>VWZT01007954.1:22166-34337 GCA_013397055.1 Pachycephala philippinensis | reverse complement strand
TCTTCCCCTCTTCCCTCCTTTCCCTCTTTTTTCCCAGGAGAAGCAGTTTAGAAGTGCAATACCTCACTGGCTGCCTCATCGACTGGCATGCTGGAAAGCAAAATATGGCACCAGACATCCTGCAGTGCAGTTTTGGACTGATGTAACTGAATGAACAGTCTGAATATAGGTCACTGTAATCAAATTCCTTTAAGTTATTCATACCTTGAAAATCTGCAATTGGAATTTAGAGCAGACAGTCTGCCTTATTCTTCCCACTAGGTGTATTTTACATTAAACAGCCATTTGATAAAATGTCTGATGTCAATACACAGGGACTAGTTTTAGTATGACAGATGGACACATTCACACTCACTATCTGTCCCCACTTTGCTTTGATATATTCAATAGCAAGTGGATCCACAACGGGAAAACCCGAGAATAAAGAAGTCCCTCTCTTACCAGGGCAGGTGACAAAGGAGGGAAGGATCTGGGATCAGATATACAGTTTAGGATCCTCTCAAGCAGGAAGGAAAACTGCTGCCTATGGAAAATGTATTTTATTTTCCATAAGCAGCAGGAACAGTGGTGTATCCTCTCCATCATCTGACACATTTGAGGCACAAAATGGCCATGCCTTTTGCAGCACCCCATCCGGAAGATGTGCTCTCACAATTTGGATTGTATGAAGCCACTGGTTAAGATGTGGATGGTTGAAATCAGTGGGGTCTGCACAAGACAGACAGTGCTGCGTGGCACTGCTAGGGCTTCCCAGTCATTTTAGGAATGACCAAACATTAGGTGTAAGTTAGTGTAATGCTGTAAACTTGAGATCTTTCCAGATTTAAGCAAAAGCTGAGTGACTTTTCTGAGGACTGCAATTTATATTTACACAGCTAAAGACTATCTTAGATCTCTAAAGAGATCCCAGCATTGGGTCTGTGAGACAGGAAGCATTTTTACAGTAGGGTTTTACACAGCAGAACACCAATCTGACCAGGACACTAGGAGGTAGTTAGGCAAGTTGACAGAATTTCCTCAGTGCATGCAGTCAACAGCAGGACTTGCAGACTGTTTTTTTATTCTATTTTTTCTAAGAGGAATAGATTTTTTGGTATTGTTATTACATTTGAAGGAGAAGTAAGACTACATCTGAAAAGCAAAGCTTTGGAAAATCACTTCTGTTTTCAGGGCAGTAATGGCTCGACTGTTTGAGATCTACAGATGTTGTAAGTGAAGCTCAGTCGTAAAACAATATGTTCATGCTCAAAGGAAGGTATGCTTAGGCACACCTCTGAGATGATTTTCATCTAGTTTGCTTTTAGTGCTAGGGGAAGGTATTACAGAGTGGATTACTGCTGCAATAAGGTTTTCTTATGGAGAGTTAGAAATGAATGTGCTTTATTAAAATATTTGTTAATGGTTTTCTCACATCAAATTTTGTGTATCACATTAATAATTTTAATTTTTTATGCTACACATATGTTTTGTAATCTTAAACATTAATGAACACTCAGTCTCAAAGGTCAGTTTAAACTGAAACTGAACTTTCAGGACCAGCTCTCTATGCCACTCATTACTACTGAATAATATGAGATTAGTGTGAAAAAATGCATATCTCTCTTCATGTACAGTAATGTTTGCAGGACTCATCTCACAACAGCAATTTACAATTTAGAAAGCATGAGCCCACTGTGTCAAAAGGACACTTCCAAGTGGCTGAGGGATAAATAATTTCAGCCACTACCTTGCACTGCATCTGCACTTTCTGAAATGAAGCAACTTCCAGGTTGTTTGAGGAGATTCTCACAAGGACGTTAGTTTGAAGCAGGTAGGTGAACATGAAGTAATTTCTGTTTCATGGGTCTTCCTGACATCTAAGGCATGCACACAGTAATATAGGGAGAAAAACAATTACACAGTTGGTGGTAAGTCAAAGGTGGTGCAATCAATTGCTCTATAGCTATGACATTTTTAGCACATTCCCTCTCACACTGTGAATGGATATATAAATACATCCATATTTGATGCATTACTAGGGGCTTTTCTTCAAAAAACATTGTTAACACACCCCATCTTTTAATGAAGGTGTTATCATCGTGAAAGATGATGGAGTTTCCTGTCTTGTAGTTTTCTATAGCTAAGAATACTTCAGCATTTATTTTGGAGTTAGGGACAGATGCTGTGTTTGCTAAGATGACTATTCTTGAATCTTCCCAAACATGTGTTGCTGAGCAAATGGAGTTTATGGATTCTAGAGCAGCATATAGTGGTAACATTGGTGAGCTCTCATGCTCCCATCCTGTGGTTCAACCTCACTTTTCATCTGTTATAATGAATGGTCTCCATTTTAAGAGGAAAGACTTTTTTCTTTGGCATGTGCTATGCAGTACTAGGCGAAGGAGAGATCTTGTGGACCTATGTAATTTAAAAATCTCTTGCATGCTTATATATGCTTGACAACCAAAATGGTCCTTTCTAGGTTCTGTGTTTCTACACCAAACTCAGATGGGCATCCTCTTTGATATCCTAAGGTGGGAAATCCTGACAAGTTCCTTCATGCTCACATAATGAGACCTGTATTGGCTGTTTCACATGCTTATTATGAAACCATCATCTTGTGGGGCAAGACAGAGCTGCATGAAAGCCTAAATGAAACTAGCACAGTCTAGAAGCTTTTCTGTGTGTCGGCTTTCTCTCTTAACTTCAAACCTTTGTCCAACTTCAGTTTGAACTCCTGAACAGAACATTTCTCCTAAGCTTCTGAAGGTGTTCGTGCTCCTTGCCCATTCCCATCTTTGGCCTAATTAATGAAGACCTTGTTTTTTCTCACTGTCAGAGCAGGCCTAACCTATTTGGAAAGATGAAACAAAGATATCACACAACATCATGTCTTTTCTTTTGGTTTTCAAGTTATTTTTTCCCCATTTAATATTTGATTTTTACAAGGGAAATGACAGAAGAATACACTAAGTAACATGAACTAGCATTAAGATGTATGACAATGCATTTCAGCTATATTCAGCCACACAACCAAACTTGCAAATGCTTGTCCCAAAAGAAATCTTCATTGTGAGGTTCTCATTTAATATTTTACTCCTTTGTTCATCTGCAAAGAGAGTACCCAGAACTAACTGTAGACCTGTTGGTCTAAAAGACCCTGTGGATCTTCTGTCCAAGCCATAGACCCACTTAAAAATTAAACCATTTCTGAGAGAAAATTATAGTCTGTATCATTATATCATTGCAAGTTACTAACACAGAAACTCTCACGAAAAAATGTGAACTCTCTCTTTTCACTTTTAGAATTAATGCCTATATTTAAAACTAGAAAGTGATTAGTCATCAGAAACAGTATGCCAATATCTAGTCTGGTTTGCTTTTTTATAATGTTTGACAGATTTTCTTAAAAGTCTTTCAAATTGATCATCCTTTTCATTCTGGAAAAACACAGCTGCTTTCCCACCTTTGAACACACCAGCATTTGACAGGCAGTGGGAATCCACATCTTTGAAGAGGCTTTTACAGTCCTTGTCTGCGGCAAAGGTAAATGTCAATTCCTCTGCAGAATTGTTCCTTATCCTAGTCGGTTTGTCCCTTTTCCCCCAAAAGTGTCTTTCAGTTGCCTACTGTACCTGCCTTTACTTCAAGACCATTAAGACCACCTCCAGAGAGGGCAGATACAGGCCTGTCCCTGAGAACTGCCAGCATTACTGAGGTATAAGTATATCTTGATCTGCCAGCTGTCTTCTTGCTCATCCACAGCAGGCTGTTGCTTGACTGGCTATAAACCAGCAATTTTCCTTCTAGTTCAGGCTTCACAAGAATTAACACTAAAAATCAGCACTGGTTCTTTTAAAGACAACCTGTCTTCTGAAGGCTGCCATCATATGCTTGCCATTGATGCCAGCCAATCAAAGAATAAGACTCAAAAATGAGTTGTTTGCAGGGTTCAGTACTATCACCGTATCAAAAAAAAGGCTTGTTATATCTGGAAGTCAGTCTACCAAAGACATTAAGATTAGAGTCCATGAACAGGGAAAGATAGGCGGTTGCACCTGGACATGTAGCATGACACCTTTTGCATCTCTGTTTTCCTTGGCTTGGACTAGCCAGATTTTACTTGACAGTGCAACTGAACCCTAAAAATGCTGTTTATTTGTTTTGAAGCAGTGGAGAAGGCACCTTCATAGAACTGGCACTCAGTACAGAGCTGCTGTTCCATTTTGGGGTAATGCATTCCCTATTATACTTATTGTTCTGCATTTATTCTATTGCCTGGTACTGTAATACACTGCTCTCAGTATGCTAATGGGATTTCATGGGGCTGCCATCACCAGCTTGATTTGTAACAGGAAGCCAGAACAATAAAGGCTTTGAGAAGAATAATGTGAGAAATGCATGCCTCTGTAGAGGGGCATCAATGCAAAATGAAAAACAACACTGTCTTCCATTGCTTGTTACTGCCATCTCATTTTCACCAGTAAATAACTAGTGCATTTCTCTCCACAATGAACACCAACAAAAGGAAGACAGCCTTTATCAACAATGGGCATACTATAGGAGGGGACAGGGAGGGCAGCGTTCCTCTCGGGCATTCAGTACAGTCACCTGTGATTCCTCACTGCTCCCAAGACCACTGTGTTTAAAGAAACTCCCTCAAATTTTACTTCACTGACAACCCAGAACTTTCTATCAGAAAATTCACAATGGATTAACAAAGGTTCTGGCAATTTAGGAATAGGTTCTGATTAATGAACTCATGAACAGCTTTTATTGAAGACGTTTTGTCTACTCCCGTAGTTCAAATTATAATCTGCATTTAGTAGCAGCTCAACTGTGCTGTTGACTTCAGAGCAGACAGCCAGCAGCAAAGTCAGGTGGCCTTAGGAAATGGTTCCTTAATTTTCAGTGGGCATACATTACCATGACGTAAGTTGGTCCAAAGTTATTGGCTGTTTTCTAAGTCACGAAGTGTTCTTGCATTTATTTGGAAATTCAAAGAACTAAAAGAAGATAGGTATTTTTATTAATTTCTGTCTTATCTATTTGCATTTCAATCAGTGCAAAAAACTACAGCAGGAGATGGAGAAAAAT
The DNA here is from genome assembly GCA_013397055.1 of Pachycephala philippinensis. Classification (NCBI taxonomy): domain Eukaryota; kingdom Metazoa; phylum Chordata; class Aves; order Passeriformes; genus Pachycephala; species Pachycephala philippinensis. The sequence goes on along the minus strand of VWZT01007954.1, from coordinate 29,261 downwards.
TTGGAAGAATGATTAGTATGAGGTTATTTCCCTCATTGAAGGCCTGATTAACCTTTCAGGAGCCTTTGGCAGGCCACACATCAGATGCCACCTGAAATATGAAAACAGAACCAGCTGGTATGGCATGAGTGCAGGACGTATTATATGGCCCACAGGCTGCCAGGAAAAGGTTGCATTAATATGCAGAAACCAACATTATCCCAGAACAGTTCCTCAAAAATTTACATAGCCCTGGAGTCTTTTACTCTGCCTTCCCCCTTGGAGTGCCACAGCTTTGGGGTGATGCAAAAAATGGCTGTGCTGCAAACCAACTGTTCTGGACCACAACTGCTCCTGCTTGTGTCCCTCCCCAGAGATTCTCCTGCTCTGTTACCTGCAGGTTGTGTACTAGGCACTGCACCAAAAAGCACTTTTACAGCACTATTTTTTGTGATAGATCTACTTCTATTTAGCTTGGGAATTTCTTAGCTCAGGTACTATGCCATCCTTCTGTGTGCTGACTTTGGGAAGCTCAAGGAGCCAGGCATTAGCAAGAGGCAGCAGCTGTATCAGGTGCATATCCTCCTGGTGTCCATATGTCCAGCAGTGCCAGAATTTATTGACCCGAGACACACAGCTCACAAGCTAGCTCTGGTTTGCTGGAAGGAGGGTCTGATTGAGATAAATATAACAGCATTTCTGAACAGTGCCTGTGTGTGAGTATATTAGCATGTAAATAAATAAAAAGTAATGAATAATTGGGAGAACATTTCTGCCTCCTGTCAGAATAAAGCCTACTGGAAGACTGCTGTGGGTCCGTGTGCTATTTCTGGTAACAATGCAGTGTGTTGAGGTGTCTCGTTTCTCCCGTACTCTAGACAAGTGTGCATGGTAGCAGTACCTGTAATCTACTGTAGTGGTTCTGCTGTGAAGGTACTAACAAACTGGCTACTTTGTGATGTATTTCTTCACTTAGGTCTGCTAGATGGGTTCTAAATTGATTTAAGTGTGACTTGGTTAAACTGTACTAAAATCTAAACTCCATTAAAATGTTATCAACTGATGTGCCTTGCAGGAATTTTACTTCATGAACAAAACCATGGTTTAGAGATTACTTTTTCCAAAAGAGTGATTTTATCTCATCTTTTCCTTGTCAGTCTCCTGGAATCTAGATTCCAATGAATGCATGAACAAATAATTCAAATCTGTGACTGTTTCATTGTTCTCCTCTGTAACTCTGATATCTCTGTAGCTTTTCTCCCTTTTCTGCATGACTGTGCAGATGTGCTTGACAGCTGACTGCCACAGACCTAGGAAACTTCTCTGCTTTGGCAATGGTGTATAGAGAGGTGACAAATTTTGATGACAAAACCAAAGTGCATAGGATAGCAATGATGGAGTTATTTGTGCAGAACTGCGGAAGAACTTCGTGGGACTATGTATTTGGGGATTAAAATTACAGATTAAATTTAACAAGATAAATACAGACTGATGCACACAGGACATGGCCTTACTCTCCTTTCCCCCATGAGTTCATAGGGAAAATATAAAATAAATGGTCTGAGCTGACAGTAATGAGTCAGGACTTGGACTTGAGTTTATAACAGAAAATTTCATAACAAAATCTATTTAGTAGTTGAAAAAGCACACATTATGCTTACTTCACACTTTACTGCTGGGAAGTATTAGGAAAGGATACAGAGAAAGGAATTTTACTATCGTGTAAATCTGTAGTGGGTCTATTTTCTTTTGCTTTCAGAAGGCTGGTCATAGATGTAGAAAATATCCAGCAAAGGATAAGTCAGAACAAGAAAAGGAGGTGGATCTTGCAGACACTATAGGTAATTACATGGTAGAAATTCTTCACCACAGGTTCCTGTGAAACCTAACACTTCATACCTAATATTTAATTTCATTTTTTAATGAAAATTGAACTAGCTAATGGAAGGCGGATACCTGAAGACTTCTAAAATGTGAAAAATCACCTCTGAATCAGGAACCCTACAAACTGCAAGTTCTGAGAACCTAGAAAAGATTTAAGGGAAGAGTAACTGTATCCTTGCTTTGCTCTGAAGGCACCTCTCTAGGAGATAATTTTGGCCCATCTTAGGCCAGAAATTCTGACTGACTCAGGTGATTTTTATAATCATATGGTGTAAAATATATAAATAAACTTTCTGAAGCCCCTCCAGAGAAGGAGGGCACAAAGGTGACAGAAAGGCTCAGCTTTCTGCTTCTCTGGTTGTAGTAAGGTTTTGAAAGTCTATAGAAACACACATAGAGACTGAGATTCAAACTGGACCTAAACGACTGATAACGTCTGAGGTTCTTTAGACAAGAATTGCTCTAAGTGACAAAGTTGATTGAAAATTGCAGTTCTAGTTTGGAATTATGAATCCTGTGTGTAATCTAAGTGTTTCTCTTTGAAAATATTAACTAGTCCCAGACAATTTAGCTGACAAGGATTTTTCAAGTGCTTGTCTTTAAGTGGGGGGAAAAAGTACACAATGAAGAAAGAATAAACATGTTGAAAGATGGACTTTTGGGTTGGATTTTTTTGTTTGTTTGTTTGTTTTGTGGGTGGCTTTTTTAAAACTATTCACAGCTAAAATGAACTCTAAGTTGTGTTAATTTCGTTGTCTCGTACTTGCACTTGCAGGGAGTTTTGGTTTCCTGCCAATTTGTTTCCAAGTGTTTTTCGGCCAGGAAGTATTAATAAATAGAGCTCTAGTAATTGCATGTTCTTTTTTTTTTTTTTCCAACCGTGTATTCATGGGTAAGTTATTTTTAATCTACTAATAATTATTTATGTAGCTTCTATTTTCCACTGTATATAACATTTTGCTTCAAGCGTGCAAAATTTATAATACTGAGATCCTGAAAATAATAAATAATTTGCATAAAACTGAGAAGACAGTTTAAGAATTCTGTCAATGAAGAGCACTTTTCTAAGGAACAAAGAATATTTCCCTATATGTGCCTATTTTGACATTGACTCTTTCTTCAGTGACTATCTGGTAATGGACATCCCCCATTTTGGAAGGACAATGGCTACAATATCACCAAGACATCAGAGGTTACTTTTGTCCTAGAGTTCCTGGGATGTTTGAATATGCATATAAAACATAAATCTAATAGAAACGTCATATTGTCTACTTTTCTTTTTTAAGATCTTACTTTTAAAAGCTCAAATATCTGAAAAAATCAGTGATTCCATCACAGCTAATCCTAACTGGAAGATCCACTTATCTGTGTCAAGATGAAAGCATGAACTATCCCAAAAAATGTGCTTTCATGGCTAAAGTAGAACCAGAGTGGAGCTATGCCATGAAAGTGTAAGACTGAGGTCCACACATACTGTCTTTCAATTTTAGCCCTGAACATATCCTTTTTTGACTCAAATGTCTTAAAAGAGCTCTGAATCAGAGATCCTTTTGCAGCTCTCAGTGCTAAGCTCTGTGTTTCTGCCTGATATAATGCACGACTCCACCTATATGCTACCCTCCAAATATATGTGACTCCTTGTTGTCAGGATCAGATTCTCATCTAAATGCTGATGTGGTCAATTCGTTTGTCTCAGGAGAGAAAGGAGCAGCCACCACTCACTGGATAACAAAAGCATTCAGTCAACTTGTGGGAGACTTCAGCTCAGTCCTTCTCACAGCCTGAGAAAACTTGCATGTAATTTCCCACTCCTGTGTATCCAAAGCAGGAAAGAAGAATGATGATTGTCTTCATTGTCTTCCAGACTTTTAGTCAAGAGAAAGGAGGCTGCAAGTTGCAACAGCAGAGCTCTGTGCTTGGTGAAAGCACAGGGTCCCTGTCTCTGCTGAGCACCACGTCACCTCTTTGGTAGCTGAGGCATTCAGCACTGGAATGACACTGTTGTACGGCAGTGAGAAAGCTTCCCGACTGTTACAAGGAGTAGGAAACAAGAAGTTACAGGGAAGGGCAGGATGTCTTCATCCCTCGTTGCCTCCCAACAAAACACAAGTACAGTTTCACCTGCTCACTAAAGCCAGGCTCAGACCTTGAGCATGGGGAGTGCCCTGCCTGCAGCCCTGACAATGGGTGTCATGGTGATTTCCTAATCACTTGCTCAATTTACAAGATGTCCAGATTGTCCTCCCACGGGATTTTAACGTATGGAGCAGAAAGCACCAAATTCAAAACTGTGGATGCTGCTCCAGAGGCCTGCATGTTTCATATAATTTATTACATCTAATGGTCTTGTTGGGTCATTTGTTACTCTACATATTGCATAAACTTGTGTTTTCTAAAAGCTCTCATATGAAATGCAATTTTATAGCTGAAGTACCCTGCTCTGCTGTCTGGTCAGTGTGTTATAATTGTTGGATATGCATCACAAATGCATGGTTTTTTATTATTCTCAAAACTACTTTATATAGAAATGTTAATGAAAATGAACTAAAAATAGAAAGATACAGCTACTATGCTGTAGTTGTCTTGTGTGCTGTAGTGCATCGACGGTGTCTATAAACATCCAAACATTTCAATTATACCACAAGCATTTGGTGAAATCGCACTTTTAAAGGGTACAGGTTATTCAGATCTATGGATCTATGGAGTTGGCTCTTCTTTCGCTAACGTTTGAAAGAATTGAACTCAATTGACATAAATAGATTTAAAAACAGTAAAAGAAGACATAAAATAAAGTTCATATATATCTGCACATGCCAATGAATATATTAGTCCTAACACATGGTTCAGATACAAGACCGAGTTACCATGTCTCTTATGCATCACTGATAGGTGATTTTATGTATGGTTATTTAAAAGCTGAGCCAAAATAATGTTCTCCCTCATGAAAGCTGAAACTTATTATGTTACTGCATTTTACTGTGTGGTTAAGAGTGTATGGGTTTGTATGTGATGAATTTTCCTCATATGAATTATACTTGGTTCGATGTATTGAGGGAGGGAAAGGTGGGCTGTGGCCATTGGGGAAGCAACTCACACCAGGTGCTAGGATAGTTTGTGGGCAACCTGGGCTCACTTTGCACAAACTTCAGAGCACCTTCTCTTCACTGCCACGTGGATCATGCAAGAATGACGCCCAGTGTAGTTATCACCTACACCTCCTTCTCTGCAGCTCTCTTTACAGAGGAAATACTGAAGGCGTATCAAAGGTTGGGAGAGGTAAATATAAGGGATGACTGGAAAGACATTTTCACTTCATATCCTGAGTATCAGAAAGTGTCACAGGTTACAGGCAAAAGGAAACACCGGGCTACCTCTCTGTGCTAGGCTGGGGTTGAGAGGCTGTGTTTAGTAATTAGACAGTCTTTGATACACCTAAAGTAAGCTGGAATTAGAGAAGCCTCCAACTCTGCAGATATGTTATTGTAAATATTAAGTGCCCCTTAGTTTCAGGGATATAAGAGATAATACCCAGTAATTTAACACTCTTCCCAATATTTCTCTCTTTAAATAATAAAAGGCCTGAAGAGGAACTGCCTGTTCCACACTGGTGTAACAATCAGATATTGGTTTTGGCTGTAGCTGCTTTCATCCTTATGAAATGCCCAGCAAATAACTATTTCTGGATGTAATATCTCTGGAAATTCTCCACTCCATTGATTCAGTGCATGTGTGTATCTGTACAATCAGCACAAAGCACTGGTGCATCACTGTTCTGGGAACAGTTTCCCACAGTGTGTCCTGATACTGGCTGTGCCTTACTTTGGCTTTTTTTTTTTGGGTGTGAATCTGTATCCTTCTAGTAGTGCTAAATATATTGGTACAGAAGAATTAGAGGGCATTTTGAGGTTTTGAAATCTAATGACAAAACTAAATATCTTATGACAAAATGAAGTCAGCACTTTGATGCCTGTGCTTTGAAAAAAGCTGCTTCTAAAAGGTTGGTGACTCTGGCAGAGGAAGGTTCTTCTTTACAGAGGTAGCTGTGTAGGGTCTATTGCTTCTGTTACACTTGAGTGGCGTTTGGCTATTTGAGATGGTTGTTAATACAAGAGGAGATAAAATCATATGAGAATCTGTCCTTTAACACTACTCCCTCTGTGGTGAGTTCACCTTGACTGGCTTGTCAGCTGCCCACCAACGTGCTAATCTGCTCTATCACTCTCCATCAACAGGATGGCGAGAAAATATGCTGAAAGGCTCGTGGGTGGAGCTAAGGACAGGGAGGTCACTTACTAATTACTGTCAGGAGCAAAACAGACTCCACTTGGAGAAATTATTGTAACACACCACCAATTAATTATAACAGACTGATACAGTGAGAATTAAGAATAAAACTCAAACCCCTTCCTCTACCCTTCTTCCTAGGCTCAGCTTCTCTCCTGCTTATTCTACGTCCTGCCTTCTAGCAGAACAGGAGGATGAAGAACAGGGGTTGTGGTCAGCTCATAGTGCTTCATCTCTGCCACTTCCTCCTCACGCTCCTCTCTTTGTGGTCCCTGCCATGGGATACAGGTCTTCACAGACTGCTCCAGAGTGGGTCTTTCCCACAGGGTGTGGTTCTTCAAGAGTTTCTCCAGTGTGGGTTCTTACCATGGGATGCAGCTGTTCAGGAATGCCTGCTCCAGCGTGGGTCCTCTGCACAGTCACATCTGCCAGAAAACACCACCCTGAGTGGGCTGCAGCCTCCTTCAGGGCACATCCACCTGCTGCAACGCGGGTTTCTTCAGGGGCTGCAGGGGATCTCTGCTCCACCATGGACCTCCATGGGTTGCAGGGGCAGAGCTGCCTCACCATGGGCTGTGCCATACTCTGCTCTGGCACCAGCAGCACCTCCTCCTGTTCCTTCTTCACTGACCTTGATATCCGCAGGACTTCGCTCTCACCTTTCTCATCCTTCTCTCTCAGATGCTGTTGTGCAGCCTTTTTACCACTCCTTAAATATGTAATTACAGAGGTGCGACCAACATCAAGGACAGGCTTAGCTTTGGTCAGCAGCTGGCCCACTCCTTCTGTCCAACATGGGGGCACCTTCTGGGGTCTTCTCACAGAAGCCACCCTGTTACAACCCATCCCTGAAGGCAAGGGTAATGGGAGTGTTAATATATCCCCTGGGGTGGATTAGAGGGAAATGACACTGAATGGCCAATGTTTTTATGTATATATCTGTGTATA
>VWZT01007954.1:4250-22152 GCA_013397055.1 Pachycephala philippinensis | reverse complement strand
CATTGGGTGAAGTGGTGGTCTCAGTCTTGATCTGTCTGGGGTGGGGGAAGGCCCTGAAACACAGAATTCAACCTGTTAATTAATATGGTCAGGTGGGAATGCCCAGGTACCTCCCCTAGGGCAGTTTAACACTGTTGCAACACTGCGGATCACAGGCAGACCTCTGGTGGGAGGCCCCAGAAATGAGTCTGGGGGTCCTTGGGGGGTCTTTGATGGTTTGTGACTCCTCCTAAGACATGGCAGCTGCCTCTCACGTCAGCCTGGTTGAGCCAGGTGTGTCCCATCAGAAGGGATGAAAACCCTCAGGCCTATGTGTGAATGCCCATAAATCCCCCAGGAGTAGTTTTACACCTGAGCCAGTTGTGTAAGGGTGGACACCAGCATGATAAAAAGCACTATCCTATCTCCACAGGCTCTGTTTCTTTCCCCCCGTCTGGCTCACAACCCATCTTGTTGCTCAGCAAGGACTGGTTTGTCACAGTCATCCTCCGGTGGTGGGTGCTCACCCTTCTGCACTGGGCTGTCCTTATGCAGATCAGAGGTTTCACTGCACACCCAAAACCTCTCCTCCCTTTTGGCTGCAGGCTGCAAACCTGGCCTCAGCAAAGCACCCACTCGTCTGGTCACTGACCCTTAACATTCCAGTCTCTCACACATCCCCATGGTCCACCTGCTACCAAAACCTCACCAGGTAACCCCGATAGACTCTAACATATAAATACACCATGGAAGTGAGATGGAAATACAACAGCATAAAGTCATGCATTACCAATGAAGGATGGACATTTGTTCTGTAACAGTGCTGTCATTTTGCGTTTGACTGTGGTGCCCCAACCTCGACAGGAACCACTTCTACACTGAAATTCAGACTTCACATTTTCCTCAGAGGGCAAAAGAGTATGCCCTACATATTTTACCAGTTTGTTTCACACAGCAGGTTATGTTATGGGAGATATTTGCAATGAGTAGTCTAAATCATGTCAGAAGAAATGGTCTGTAATTTATTATCCATTCCAGGAGCAATGCTGTCCCCCCACCACAAAGAATTTCCTCATAGACCTCATTCTCTGCAATATATTCAGCATATAATGTATATTCCATATCAGATTTTAGGTCTATCTACCAAAGCATGTGCAAGGCTCATGTTTTCTCTTGCTCCTCTTTAAAACAGTGAATACATTATATATGGGTTCCAAGTCTCAAATCAAGCTCCTACAAGAATTCCAGAAAAACTTGTTTGCTGACTATCATGTTACTGTCATACTTTCCACCTTCCTAAAGTCACCTAATTGTCATGAATTACCAAATGAACACGTAATGCAGAAAGCTTAGCAATTTACTGTTTGCTTGATTAATCTGAACTTTTGGTTCAGATTGGTTCCTGTTCTCCAGTTCCCGAATTTTTAATGCACCATTTCTTACTGGAACAGAAAGGTTTAACTTCTCTCACACACTTGGTGGTCTTTTACCACTTGTGTGTTTCCCTCCCTCCCCACATGCTTTTCCTGTGTGCAGTCTAGATGACTTTTCTTTCCCTGCTGAATCGCACACACCACAGAAGTGGAAGGATTTGAAATATGTGTTCAGTTACAATTTTAACAGCAATTTATTACTTCAAGCAGGCTTGTATTACTTCAAGCCTGGTTTCTGCACAATATTTTCACTGACTTAATTGCATGAAGTGGTGATATGCTGACGTATTCTCCTACAGCTAATCTTATAGTAAGGTATAAAGATACTTTATGTACCTTTAGCTTACTGCTATTCTCTTACAGGACCAAGTTCTGTGGGTTTACATACTTTTATATCAAACTGACTGCATCTGTCCTTGAGGGCAATGTTGCACTTTAATGGTATGGTTAAACACAACAACTTTTGTGTGTAGACAAACCCTCAGGGCTCAGACAGATGCTAAGTTTACTGCAGCTCAACGAGTTAGTGCACATCAGCAGAGCCACAGTAACCAATCATATACATGCACTTTGTCTGTCCCAAATGTGAGGTAAAATGTGAGTGCTTACAACTCTCTTGCTGAGTCTCTCTTTTTTCTTACTTTAGCCAATACTTGACATTTGATTAACTTCTGTACAAGCGCAAAACAAGTCAGACTGAATCTAAAACATATAGGAGATCACTTTAAAAAAAGCTGAGGAGGACAGAAGTTCCATGGGACAGAACTGATCCATTTAAAAACCAATACTGGAGAAAAATAACTGAAAGTTGCCTTTAAAATGAATTTACTGACTTTTTCCTCCTGTAATTGACTTAAAGCCCTGGGTCTGGGATGCACAACAGTTGCAGCATGAGGATGCTGTGACTCCAACCTCTACTTCTGGTATGGGTGAGGATGTCTCACTTGGTGCTTAGGCTTACGTGGAGAGACAAATCTTTTTTCCCCAATTTGTTCCTCAAATATGTAGGTCATCAAAGCAATTTTAAAATCAATGTAAACTCTGAAAATGAGCCAACACCCAGTCCCTCAAGATTACTGTGATGTGCTGAGACTGCTCACTCTGAGTTAAGACTGACAGCAGCACTTTGCAGGCTCTAGAGTTTAGTCATCTTAATGCAGGCAGCCATAAAGTAAAGCAGTACAATTGTCTTACAGATCACCACTAGTGTACACCAGCTGTCTGTGAGGATAGATTTGGCTAAACTCCATCTGTGTGCTGGGGTTGACGCACCAGACAGACAGGTCAAGTGGGACCTTGCCCACTCTTTCAGACGCAAGAGGTAACCTGCCCTCACGCAGCTCGCTGAGGAAGGACCTCCTTACAGAGATTTGTAGCAGGGAGCAGGATAAATGAGCAGCAGTTGTGGCACTAATGGCCTCTGAAACTTAGAATGGTCCTAAAGGACCAGTGATTTGGATAAATAAACTCCCGTGCTGGTAGAAACATGCCCTTAGGCTGGTGTCAGGGCAATTCTGCTGCTGCAGAACCTGAACATACCTTCTCTAGCTGGCCTGAGTGTTGTATCAGCCTTTCTTAAAATTAACCATAAATGTCCTTAGGACAAAAGACACACGAAAGTATTGTTTTTACACTTTCTCACTTTGTTCAGGTTTCTGCTTAAAACCTCCTTCCCCAGCCCTCTCTGTCCTGCCCTGTGACTGAGCTTAAAGGAAACAGTGAAGATAATTACTATCACTTGCAGTGAAGCCAGAACTGTGGGCTGCAGGGTTTTTTGGGTTTTTTGTGTCTCTACTCACCAGGCCTGTTTGACGTACTCTAGGAGGATCCTTTGATAGGGTATATTAAGAGCTGCTGACAGTCTCAAACTGAGATTACATGGCTAAAAAGAAATGACACATCTTCAATATCCTGGGCTCACTGCTACTGTGCATTCCCAGTATACAATGCAGAAATTTCTAGCCAGAGTTTTCAACCAGTTGAGCCTATTTTTAAAGCATTTTAACTTTTCTTCTGTGTTCTTTTTCATATTTATACATTCAGACCTTCTGAGGTACCAAAGCTTTATAATACATATTCATATGACAACTCCAAACATTATGATGGCTTGTTTAGAAATTGAAAAATGCCATTTTAAGGCTGAATTATCAGTATTACTCAGAAAATTACCTCAGATGTTATCTGAGGCTGACACATCATAGTTGTTATTCTTGCAGAGATGTAAGTCTGCTTAATAGTGACATTCAGTACTCCCTATTTTTCTTAAATATCAAGGAGCAGTTTTTTGCAATGTAACTGAATGGGAATAAAGACAGTAGCGTAAATATGATAAAATATAAACATGAAAGAAATATCTATTGATTATGTGTATAAGTCTGCACAGTTGGAACCAAGTATCAAAATAATTTCTAGCCTATCAGGCACATACTTTGTGACGGAGAACAAATCAAGTCTCTCATGAAGCTAGGCCCTTACAGAGACCACTTGATGTCTTGACAATTATTTAGTGTCAGCATCAGTGTTAACGTTGAAATGCATTGGTATCAAAAGAATAGAAGACTCTATAGTTTGTACAAGATTAAAATCTGATCATTCTCATATGAGCCTAAATGACTTCAGGCAGGATTCTCACAGATATGGGAATAGGAATGAATTAATATTCACAATTACAAGGGGCATGTGGGGATTATTTTGCAATAAAAATAATTTCAATTTATTAAAAAATTATAAGCATGAGAAACATTCCAGGCTAATGATGATCATTACCGGGAAGAAAAAATGNTACTCAGTCTTAATCAACATCACAGTAATATAAATCATTATTAAATATTCAGATGAAAGCTCGAGGTCATGCAGGGCTCTGCTATATTCTCTTTCAAGAACTCAAGGGACAAACAGGGCAAATTATGGCAGACACAGTCATGTGCTGCTTCCGTTCTCCCTCCCCACATGTCAATATGTCCCTTGGGGACTCTTCCCACAGAAAAACAGCATGGCAGGTGCTCTCCACATCACTTCTCCGATTGCTGCGACCTCCGAGGCAGAAGCATCAGACAGGCCAGGTGGCAGCGCTGAATCGAGCATCCCCTGCCCCAGTTCAGGTACTCCTTGCTTCTGGGGCTGCTGGAGGAGTTCATCTGAGGTTTAGGAGGAGAAGAAACAAATGGTATTTTTAAAAGGAAAACTGGAAAGATTTCCCCTGATTTTAAAGGCAGGGGAAGCCTTTTTTGCTAGTTTGGTCTTTCAGTGATAATAGAAAGCACAAGCCTGAGGGTGGTAGGAGGAAGAAAACATCCCGCTGTGGAATTACATAGGATAAAAATAAGGCCTTGAATCTGAAACCACGGCTCCTTTTGCCTCTTCTCCTACCTCCCACAGAGAAATGGCCAAGCGCAGTAAGCAGAGCGAGTGTATCAGCTATTGCCACCAGAGAGCTGCCAGATGTCTGCTTCGCAATTGGAAAACAAGGGGAAAAAAAAACAACCCAGCCCAGAGACGGGGGCGGGGTGGTGGAATATGATAGTTAGTATCAGAACCTAGGGAAAATTAGCTAATGTGTATGTCGGAACAAGAAATCCTCCCTTCCTTGCAATTACTCAAAATCTTGGCTTGCCATTGAGAATGCATTTTAGAGCCTGGCATAATTAACTGGAAAGCAGGAGCCAAAAGGGAAAAAGCAAACCGTTGAAAAGAAGAACTAAGAGACTAAAACCATTCCTCATTTACATATTTCGCCATAATTTCAGCAAGTTTAGCCAAATTGTGTCGGGCCAAATTGATACTGATATTAAGCAGCAGTGACTCTACCGGCTTAAGAAGTCATTCTGGACGTGTTCTGTAAAACTGAGCTCAGAATTTGGCCCAGTGTTTCAAGAGTATTTTGATCATATGTAAGTTTCCTGGTATTACAGAAGTGGAAGCTGCTGAAAACCTTGTGACTGAACCACCTTTCAGACTGCTGTCCTGTACTGAGGAGCTATTTGCCACAAGCACAGCTGGACTTCACCCCGGTGTTTCTCCTGTCTGGTGGCCGTCAGACGAGCTCCAGGAGTGCAGAGCAACCTCACTTCATGTCCACGTTGTGCCGACTTTTAATTTTATCTCGCTGACTCCCAAGCTAGTGCAGGAACTTGGAAGGCGGTGCAGTGCATCTGCATCCAATCCTGACACATTGGCTGGGAGAGAGAGGAAGGAGGCTGGGCTCCCTCCTTTATCTGCCAGCCAAGAGCTCCCCAGGGCTGCAAGAAGCCTTCAGTCTGTTTTGAGTTCTGCATTTAGCAAAGAGTGCTTGGTAGAGAGGAAACTCAGAGAAACTCCAGGTTTTCAGTGGGTCTGACCCCAGTTTTGGTTTCATAAATCTGATGCCAAAGCCAGCCAGAGAGCAGTCACTTTACTAGTGCTTGGCCATGAGATTTAGAGGGTCCTATGAAACTCCTACAAACATTAAAAAAAAAAAAAAAAAGCCTACCACTTCCTGCAAGATAGAAGCCTAACATTTCACGTATTTAAAAGTCTCACTGGACTGAATTCAAGGGTTACTATGAGAAACAGCATTCTTTAGATCCTTGTGCTGAAAAGGTTAAAAAAAATCTTAACTAAGTTCTTTGCAACGCAAAAGATTTGCTCTTCACCCACTGATGGTTATAGCAGCTGAGAGTTAAAATTAAAGTTTAGTACTGGCATTTTTTCATTGCTGTTTTCAGTGGTAGAATGTGATTTCTTTCTGGTTTAGCAGCCTTTCATATTTGTTTAGAGAACACAGAAGGGAAGAAACTTTTGAAATATTATAAATGGTTGACTTGTTGCATAACGTATATTTTCCAGGCTCTCTGCTTGTTGTTGAGTGTTGAAGAGATATTACAACTGACAGAACTGTCTTTTCTTCCAGAACTGAAATGAATTAGTAAATGTGAAGTAAAAATGGTCCATTTTGTGGAAATCTTAGAAGGAGAGGGGAAGAGACAGACAAATGGTCTCACCAAGAAATGAGTATATAAAGAAAGAATAAGATGTATTTTCATATCGCACAATGAAAGTTCTTCAGTCCCACAGAGTATTTATTGTTTGTGTTACTACTGGTTAAATGGACTTCTAATTTTTCCTTTTTCTGGTCTGTATCCACTGAATTGTTATTTTTGTTCAGCTGCAGCTTCAGAGCACTTAGCGATTAAATCTCCCCATAGGATTTGTTTTTGCAAAGCCTAGAAGTCTAAGACATTTCTCTTTATATATTTGGTGTAATTTGGCTGTTGCTAGGCTGATGGGAGGGTTGCTTTTGTATTACTACTGTGCACATTAAAGAACAGGCATGGGATCTCTAGTCTGGGGAATCAGTAGGTGAACTATTTTAGTCAAGATACAACTATTATGGGACCAAACTCTGCAGACAGTCATCTGTGTCAAAAGGAATTGCAATGGGGCAAAGCTAGGAAAATAAAGAGGTTGGAATGTGGTCCAGCACACTTCAGAGACAACACCCACGTATGGAAGGCCTCCATCTGAACACAAGAAAAGCATCATCAGGCCTTCGCCCTCATGGCTGGAGGAGAGGGAGACCATGCCTCAAGTTTGAAGGTCCCAAAAATATTCTCTCATTGCGGGGCCCTCCAGCTAATCACAGAGAGACATGGCGAGTAAGTGGGCAAAGGCAAAAATATGGTAAAGCACCATCTGCCTTGTCATTCAAAAAAGTAATTTATAAATATTCAGAGGACACAACTGTTTGCTATTTGTTCTGTGCTCAAGGACCCCTAGAGTCCCTCTAGCTTGCAGGACTGTCACAGCTGAGAAGTCAACCTCCTTGAAAGTTTCTCCTTGTGCAGTCACAAATGGCACCTGATGCTGGTCAAGACAAGAAGTTCTGGGAAGTAGATCCCTGCACCTTCCTCTCTCATTATGGCACTTACCTCTGAGAAAGGAAGAGAACTCCAGCATCATTCAGATTATTTCAGAAAGCGTCTCTGTAATTCCATTATAATGCATTGTGCAAACATGTAAGTCAAATGATGCTATTTCATTTTACCGTGTAAAGTTTCTCAAGTAATAGTTGGGATGAAACAGAATCAATTTTAGGTTAATAACTGAAATCAGCATTAACTACAGGACTTTCCATGGTTCCTTTAACTGTTATATGTAGTACCCAGTACTGTTCATGAGACACGATACCTGAGTACAGAGAAGTATCCCTGTACATCTTTACCATCCTGTTTCTCGGGATGGTTGTGCAAACCTGCTTTTTACAATCAGATTTTCCACAGAATTGGTAACTGCAGCATATAAGAAGAACCTCTTCATTCAGATTACATGTAAATAAAGTATCAAAGAGATACACCACACAGAATCAGGGCTTTATTAATCATCTAATAAATCTTTTGCAGGATCTGTCCCAAACTGTGGGATTCTCATTAGTTTAGGCAACTCAGGGAAGATGATCTCCTTGGTTTTTAAACCCAGTTTTTAAACTGAATGTGAGGTACTTCTCATCTTTGAGTTTATAGATCCATTGAGCTTTCTGTGACTTCCATCTAAGCTTTAGAACTAGGTTCTTTTTCTGTAGAAGCACAGCAAGAAGTTTTGGGGTCTGAGACAACATATACTTGGGATAATATGGATCTTGTAGTTTTTAAGTTCTGCTAGAGCCCACATTTAGACCCAGACTTGCCTCCTCTTGAGTAGGAGGCAGATCTTTTCAAGGAGTGGTCTAATAGTGCTCTGAATTGCCCTTCTGAAAAGTTGTCTCATTACAGAAAAACTCAAAACTTTGCTGAATGTCTAAAATCACGTGCTGATTTCCACCTTCAGAGCTGATGAGTATGTAGACATGTAGAGTCAGAAATTGCAAGGAACAGAGTAGCTCAGGTCCTCTGCCATACTCAGCAGACAACCATTCCCATCTGCCCAAAGTTTTGGTATGCTTCTGGGAGGAATGTGGCTGAGCAGGATGGTCAGAAACAGTACGGGTGTGTGCTGGGCCAGGCTGGAAGCCGTTTTATTACCTCAGCAATTAGGGAAAGGCGTATCTGCGTCAGGAGACATCATTCCACACTAGCTTCTTTTAATTGCTGCCCCAGCTCTCTGGTCAAAAGCAACTGAGCCTGGCTCCAGTGAAAAAGTCTGCCACTAAGCCTAGTGCTAGCCGTGGGCAGACTGTGCACATGGGCAGATGTGACATCCCCTGGGAGACAGCTCTGGGGACAGACACTGCCACATTCAGTGGAGGCAATGGCCTTGGCACAAGGGCTGCTCCCTACAGCTGAACACTCTTCCCTCTCCACCAGCCATTCTTTTCCCCTTTAGAGGGGCATTTAGCAGTGGCAGGACTGAGCTGCTGCTTCTGGAGGGAGCCAAGTTACAGGCTGCTGAGCCTTCAAAAACAGGGCTCATCCAGGAGGAAAGAGGTAGTGATGACTTTCCTATCTGCCGTCCCTGCTGAGTCCTTCTCAAGTTCACAGCTCAGGGATAGACAAAGTCGATCCAGTCTGGTAGAGGACTTCTCTCAGTTCCCTCAGAGGAATAAGGGCTCCATTAAATCTGGACAAATTGAGGATCTGTCCAAGGAAATTATTTGCTTTCCAACTACATGTCAGCAAAATTTTCTTAGCCTATACTACTGAGGAGACTCAATAAGTTAACAATTCCGTGCCTCAGTGCGTGGGCTGGGAGAAATTCACGCTATGGACCAATTCCCCAGCCGTTCCTGATGAGTTCTGTACCCATCTGGAGAGATTAAGCACCAAAGGTTACAGTGGCATCTCCTTGAACTTGTAGGTGGAATTGCTTCTGCCCTTTCCCTATCTGTCTTCAGGCCAATAGGCTCAAAGCTGGAAAGTCAGGTAGGCATTGCTGGGAAGCCCTTAACTGTGCCCCTACACCTCTTCTGTACCATAGACTTTGCTTCACTGGGGTTTAGTGTGAGCTGTTCGGCTGTGGTGGCTGCTCTTGTGACATCCCAGTGCCCTTAGGTGTGGGGAAAGGGCTGCTGGATCAGCAAGTCTGTGCAGAACAGTGTCTCAGAAGTGGCAGTACTGGGATCCCTTCAAGTGTGGTGTGGAGCTGTAATCAGAACCATTTGTGGTAATTAAAATCCTCTTGCTATACATGTGTGTGGTATTTAGGATATGCTTATGGAATCACTGTGAGTTTTGTATTCAGCTAGGACTGGTCTCACAGGCAGCATGCACTAGTCCATGGAGGGTCTGTTCTAAACCCAGTTCACTCCAGTGGTTTTAGATGAGGCTAAAAGAAATTTTTGACCTCTGTAGACAAAAAGTGAAGAAAACCATATTGTATTAATTTTACACAAATTGCTCAATATGGAATTTGTCTACAGTAGGACAAAAGTCCTTCCTTTTGTGGAAAAAGCTACAGGACCACCAATGAACTCTATTTTACTACTCTTGAAAAAATTTAGCAGCGCTGTGCCAACCATAGTACTACAGCTGCCCTAGGCAAACAAGCACATCCATGTTTACAACTGGCCAACCTTCTCCCACAGGCTTTTACACTGCTCTGGCAATTCTGAGAATCAACATCTATCTCACATCCACAGCTCCCATACAAGGAGGAAAAGTCACTGTTCACTTTATGTCTGTATGCTACATCTCTATGGATACCTCCAAAAGCTGCTGGGAGCTGAAAAAAAAAAAAGAAAAAAAAATCAAGCATTTATAATAGAAGAAAGTGACAAAAATATTTAGTTTGCTATCTAAGAGGAAAAACAAAAAGCCCACACATTCCTTGTAATTCTAAGCACACCATAAAATAATAACACCAAGAGACTGATGTCTGAGACTGCAAGGTTATTGTTAATGGATTAGATTCCCAGGAATTGGTGCAATATCAAGGAATAAGGTGACAGAAGTTTTACTGCATGAAATACCTGTTCTCTAAGATGTTAGTAGTCTCAAGGAGGGCCATGCACTGTCACTGTCACAAAAAAGTGCTTGTCCAAAGCCAGTGGCTTCTCCAAAGGAAATGAAGGCTTGTTTGATCTCTGCATGGGTGTAAACCACATAGACCCTGGGCCCATGGGTGATGTCTGCATGTAGCTGCACTGGTGTAACTGAGATAGTGGATGGGCAGACAGGTCTTCTAATATGGAAGAAGTTGTGGAATTGGGATCCAAGTAGACAGGAAAGGTCATGAGAAGAAAAAGAAAATTAGGTGCCTGCATGTTTTATTAGCCTGACTTCCTAAGGAAATAGGACTTGCATCACAGTATTACTTGCCCATTTGCTTTTTCTGTCCTGCCCTCAAATAACTTCTGATTCTGTTGGCTTATTTCAACTCAATTTATGAGAGAGGTATCAGCCTTAGATATATTCTGTTCCTCCAGGTTTCATGAAAACTGGCAGCTAGACAGGGATAAGAGCTAAATAAGTACACCAAATGAGGGGAGGGTTTCAGCATGAATTAAATAATTACCTGCTGTGTTTTGCCTGCCAGCTGGCCAGCCAACATGGCCAAATGACTTCAAGCCCATCAGCAAATCACTGGATCAGGCTTTTTTTTCAGTTGGTGTAGAAAAGAACTGGAAAGGAGGTAAGAGGTAAGTGTATGGTGCCCGAGGGGAGGTGTAGAAGAAAGAATCAAGAAATATTAAGGAGGGAATGGGGCAAGGGATACCTGGAGGAAGAGGCAGAAGCGTGGGCTGAGGCAGCTCTAGGAACAGAGCAGGGGGAACTGAGGTTACAGAGGTGAGAGAAGGCCATGGTGGAAGGACTAGGAGTTATTGTGGGGCAGGCAAGTGTGAACACAGTCTTCCTGAAATCAGGCCTAATTAGTGCTGCCGCTCACAGGATGGCTTGTATATACAAAGTCTGTCATGAATACATTACTAGCCTACTTTCAGAAGTGATGAGCACCCCTACCTTGTATGGATTTCAGAGGGAGTCGTGGGTGCTCAACATCAGTAACTTTCAGGTGCTGTCTATATAATTTTAGTTAAATTTGCAACAGCTATACCTAACTGCCTTGCAGCATGAGAATTATTAGATCATTACACCTTCTTATATCCATCACAGTAAAGGCAGATCTGCAGAGGGTATTAATTTACATACACTGGTAAAAACAGAGGAAGGAATGTACCATATAAACTGTCATCCTGATTACCAGAGGTCCACAGACTATATTGTTCTGCTAGACACTCAATTCTTATTCCCTCAATTGCTGTAAAACATATATATAGTTCAAATCAATTAAAAAGAAATGTTTGGGCAAAATCGATAGTGCATCAGCCACAGCAAGATTTAGCAGCCACAACTGAGTTGAAAACATTGCAGAATCTTAAGAGCTGATTCACACCTTACTCAAGTTTTATGTTGGAGTAACTTCAGTGAAGCATAAACTAGAGCAACAGAGAGCTCTAGTTTATATATAGTTTTATATAGCTTTTTTAAATACAGCCAACAGAATGAATGAGCCTGGCAAGAGCCTTCCAGAAAGGACTTTATCCTCTGTGCTGTTGCTGAAATCTATTATCCTTTGAGGCAGCTGATCAGGCATCCATATCAAGGCTTACACACTTAATTTTTGCTGCTTCTTTAACAGATATGCAATCTTGTAACTGACTTCAGAAATCTAAAACAAAATTGTGCTGGAAAAATATTGTTCAGGACATGGAGACACCCACTACCATTTTGCCATCAACTAAGTTTGGACTATTCCTGAGCTACATCTCTCCCTCTCACAGAGTTCACCTCTCTCTGGTTACATCTAAAAGATTCTTGACAGAGAGGACTTCTCCTAGACACTTGGATTCTTGCTGTCATGTCACACACATTATCACTTATTTCACAGGTACAATATTTCTGTCTTAGGATATTGACACTCAAACCTGCCTTTACCTTATGTGTAGAATGCTAGGCAGTATAGTTTGATGTATTTTAAGGAACAATATGTCGTCATTTTCAAAAAATCCTGCTAAAGCTACATTTTTCAAAGGGCTTTGAGGGATGAAAAATTGAGTTATGAATAGCTCTCTGTGCACCTCTTTCTCTAATTATTTTAATTGTCCCTTCAATTACACACACAGAGGAGCAATTTTTCTGATTTACTCTTGTATTTTAATCGTGGTTGCAAATTCCTCCCATGGCTGAATTTTGAAAATGATCTGTGGCTGAAATTAGATCTGCCCATATTGCTTGATATGCTTGTATTACTCTCACAAGTAAGAAGCTTCTGCCTTCAGAAATTCTACTCGTTTAACAAGCTGTGGTGCCTGCTTTTTCGTCGAGAGAAAGTGTTTTGGTTTTTTTTTCCCACTGAGTAAATTTCTCAGTGATATAGCTCCACACATAGTGTATGCAGTCAGCTAAGCATGGGAGTGCATGGGAGCTTTTTTTGAAGTATTCATCAACACACCATTGTTTCAAAGTTTCTTCTGCTAAGACACGTATGTTACCAGACACCAAATACAGAACTGTAATTTACGCTGTAGATTGTTTTGCAGGTAACTTAAGGATGCATAGTTTTGTCAACAGTTTAAGCAGCTTAATTGAACCACTCTGTGCCACAATGTTTGTCAGCAAGCATGCCACTCTGGTAACTTTTTACTATATAATCTAACATGCTGAAGCAACAGTGGTGTTACTGGATTCTTTGTTGGTCCTTAGGTGTCTCAGAGAGTTGTAAGTGATGCAGGACTTCTCAAGGGAGATAAGTATTAATACATACCCTTAATGTATGAGTAAGCTCTAAAAGGTGAAGAGTCATCCCTCCAATGGCAGACCTGTGGATGGACAAATACGGTAAGAGAAGCAGTGACTCAGTCTCCACTATCTTGTGTGATCTGCTTTTGTGTGCTGACTCCATTAAGGGAAAGAAAAACAGACCGCAGGAGTGCAGCTCACTAAAGCTGCACCATCATCATTTTCAAAGTGACTAATGCCCTGGCAGAGCACGGGCCAATCTGGATCTCTATTAACTTTTCACAGAAGAGATTATGATCTGTATTTATACCCAGTTTAGACTTCTGAAATTCTGAGGTATTAGCAGCTTGTGCTTGAGATTAAGCAAAACCAGAATCAGGTATGGAGAGTGCAGCTGCACCAATATCTTTTAGGGAGTTAGGAGGTTGATCAAGAGGCAGTGAGGTGTATCCTGGTGTGGATGCCCCACTAAGTGCCCTTAAAAAATTTAAATCTGTTGCGTCTACCCTGAAGCACTGCTATTCTCAGGCCTCTAAGCTGGCTACAGCTGGGCTAAGAGCTAGAACTAAGATCCCTGGGAGTAGCCTTAATTATTAATTTATTACTTTAGTGGGAAGACTGTCACAGAGATACATGTGGATCTGCTTTCTGTGCTGTCCCCTGCCCACCAGCCATTAAAACATGCAATGCACTCCTTATAGCACTTTGAGGAAGATGCAAATACAAGCTGACTTGATTTACCTAGCTCTGAAAAGTGAAGTTAAAGATATGGACCAGAATCTCAGCTCTCACAGAGGTTCCCTGATTTATAGCAAAGAGCTGGACTCAAAGACATGTGCGTGTGGATACATGAGCCCCTTACTGGAATAATAACCCCACACATAACTCTCAGCAAGTTTCTAATTGCATCTGTAGTCCCAAATGTCTGATTTTACACTCAGATTGCATTTTGAGAATCTTCCTGCTGCCATTTAGTTATCCAAGTCACTCATTCAGGCTAAAAGAAACAGTATCATGTAATTTATCTAACTAAATGACAAATCTTCATTTCTGAATATTTGGAGTGAACTGTTTCTGAATGGGCTGTAGATTAAAAAATGATTCACGGAACACATCAGCAAATGTATTTGCCTGCTTTTGAGAACATAACTCCTGGTAGACAACATCTGAGCAGAAAAGAAGGAATGTTATCAAAATAGCTAGAAGCTTTTTAATCACTCATCATTCATGACAAAAACATGCTTGTAGAAGACTTAAAAGAATGTACTTACTATAGGTCAAAAGTGCTTTAGAACCACATTTTAAAATTGTTTTAAACTTCTAAAGAACCTGCAGATAAGAGGCTTCTTGTTGTCAAAAATATCTACTTTTCTGCTTTCAATAGAAGATGGAGGCTTCTGAGTGTTGAAGATGTCCTGTGATTTTTATATGCTCTTTTTACCAGTCAGTGAATGGGTTACTGAGGCACTTGTGCTCTCCCAAATGCTCTCGGAGGCATTTTATTATGCTGGTAAGTCTTGCTTTGTTTATTCATAGCAACCTGTTCGTGTATTTGACATCATATTTTGGTTTCTGAAACAATGTCTTCGCCATTTCTGAAAATTTTACCTCACAGCCAGGATTTTCAAAATAGCTCAACGTTCACAAAATGATTTCCTCATCACATTAAATACTGAGCTCCTTTGAAAACACAGACAGAGGTACCATGCAGGAACTGTATTAAGCAGCAAATGCTCTTGAAAAATTCAGCTTTCATTTTGATGTCTGGCTTTTCTGAGAATGTTTGCCTTCCTAGGGAAGCCGAGTTCCTTCAAATTTAATAATGTAAAGGCTTGTGTCTTAAAATTAATGGGAGACATCATGGCAATCTTCCTTCTGGCTAACAAAAATGTAATCTTTCAAATGTCATGAGGTCATAGTGTTCATGACACAATGATCTGTATGTGTGTCGCTATGCTAGTCTAAGAGTGGTGGATGTTGGTCTTATCACTTTCTTATTGTTTAATTATTTGTGTAAGTGAACCAAAGAGCATCTTCTGTTTAATCTGAAGGCCTATTGTTGAGGAGTTACTCAGTAGTTTTTACATGGATCTCAATGGGATGACTCACATAGTAAGTTACTCCCAGCTGTCGTGGCATAAGACATGAGAAGAATTGTACCTAGGGGGATTATCTTGTTAATTGTGGTCTGTATCAGATATAAACCCCACCTTCTGCAAACTGCAGATTGCAGGGAATTTATATAGAATTAAACTAATCCAGGAAAATTCACAATTAATTTCATAGGACTTGCAGATATGACAGCTCCTGTTTGGTTAAAGCGTAAGGGCAACTGCATATGGCACTGTACTGCATCTCACAGTTTTATTCAAGTTCAATGATATTCTGTTGGACTTGTTTTCCAGACTACCTTATTTTCCTTTTTGAATCTTTTCAGAAAATTTTACAATAAATTTTTACAATCAGCAGATTTCCAGCACATGAGGGAGGGAAGAAGAAAGGCCCAAGCATGGTGAGAGAGATTCCCATGCCCATACCTACACCCTAATCTGAATTTTCAGCCAGTTTAAAATGAAAAAAAAAAAAAAATTCCAATAAATTAAACTTCTAATTTATGTGGTTACAGAAGGAAATTAGACAGAGTGAAAAAAGTCACATCTAATCAGGACTTAAATAGATAATGGCTGCCGGGTGTATTTTGTGCTCCTCTTTTCAGCTCCAGGGAGTTAATTGTTGTGGGGTGTTTCAGACACCAGAAAGTGAATGATTCACAGATGCAAAACCAGGGTGCCTAATCAATGCCTCAATCTTCACCCTGCTCACTGGTCCTCAGATGCTGTCCTTGACTCTCCCTGCAGCTGTGTGGGACCCTGCAGCTCCTGCCCTGTGCCCCAGCAGCAGCAGGGACGTGGGGCTGGGCTGCGCAGGCTGCGCGACAAGCAGAGCAGTTTACAATTCATGAGTGGTGGAATATGTCTCCCTTGCCAAGAAGGCTGTTTTTGTTTGAGGCTGCCAAAGGATACTACTGGCTGAAGAGTCACTCCCTCTGAGCCAGAGGCAAATATTCACTTGAACAATGAAATAAACAAATGACTATAAAATGTATTATCTGTTATATTGGAATATGCTGTAACCTTTCACAGTCTAATTTGCTTTTGCATACCAGTAACGTGTGGGGTATTAGCTCACATTCATGTCATTTCACGAGGTACAGGACTGGAGTGCTACAGAAAGGAAAACTGGGGAGAAAAAAAGGCATGCTTTAAGCTCATGAAATGATGAAATGCCTGTGTTGCTTATAGTCTAAACAACATCCCCTTTTCCCCATTACATTATATGTCTTAGTAAACAATCTGTCTTTAATTTTTTTTTTCAAATGGAAATAAGTATAATTAATATCAGTACTCCATAAAATAAACTATAGCTTAAATAACACAGAATTACCAGCTCTAGAACAAGCTGGTGACAATCAAACCTGCTCCACAGCAAAATATTCGGGTGTTTGCTAGGGTATGTCTGAAGAAAGCCCCTGACATCTAAGTACTGTGGATTTTGATTCAAGGCAAAAATTTACAGCAAAACACATTTTTACATTGTCAAACAGATGTCATGCTAACACGATCTCCCAAATACCTTCAGAATCCAGTACTACAATTTTAGGATGAGATACTAAAAGAAGAGAGAAATGCAGAAATACCAACAGAGCAAGATGAAAACATTTTTTCACCTGTTTTGAATTTAGGCCTCTTTAGAATGCAAGCATGTAAAGGGCATGTTGTCTCATGCATGCCTGCTGCAGGTTCCAGTGAGAAACACTGAACCTCAAGCTATATTAAATTACTCCTAAACTCTACTAAAAGAGGTGTTCTTCATAAGCACTACCTAAATTGTACAGTGCAGTTCCTCCTAACAAGAACTGTCTTTTTGGTAAGTATTTGTGCAGAGGACAGCACGTAATTTATGAGTGGGCACTCAGGCTCAATAATCTGCAGGGCAACATCAGTAATAGTCAGAAGTGCTTTCTAGGCCAAAGGAGATACAGAAGTGAAATTTCTCTTTTGCTGCTGGAAACTGCTGAACACATTATAGGTTAACAAAAGGAAAAGACAATAATAAATATGTTTGAAATCAGGAAAGATGCATCAAAAACTTGAGTACGATTAGCAATGCTTGCTAACTAGCTTGAAAATTTCACTAGCAGAGATTCTGATATGTTGGAGCTGAATGAGTGGAAACTAGAGGAAAACAAGGTAAAATATTTTCAGCAACTAAGGTTTTATACTAGAGGTAAAATAGTAGAACCTCAGTTTCTTGCCTCAACTCCTTAGTTTATAAAATGAAAATAATGGGAATTGCTTCCACCTCATGGGCAGTGCTTGGAGGCTGTTTTCAAGATGAAAAAGTGGTAGTATTATGTTAGTACTGAGGATGACGATGATGATGATTAGTAGTTTCAGTACGTATTATTATCTAGCTTAAAAAAAATTAAAAAGGGAGTCTTTCCATGAGCTGTGACTTTCAAAAGCCTGAAATCTTTACTTTAATAAAGCAAGGTTAATGGAATCAATTTGAATGAATAGTATTTAGATATGCAAAATTCTACCTGCGTAAAAATCCCTGGCTCCAAAATTAAATCCTTGTGCAAGAATAAAGCTTCAGATACAGGTATTATGAGAAGCAGGGGGGGTTAGCTGCAAAGCCAAATGCTCTTGCCTTTGTATGTTGAAATCTGCTTCCCACCTGAGCCACACCGCAGTTAAACAAAACAAAAACATATGTTGGATTTTACTTAGGTGCAGCTCATTAAAAACTCTTACCCAGCTCTGCAGCCTATGGTGCCCA
>VWZT01007953.1:761557-828280 GCA_013397055.1 Pachycephala philippinensis | reverse complement strand
CTGTGCCGGGCTGTGCCGGGCTGTGCCGGGCTGTGCCAGACCGGGCTGGGCTGGGCCGGGCTGTACCGGGCTGGGCTGTACCGGGCTGTGCCGGGCTGTACCGGGCTGTACCGGGCTGGGCTCGCTCCCGCAGCTCCTCCGGGCTCCTGCGCCGGCAGTGGGGTCACTAACAATCACCCGAACTCTGGCTACACACCCTTGGCACAAAAGAGAGCACAGCAATGGTCTGCTGCTGCTGCTCCTGGAGTGGTGGCACTGCGAGCGGTGTAAGTGCGGATGCTCACAGCAGTGTGTGTGTGACACCTGCACACGTGTGTTCTGTAGGTACATGTGTGCGACACAGAGATATTCCCCGTGTGACACCTGCACACGTGTGTTCTGTAGGTACATGTGTGTGACACCTGCATGCGTGTGTTCCTGGTGGTGTGTGCGACACAGAGATATTCCCTGTGTGACACCTGCACGCGTGTGTTCCTGGTGGTACGTGTGTGTGACACAGAGATATTCCTCATGTCTGGGGACACACACGCTGCATCCCTTCAGACCCAAGGCCAGTCCTCTCCAGTTCTGCTTTAACTCCCCAAGTGAACTGCTCAGCCTGTGTCCATGGAAAGCCGGTTCTTGGATGCAGATCTATTTATACATCAATAGCAAAAAGGCTAACTGAATTAGCTGTTTACCTAAACACTGTAATGGAGATGCCTATAACATATGTACAACCATGTGTGTTTTATAAATAAATACCTATGTGCACATGTGTCAGGCACCGAAATGCCTACAGGCGCTTTTGGTAAGGGTGAACTACTTGTAGATACTTGAAGTTCTTGCTAGTCTGGGATTGATTAGGTCGTGCTTATTAAAGTGGTTTGCAGCTTTAAACCGGTAAATATAATTTAAAAAGGGGCAGGACAATGTTTTGAAAATAGTTGGTCACTACTTTGCTCAGACATAACTCTCAAAGTGCAGTCTCATTTATCTCACCAAGTATTAACTGAAGCACTTTTCTTTACAGGGGTTTAATACAATTGTGTCACATGACATCCTTCAACTCCTGGTGATACACAGAAAAAGAACGGGAAACCAAGGGACAGAAAGAAGGTTAGTGGAGAAAAGTCGTGAAGAGAAGGCAAATGAGCTGTATGGAACATGTACTTTATACACAGAATTAATGATGGTTGTACAAAAATTGTACTGTAAGAAGGACAGTCTGGACATTATAAAACTGCCCTCTTTGGCAATACGGATCCTTGTTTCTTTGATGTGTGTTAGCACAGAAGTTAGGTTACTCCTTAAATTACACTCAAATAACAATCAGACGTTGTCACAACAATCTCGATGTTGTCATCCTTTCCATTGTAACATTCCACTGCATTGGTTGGCAAGCTACCACGCAAATATCAAAGTGCACACTCCTAATGATTATGATTTCAAGCTACTTATTTTCAGTCTGCCCGATACTCTTGCTTTTTGCCTCTTGCTTCATTAAGTGTTCCCATATATAATGAGAATGTTACGAGTGTAAAATACTAAATTCCTGATTTCATAGCATTTGATGTTTTCTTTGTCCAAGCACAATAAAGGAGCAGACCCAAGGGAAGCGTGAACCAAGCCTTGCAAGCTCCACGAGCAGGAGCCTTCTGAGGAACCGGCATGCCTTTCAGACAAAAAAGGCCAAATCTGCTGCCATGGAAGTCAACATCAGAGCTCCTGCTGACTTACATGGAGTCAGCACTTTGTAGCTGGAGAGGTCATGTTCAAATGCAGCTTTGGAGCCTACAGTGACCCCACAGCTCAAGGGTGAGTGGCAGATCCCAAAAAGCAGGGCAGGCAGCTACCCTTGCAGGCCACAGATGAGTTTGTTAGACAGAAACAAGAATCTCTGTCTATGATGCTTGGTTTAGGATAGGTGGTTATCTCTGATGACATGTAGGAAAAGTGGTGCCTTTATCTTAATCTATGGGTAAGATTTAAGGAATCTAAATAGCTTCCATAGATACCATCAGTCACAGGTCATTAATCTGATCAATATTTAGATCAATATCTGAGGTGATTATGGTGTACCTTCCTCCTGTGTAATCAGCATTGGTTCGTTCAGCTGGGTGGGACAGTTCATCCTCTGTGGCAGTGACGCAGATGTGCTCCCATCCTGACGTGACAGGACAACCCAAGTCATGCAATTCATCATCTAACATTGTCTGCTGGAGTTCAGGCATAACTCCTCCACTGTAAATTCACATCATCTCTCTGTAAGGGCCTGAACGAGGCCTGGGCATCCCTGAAGCTTTTTAAGCAATGCCAAAGTGATGCACAGTGGAGAATTTTATGAGAAATAGGACCCCTCTTATATTCTGCCTCTAAACCAGAATATATTAAAAAGCAGCCATTCAAAATCTATGACATAAGTGGGAAGTTGCTCCAGAAATCCTAATTTTGTTCGGTTACGTACACTAGAATTTGCTTTTAGTGTTTTCACCGTCCTTGGCTCTGGGTTTATTAAAAATTCAACTTGAAATCCAATTAGATGATAGTTTATGTTCTTGGAGTAAATGCAGTTTTAGCATCAGATTGGTTACTTGCTTTCAATTTTACTTTGCCATGTTGAACCAGTGAAATAATATAGTTACCATAATCTCCATTTCTGCTTGCCCCAGGTATTCCTGCAGCATCTTTCTTTCAGTTCTAGAATCAGTGTTTATAAAATGCTCTCTCAAAGGTAAAGCAGAGGATAGACACATCCCTTCTTCACTCTTGTGATAAATGCATGCTGACATAGGTCATAAACTTTATAGCATTCTTTCCAAACAAAAGCCTGCTAATATGTAGTGAGGGTTACCTGTAACAGGGGAAAGGGAAGAGGAATACTTGCTCTTGTTCCTATAGTTGTTTGATTTTATTACCATTATATTACAGTGTTTGGGTTGTTTGGGGTTTTTTTAAGAGGGAAAGAAAAGAAGCGTGGACTTAATTTTGTTTAGCTTCTAATCTCTTGCCAGATGAGTTAGCTGGAAGCATTTTACTCTGACAAAATATGGCCTAGGCTGTAAGAGTTCTGACTCATCTGCTGCTGTCCAGTCTCCCTTGAGAAACAGTTCACTGGAGCCAGGGAAAGCTTGCTCCTTGGAGTATCTGTTAGTCTGTCCTGTTAGAGGAGATGCTTTGAGCCTGGGATCTCCCTGCCCTACGAAATGGCAGCACAGGAGGAACCCGAGTTCATGGCGAGCCAGGTAATCAATCAATGCAAACAACAGGGCCCTACAGACAAGAGTTAATAAGAAGAATGAACGGAGCCAGCTGAGCCCCCAGGGACAGATGAGCCTACTTCTCATTTTCTGTTTATTAAAACCATTCATATCAATTTGTCATGTGGAAGCATTTAGTTCATTCAAGCACAAGCGTAATTTAAAAGTCTTATTAATAATGCTTTAAATACAGACTGTCAGATTCCTTACACACTGGTGATAAGGGAACCAGAGTGGCAGCTTAAGATGCCAGTGC
Organism: Pachycephala philippinensis; assembly: GCA_013397055.1. NCBI lineage: Eukaryota > Metazoa > Chordata > Aves > Passeriformes > Pachycephala > Pachycephala philippinensis. The sequence continues at coordinate 824,785 of VWZT01007953.1, read as the reverse complement.
AAGATGTACTAAACAATTGCTCAAACTTACTTTTTCTGTAAATTATCTGAAGCCAGTGTAGTTGCAGAAGGCATGAATTTAGGAAAGCACTCCAAAGGCCAGATACAAACTTCTCTGAAGTTGCTGAGTTTTTTTCATCAGTTTTCTGAGATTTATCTTTCTATTTGCTCTAATTGGCTATGAACTGATTTCATGAAACTTGTAAGAGTTCCTAGAAAACTCAAAAAGTTTGTTGGATTTTTTCTCGGGAGTGAGAAGCACCTTGCAAGCTCTTCCACTGCTGAGAGCAGAGGACACCTCATTCTGGCTGAGGGCACTGGCTGCATTCTGCACACTCACTGCAGGTCTCCTTGTCCATGGAGCTGCAAGGAGCCAAGCACAGACCTGCTTCACCAGGCAGGGCTAAGGCAGACCATTGACAGCTGTGGGCTTTGCTCTGGGGAGAACGCTCTCTTTGAGACATTTCACAAGGACATTTATCTAAAAAACAGTAAATTGCTGGGGAGCTAGCCCTGTCAGGCTGTTTTTCTGCATCTGTCCTTGTGCAAGTGTTACATTTTTATGAAATCTGACTCAGTGTTCTACCTGTCTCTGTAGTGAATTGTGCCTCTGGCTTTATGCAAAGCCTGCTGAAATGATGGTCTCTTCATTTCCTTGACTGCCTACAGTTCAGAGCCTCTAAATGTCCATGTCAGCCTGTGACAAATGTCTGTGAACTCTGGGAGTGCAATTGCCAAAGAGCAAGTTGAGATGCAAAAGAGAAGTTTTCCTGGTGTGGCCTTGACTTTGCCTTACCCTCTCCCATTCATCACCAGTAATCCAGACACTTAGCCCTGGCATAACATCCATCTTCACACATGTAATTAGTATCACACCTACAGGCTCTGTTTCTTTTAAATAATCCTTTGATGAATGCTAGAGATATTAAGCATGTTATTAGAAGGAGATGGTGCTTAGAAGAAGGAAAAAATGCTGTGCTTCCTGACTGCTTTGTTCTTTTGAATTATTGCACGGTAGAAAAAGAAAACAAAACCTTTTCTCCCTTCCAGAAGAATATACAAAATGCTGCCACAGATTGGATTGAGCTGTCTTAGGTTCCAGTAGTTACTAAGAATCTAAGGCAGAAAGGAAAGGCAACCTCAAACTCTCAAAATGTACAATAAAATGGTTCAGGACTAGCTCAACACACGACAGCCTATAAACCTCAGGGCTGGGAACTGAAACAACCTCTTGGTATGAATGGCCAGGCCAGACCTCCCTCCTTAACCTAAGCAGCTACAGTACCTGGTAACGTTTTATAGCCCTAACAAGACCTTTAACAAATTAAAGCCACTGGAACCAGGACTTTGTTCTTTCTTTTCAAGCTCCCCACCTTCCCAATCCTACCCAGAAATGCCACTGCCCAACGGATGGTTTTAATTCAGGCCCCAGAATGCTACAAAGCTTAGTACTCATACAGTAAACCTTTCAAAGAAGAATTTAGGTTTACTGGAGCTGTTTAATTGTTGTAGAAGCTCTGCTGTAATAAATAAAGACTTCTGTAATTTTTGTATCTTTGTTATAATTGACTAAATCTATTAGAATATATTCATAGCTGAGGGAAGACTGGGATCCCTGTGACTGCACTTATATTTGCATTATTTATGTAGCAACAAGAACTAGATAAGGCAGAGAAATAAGATCCTTGATCATCATCTCCTTTGATCATCCCCTTCCCCCACTGCATGCACAGAGCATACCATGGAGGTATTCTGGTTCAGAGCTGGAGTTCCACAGAGCCCTTCCAGGAACACCACCCCAAAATGCTGTGTGTGAGCCTTCACTGTGGGATGATTCTGTTGGCTGTGGCAGTCCCAGTGCCAGGTACCAGCCAGGGAGCTGCTGGGCACACACACACACACACGTGCAGTGTGAGCCATCCTGGCTGCCTCCTGCTCGGGAAAGGGGCACTCAGTGTGCACTGCCAGCAGGACAGGGAACACAAATCATCAGCCCAAGGCCAGTCTGAGCTGCCCAGGTGGGAAAGCTGTGGAGCTGCCTCAGCTCAGTTCACCCTCACAGACACAGCAGCTCTCAGCACAGAGCCCAGCCTCTCTCTGCTCTTGCTCTCCCAGCGAGGCAGACATTCCTGGGCAGTGCTTCCCCCAGTGCTGTGAGTGTTCAGTCATTTTCTCTCTTCCTTTCCTCTAAGAACTTTCTGTTTTCTGTGGGCTTTCACTGTTTAAATTTCCAGCCAAAGAGAGATGCCCCCAGAACACCAGCACTGATCCAAGGAAGCCCCTTTGCATACAACTGTAAGAAATACATAGCAAGGATTCTGCTTCACTCTAAGTTTCAACTGGAAATCACATTTCCTGAACTGTTTTCCCAGTCTGTTTGGCTTTAGTATGAAGCTACCAGAAAGTAGAAAATTGGTACCAAGACTTTGCATACTTAAAGGAAAGGAAAGCACATTCACATCCATAATAGGATGTAAACCATGGCAGTGAGCAGAAAGAAAATGCTGGGAAAATCCCTTCCCATTACATGTATGGGGATTTGGGTTTAGTTCTAGATAGTTTTTGGAATTCATTGTCAGGTCTGGCATGTGCCCTTCTGTGGCTTACACAGGAGCCTAAGAATCAAACAGAAATTCTGAGGATGTTGTGCCTGAAATCAGCCCCCGTTTGTTAGGGAGCTTTCATGGTCCAGGTGTAAAATCTCCAATAAACATTAGACATAGCTCAAACAGACAAAACCACCCCTGCTCTGACAAGCTGTGAACCACGAGGCCACAAAGTACAAAGAAGCAGCTTCTGACATCGAGACACATGGTACTCTTAACTGACACCCATAAAACTGAAATTAGTCAAAACACATTCTTCACCAAGGCTTGGAGCTTGGAGCATTTACTGCACACTGAATAAAAATCCCCACAAAAGAGAAAGCTTCAGTTGATGAGACTAAACTTAGAGATTATATTCCTGAAATATCCTCACTACAGGTTTAAATTTTATTTAATGCACTTTGGAGGCTCTTCACTGACTTCAGTATTTATTCTCTAAAGGGTATTTATTCTCTCTTTTCTATCTTGTACCCCCCTAAAACCCATAGAAAATAACAGTATTCAGGACAAAGAGAAGAAAAAGGGAAGTTTTTTGGTTGCTGCTCATTAAAACTGCAGGACTGACAGATATATTTGCTAGGATAGGTAGTGAAAGCTCTGACTGTGGGCCACTTCCACTCAGCTGAACATTTCCTCACAATGACAGGGGAAAGACCCTCTCCAGTGATGAGCTGATTTCACATTTTGCATGACACATCCTAACCATAAATGGCTTTTTGCTATGAGATGCTAAATCTCCTATGTAAAGTCTTTTATACACTATAGCTGATTTCCTAGTGTGTAAAGTTTTGCATTTCATGACTTGTAAATTTAGCAGGCTTTCTTTGCTAAGAGAAATTAATACAAACATTATGGGATCTTTTACCTCTGGTTGTTTCTAATTCCTTCTACACAAAACCGTGTTTCTTGATGGTTGTGTTAGTGAAGGAACGTGTCTGCCAAGCCAGATGTTTGTATTTCCACTGAAACTTGTGTTAGGGTGCTGGGAAAGTGCATAGAAAAGTGCATAGAAAAGTGCTAGAAAAGTGCTACAAAATCACAGCTTAAAAAGACAAAAAATCAGTGGAGACTTGAAACCAATACTGTTGTACAGTGCAGAGAGGTTCAGTCGTTAACTCCTCTTCACTACCCCATGGCCCTTTCTAAAATCCACCTCCACTGACTTTCCTGGGCTTTGGATCAGGCTGTTAACAGAGAATGCTCGAAGGAAATGCATCTCCGTGGCTTCAAAGTCTTCATAGCACTGTGCTGGATAATAGAATATTCTGATGTTTTTGTGGTTAATCACTGCCCTGGTCAGTGACTCCTCTGCAAGGCTGAAGTTCTGGTTCTGTGCTGGGAGTCTCTAACCCCTGAAATGGAGCAGAGAGCTGCCCACAGCAGCCTGCACTGTGGGCATGTGCACACTGCTGCAGTCAGGCTCTAATAACACACAGTTAATGCAGGACAGCTCCTGATCACAGAATTTAGGAGCCGAGTCCGGGGGCTCCTAAGCACAGCTTATCAATGGCTATAAGGATCTATTTGTTGTCCTTCCCCCAGTTTCCAAGCTCTGGCACAGAAGTGCTCTGCAGCACTGTGCCTTGATGACTCTTACTACTAGAAATTTCAGTAGGAGAACCAGATTTGGGTAAAATTCTCTTTCTGTCTGTGTAACAATGTCAACACAGTTAAGATTTTAAAAGCCATTAACCGTGTCTCCAGATCCAAAAGAGTTGAATTCATCCTATCTTTAACATCTGTACTTCTTTGTTATAAGGTACAGATAGAATCTCGTAAAATAATTTTGTACAGGTACTTGGGCTTGGTTATTTTCAGATCTGTAAAGCTGTGATTGTACAGAAGAATCCCCATAAATACCTGTTCCTATAGCAGGGGTTGAATACCTGTTGATCGTCAAGCCTCAGTCACAGAGCAGAAAAATCACACCAGCCCTGCTGTTTTCCTCACTGGAATGACCTCAGGGCTGAACTGGAGGGACAGGCGTGGGCTGTGAAGTCAGAATTACCCAAAGCCAGAGGTCGGGGCTTGGTCCTCGTGCATGAACTGCAAGGTCCCAGGTGTGCTCACCCTGCACTGAGCAGCTGGGGCTGCAGAGGCCACAGCTGGTGTTCAAACAGAGCTGCTGCTGTTCAGAGCCTCCTGCTCACGCCTCGCCACCTCTCGGCTCAACTCCAATGTTGTGGCAGCAAGAAAAGGTTTTACAGCACTTAGAAAGCAGTATTCACTTTCTTACAAGCTCCCCTGATAGCAAATGTGGTCAGGTAGGAGCTGGAGGGGTGAAGCAGTGTGCCAGTAAAAGTTTGTTTTCTTCTGCCAAGGAAACTGCTGTTTTCAAGGCAGATTCAATTAAAGGCAGAGGATGTTACCTTGAGGAGCCACTTTGTTTACATTTCAAAGGCCTAGTGCTCTTGTTAGACTGATCCTGTTTCATGCAGCTCCTTAATGAAAAGCATTTGTTTGGTATTACACCTCAACAGCAAACGAGATTCTCCCAAGACAGTTTGACTATGTGAGAAAGCTTTTGTGACTGCCCAGACCTCTGCAGTGTCATTAAGATAACGACCCTCACATCTGCACTTTCAAATGCTCTTCTCAAGGAAAACATTAAAAAATTCAGATCTGTTACAAACTTACAGGATTTATCACCCCTGCTTGATTCAGATGGCTTATTTCGCCTCTAAATTCCTGAACTCAACTTGAAATAAATTACCGTACTGAACATTTTGGTAGTTCTTCTCACCCAGTACCTTTAAGCAATGTCCCTTTCAGACACTGACAGTGTCTGGCCAACAGCAGTGGCAGCTTTTTCAGAGGGGTTTGGAAGGGTTCTCACTACACCAAGAAATGAAAATGATGGACAAGTGACAAGGAAAATTACTGCAATCATGTTACATATTTCCTGTCTCTTGCTTCTCTTGTATGAGCATTAAAAAAAAGAGGCACTCTCTGCCTCTGCTGAACATTTCCACTACTGAGGGCCAGAAATTAAACTAAAAGTCTACCTGTAAGTTACATTCAAAGAATTTTTGTGATAAGATCCCGAGAAAGCTACAAGAACTCCACTTATTTAGAGAAGCAAACTCTCCTGTAGTGTCAAATACCTCTAAAAGTGTTATACAGATACATATATATATAAAAAAGCTAGTGAGGAAGCATTTTAGTGCCCATCACTTTGATGTCTAGAAAATAGCTGTAATTTATTTGTTGAGAGGTCTATACAGTCAGTACTGTTCTGGAGTACATAGCAATCAAAAATCCCTCCATCTAAATGCCCACCAAAATCTAAAAGCCAGGCTATCATTTTTTTATTCCCGGTATGCTGCTGCAGTCTACTCTGAGTGCTTCCTGAGTGAAACATGGAAGATCCATCCCAACACATCAAATATATTTAGAAGAAAACACCATAATTAAGATTTATTTATATTCCCATCTCAAACCCCCTCAGTATTGTTTGTCACACCCAGAAACTGAGCCCGTGTGGGTCAGTTGCCAGCTCCACTCTCAGCGGCTGGGCTTGCTGAACGAGGTGCTTTTGGCAGTGCCAAACAAAGCTGGAAACGCCAAATCCTCAACCAGAAGAGCTTGAATGACAAGTGACTCATATTAGGAATTCCTTGTGTTCAATCAGCTCCCCTTGATGTGAGATAAAGAGACTTGATGAAAACAGACAGAACCCAGTTTCAGTCTCCTCTTGGGAGGAGTGAAGACCTTTTTTACATAGGGACAGATTCATTCCTGGCATAAGGCTTTTTACTTGAGTGGAGTTATAGCAAGGATGAAAACAGGTCATCTTGTTTTGTACTACATGCTTCACATCAGGGATGAAATAAACTGGGTCTCAAAGGAGAGGTGATAAAAAGTCAGCCCTTGTGCTTTTTTGTCATTTCTTTTAAACTATAAAACCTCCTAATGCTTAGTTTTTAAAATATATTAGTTTGATTTATCATTGACTTATGCAACACTCTGTGCAATGACAACTAAAAGATTTCCATGGAAAATAAAACACTTTCTGAAATCACCCAGACCCAGCAAGGCATATGTATCATAGCTCCCACAAAGAAATGCGGAATCACCTGTTTTAAGCAGCCAACTGGAAGGAGAAAAAAGACCAAAACAACAAAACCCGGCAAAGGCTTCTAATCATTCTTTGTATCTCCCTTTTTGTATGCTTGATTCGAGATGCTTTAATGAATCCTCATTTTCAAACAAGTGCTGGGTACCTGTTCACTGGGAATTAGGCACATCACAGCAGTCACCCAAAGGCGTTTAGGGGAATATTCAAGGACCTCAAGCATAGCTGAATATTTATTTTATGATTCTATCCCGGTCTGAACTGCAGTTTTTGTAACCTGAATATCTCTTTTGTACTACTCTGAATATATTTATAGTACTCCATAGTAATGGTTGCAAATGCTGCAGTCACACTCTCATGCAGAGTCGGCTGCATTGCTTTGATCATCCCATTATTTGGGTTATTTTACGACAGTTTTAAACGGCTGAGAAGTGCACAGAGATGACTCAATTGTATCATTAGCCATGAACAGCAAGTCCATGTTAACAAGCCGTAACTACCCCCGAACAATGTAAACAGGAAGCCTGGTGCTGGAAATTCATTTTGATGATTTCCACTCTTCTTGCAGGTCACAAAGAGAGTCACAAATTAAAAAATGACTTCACAAAGTGCCAGCTAGGAGTTTAACTGCTGCTGGACCCAAAGAATAGATGTTTTCAGCCATTCTGAAAGATATTTTATGTCACTATTCACAACAGAACTATGTGAAAAGTGTCCCAGCATTTTAATTTAGTTATTGCATAAAAAGCAACCTCTATATAAACAAGAGAACAAATCAAATGAAAACACAGTAATCTGAACAAATGTTTTCAGTACTAGAAAGTGTAAGGTGAGCAAATTGCTGCCCTAAGGACAAGGTGAAAATCCCTAGCCCCTCTTTCCAAGGCAAACAAATAGTAGTGAAACGTAATTTGACGCTCGTTTCCACCAAGGGAAAACATTTTGTCAGCCCCCTTTTGTTTTTTTGACGTTGCCGTAGTTGTTTTCTTGCAATCCGATGCTCGCAGGAGCTCCCCCAGTGACTCCGGGGCTGGGCACTGGGTGAGCTCCTGTTAACGGGGCTGAGCTCTGCTGTGCCCTCAGTGCTCAGACGGCCTCAAACAGCTCGGTACTCACCGAGTGAGAGAGGTGTGACCCGTGCTACCCCCGCATCAGATGGGGCATCTCTCAGAGGCACCGGTTCCACTGCAGCAAGGTGCTGAGTCTCTCAGAACCCCAGGGGAGCTGCAGGTTTTCAGTGAGTGACAATGTTTCTCCCCAGGTAACTCAGATTTTAAAGCAGCAGAAACTGAGGACTTTTAAAAAAGCTGGACATAATTGGTTTCTTGAAACTCACATACAAATCAATAACACAGCTGGAACCACAATCCAGAAGATTTAAAATGCAGCACTTTGTACCATGCAGGTTAACAGTGACCAGCTGACACAGACTGCAGCTTTGTGTGTTGAGGACTGACTCTGGTATGGATTTATTAAGTGGGCTTAAAAACACAGCAAAGCACCACCAAAGCTTGTACCAAAGTTGTAGCTGGAATTTTTTTTGCTTTGATGAAGAAACTATTTCACTTTGATTTTAGAGTTTCTTTATGGCTTTTGAGTGGCAGGCTGCCCTTTACATTATTAATAAATGTTTTGAATTTAAAGTCTTTAAACTAAAAAGTTTTTTTGGGGGGAGGAGCTTTGAAAAACCAAGAAATAAAGGAACTCATCATAACACTTATAAGATAAAGCTGCTTTTTTCACACTGAACTTTGGTTTAATGTGTCAGAGTCATGATTTTAATCACAAATTCTATCTAATGTTGACATAAATGCCAAGGATGATGACTAGAGGAGCTCTGTCTTTATAAATCTCCCGTCAAATAAAGTGGGAAGGTGAAAGTCACAAGAGTGAGTGATCACTTCACCCAGGAGGGATCACTTCATGCCCTCAGAACAAAATCCAGTCCTGCAGAGAGGCCAAGCCCAGACAGAGCCTGTGCCTTGGGCAGTGCAGAGAAGGAACCTGGTCCAGTCTCCAGCACCAGTGGAAAAGCTCTTCTTGATGTGCACAGAAGCAAATCAGTGTACAAAGATGTGAGCTGCTGCTTCTGGCCCCAGGGAATTCCTCCAGATCTGCTGCTATTTTCTTCTATTGATCTGAATTCCTTTACTCATTAGATAGACAGGCTCGGTGCAGGGAAGAGTTTTCTTTGCCCCAGAGGTCAGAAAGCACCAAAAGATCTGCTTGTGCTCCAGGCCCTGAGCACACCCAGACCCCAGGCAGCTGTGGGGGTCCAGAGCTGAGGCCCAGCCAGCCCAGTGCCCCCGACATGAAATCCTCTCTCCAGGCACAGGAACAGTGCACACAAAGAACATCCCACTACCGATGGAGCCACACAGTTACAGCAGAACTGTCTTCAGGAGAGCAGGAAAGCTGGGAATGTTTGCCAGCTAATAACCAGCTGGGGGCTGCAGAAGGGGGCCACAGGAGGCAGCTCTGTGAAATGAGGGAACGTGGGGAGACAATGAAGCTAGGGGTGAGGAGTGGAGCTTGGGAAAGTTAAGAAGAAGGCTCAAGGGCCAAGTGAGTTTCAAATGGCTCTGTGCAGGTGAATGGTGAAACGACTGTCGGTGCCCTCAGAGCAGCCCCCACTCTTTCTGCCATCTAACGCCTACAGGGGAGCAAAAATAAAGGCAGGGGAAGAGCCCAGCTGTGTCTCACGAAGGGCGAGGGTGTGAGGTGGGAACAAAAGCCCTTCCTCACTGAGTGCTGGTTTCACTCCTGCAGCTGCTGAAAGATGGGGCTGACAGCTGCTGCTGCAGAGACTGCTCCTGATGGCTCTCCTCCCCAGGCATTATCAACTCCTCTATGTCCCCTGCCTTAGCAGCTCCTTGGGTTGCAGCAAAAGCAATGGAAAGGAGGGAACAAACGGTGCCTGAGCAGCTGGTGTCCTCCTGCCCAAGGGACACAATCTGTCACCTGCCACTTTGTGTTCTGAGTCTGCCTACAGCACCCTCTGCACCCAGACACAGATTCATTGGAACGTCACACTTGATACTGGCATGGTGTCTGAGGGGTCAGGAGAGAATTTCAGTAACTGTGTGACAGAAAACACAGAGGTTGTGTCACCCATCAGACCAGCACTGGACTTTGGAAGAGGACCCATATTTCCTAAATGCTTTGGTCTCACAGGTAAGGGAGGCATTACACATCACCCCTGCTCATCACCTGGTGTGGGATCATGCAGTGTGAGCTCAACAGTGCAGTACATTTTCAGTTTTCAGAGATTTCTACTTGAAAAACACCTGGCAGCTGTCATTCCCACTCCTGGGTTCACTGGGAAACCTCTCAGAGATGTGCAGCAAAGTTTTAAGTCGTTTGCATGGCAGCAGAAGTGTGAGCAGCAGCCAAATATCACAGCCCTCTGCAAAGCCCTCCACAGCAACTGTCAGTAAAAGTCAAGTTTCTTGATTCCTCTCAAGCAACACATGGCAGGAACAGCAACATTCCTGTCAGAACCAGGGCTGGTGTTTGACGTGCAGGAAGTTCACATTGTGGTAACATAAAATCTTAATGTATGGTAATAAATATCCTGGAAAGAATTTAATAATATGTTTCATCATAAATTGACAGGAACCAGCGAATTAAACAGCCCTCTCTAGCTCTTTTCACATGATAACTCTCTTAATAATTGCAGAGTATTTCACCTTTCACAACATAAGGGTTTTGTAAAGTACATTTTAACTTAAAAGAGCTTCAGTGTTTATGCAGGGTTTATACAGATTGATCTGCAGTAATCTATCTAGAGTTCTTTGCCTTGATGAGAGATATTTGAAGTGGTCCTTACTGTATTCTGAAGCTTCACCCATTGCATAAAGAGCTACTTCTGAAAAAGCCCATGATGTACTGGGTAAAACATCAAGAGCAATTAGATTTAGCGAAATTATTCAGAAGAGGGCCAAGATCAAATAAACATTGCTTTTCCACAGCAGAGGGGAACACTCTCTCACTTTTTGCCTAACAACAAGGTACTGACAGCGGTGTTTCAAGCAGGATGGGGCCAGCCTTTGATCTCTGCAGGGGGCTCGTGTTAACCACAACTGCGAGCTGTCTGAAAGCCCACAGGTCAAGCAGGTATTTTTAGTTCTATTTTCAAGATGTAGAAACATACTTTCTCTCATTTCAACAGCAGGACTATTCATTTTGGGGTGGGGAGGGAGGGGGAACTGCAGACAGATATATTGTTGAGATAAATCGAAATAAAGGAGACATTCAATATTTATCCATTAAGAACATATAGAATACTTCCTGTGTGACAGAATCCCTCCCACCCATTTCAACAGCTATATCCCTCATAAAAGTTAACAGGTAAGAATTAAGGAACAGCATTCCACAGCAACAGTCCTAAACATGGCAGTAACACTTTAAATTGCAGCATTTTGGATGATTGTTGAAGATAATTTCAGTGGTCATCAAAAGAAATTAAACAGAATAATTCAAAGTTTATAATACTGCCAGGGTCAGAACAAGCTATTGTTTAATCCAGCATATAAAGATAAAATAAAAACAGGAATGGAGGCGCATTAATTCTTGGCTTTTACTGTCGGTAAGTACGATTTGAGTTTATCAAGGCAGCCTTAATGACCAAGCAAGAATGAATCGCACTGCCCCAAGCAGTGGCCAGCAGCTGCCGCTCTCCCAATCTCACAGCCAAGACAGGAAAACACATCTGGCACTTGGGTGCATCACTGTGATGCGGCAGAGAGCAAAGGAGAGTTCCAGTTTCTGATGCGGTCAGTTTGAAGGAATAAACTCCAAGGAAACGCTCAGGAGACAGAGGAGAGGCACTGAGCAGGAGGGAGGCTGTGGGAGCTGTCCCAGGCTCAGGTGACAGCAGGGGAAGGAGCAGAGCCTGGCTGGGGAGAAGAGGCACTCACAGGCACTGCCAGGCAGGCACTGCCCTGCCTTGCAGAGCATTCCCAGCTCCCTGCAGCACGCACTGCCTTTGCTATGCTCTCATCTCCTCTCCGTGCTTCACCCCAAGGACACAGAGCACTGCGAGACAGCGGCTCCACCTGTTCCCTCCTCTGCTCCCCTGCAAAGGTCTGGGTGAAAGGCTGCTGGTGGGAGCTGCACTGGAAATAGGCTGCGTGTGGTTATGCCCCCGAGCCTGCAAAACTCGCACACATGAGATTCCCACCGCCTTGGATGGGAATTTTGTGCATAATCGTTTCAGTGTCTGACCACAAAAACCATAATTGGAATTAAAACATCAACTGAATTGTTAAAAATCCAGAACCTTGGCACCAAGATAATATGGTTTAACTTTAGACAGAACACATGACATTTACATCTATATGCTATTGTATGTGATCCTGGGCATTTTAGTAGATTTTCATTTACTTCACAGAAAGAATAAATTAAAAGTTGCCCTAAATGATGTAGTAAGGATATTACAAACACATACCTTAAATCAAAGCAAATTGCCCCCCCAACACCCACTCACCCATGAAAATTATTTTTAAAAGTACAGTGCAAACCACAACTTTTTCCTTGTATTTATTATAAAAGCTTTCTTTCCCTTAATGTTTGATCTGTCTATAAAAGGCAAAAATGTTTTGCTAGTAAAGCTCAACCTTTGGCAGCCAGCAAAGTGACTAAATTTCCTACAAATAATTTCAGCTACTCTTTTGTTTATCAACGTGCTTGTTTCCCATAATCCCCCTGGGAGGAGATAATGTCCCTGTGCAGATGTTCCATGTTATAATTGGGCAGCATTCAGCAGAAATGTCATCAGTGACACAACACTTTAACAATAAAAGAAAATGAAACAGACATCACAGGGGACTCCCATTTCAAAGCAAACCTTCAAGGATCTGAACAGGAAGCATATTTTCCATATTACAAGTTCTCATTTAAATTACAAAAGTACATTGACATTTATTTCCTTAACAGATGAGTTTATCACCAGTTTAGCAATGAGTATCAATGGCAACTGAAATTACAGTTCCTTTCATACTGAGCTTCTTTTGATAAGTCCTTTCCTTTACTTACAGCCTCATACAGATTTCTTTTATTCTGACTGTAACATCCAACGTTCTGCAGAAATATAAATTTTCATTTTATTAAAAAGGGATGCTGCAATAACACTTTTTTTTTTTGCGGGACAGCAGGAACAGCCCATTCAGGCTGGCCTTGTGCCAAGTGGCACTTTCCAGCCAGCCCAGCTGTGACTGAGTGCCTGCTCCCAGGGCCTGGGAGAGCCAAGGGAAAGAGCAGCAGTGGCTGCACAGTTCCGTGTTTGCTGTTGGCTGCAGAAGCTGAGGTGACAACGTGACAAGTCCCAGGGCTGCAGCCCAGACTCAGGGGACCTGAAATGCCTTTCTGTGCTGGAATGATTCTGTTCAGGTGCCAGAAGGACATACAGGTAGCAACAGTTGTTTGTTTCTGCCTATTGTGAGACCACCCACCCAGAAATCTCAGGCTCCCCAGGGATGCCTCCTCTGAATCATCTCACTAATAACCAGCCCTGTGGTGACCTAATGTGCTGGAAAAGCTGGGAAAAGCAATCCCACAGACTAATACTGGGGAAAAAGGTCTAGAGATACATCTAAAACATCTGAATCCCGATTTTGTTCTCAGATACACATTGGTAACTCTTACTACATTTATTCAGGTAAGAATTCAGAGAAATTCCGAAACGAAACAAAATTCAGCTGTATCCCATCAGCTGCATCCAGAAGACAAGTGAAAGTGGCTTCTCTGCATTCTCTCCCAGGATTTATAGAGCGGTGATCCCTGCCCAGCTCACTAACACGTTACCAGAAGTGCATTTAGGTGGGTACCACAGGCAGTCTGCAGGGAAGCTCTGGGGCACACACTGCAGCTGAGGATACTGCCACCATGCACAGCGTGATCCTGGGCCATTGGAGACTGACAGCATACACTGATTATGTCAGTATTGGTACAGTGATACCCAGTTTTTGTCAGATGCCAAGCAAACCCAGTGTATGACAATATCTGCTGTGTCTCACCTCTTATCCCCACGTACAGCAGGACACAATTTCGGAGTCCCAGCAGCAGGTTCAGAAGGATGAGCCTCAGTTAAACTTGCCTCAGCTGGAGAAGGTTTTGCATTTGGCTGCAGAACAAACAAACAAATCTAGTTCAGTGCACAAAAGAAAACTTTGAAGTAACTTTCTTATGCAGTCTGAGGTACAATGTGCTAAGGGCTCAAATGCAGAATTGCGGGAGTCCGTACCTGAGGGGGAAAGGAGGGAGTATAAATTGGAGCAAGGAATTCACACAGTACGTTTTCCTTCAAAGCACCGTGTGCATTTGCAAGCCTTGCAGTTGTAATTTGCATTTTTGTCATAAACATTTTGGTAACACAGTGGAAAACCACCAGAATCCAGAGTACATCCAGGGTTTGCTGACTGTGTCTGTCACAGGGATGGAGCCTGTTCCCATCCACAGAGCCTCCAGCACAGGAAGGAGAGCTTTGGAGAATATTCTGAGCTGACTCAATACACCCCACAGTTACCACCACTCTGTGGTTCTTCCAGCTGCTGTAACAACTTTCTCCAGAATCAGAAGGATTTCCCTAGGATTTCCCTAAGTTTTCCTGGCCCTGTCTGTGCTTTGCCCCTCTGGAAGTGGACAACCAAGCAAATGCTAATAAAAATTACAAATCTATAAGATGAACAGCATACACAGGAGGAAGAACTCTTTCCATCTCCAGAACTTCAGTCACCAAGCTAACACCCTTCATGCTGCTGCACTCCTACAGAGTAACAACAGAACAATAAAAAAACCCTAAAACAAACTCCTATCCTGTCTTTTCCCAGCAGAGTTCTGACCCTTCCAAAAGAGACATTCCTGAGATTTTATGAAGTCCAACAGGAACTTGGTTTTGTTATTGATCTTATGTGGAAGTTGCACAAATGCTACCAGCCAAGGATGATGGTTTGAAAAAGCTGGAAGAGAAATGCTATTACATGCACAAACATGACCTCTAATGACAGGGAAGGAATAAATACAGTGCTGCAGCCACCTCCTCTGCCCTCCTCAACTCAAACCACCTGCAGACTTTGTGCTTTCTTAAGCTCCTGCTGTTCTCACTGTGTCTTTTCACACCTTCTCCAATCCTTTCTTTCAATTGCATTTTCCTCTGCACTAAAATCAAATACTTGTTCAAGGCTCTGTGTAGGTGAGGGCAAAATTCCATCTCTTACTTCATTGTTTCTTTGCTTCTCCAAAGTTCCCTTAACTCAGTCTCCATGCCTGCTCTCCTGCTAAGTTCTTACACTGGCAGTGAGGTCAGAGTTTTGTCATCCCCTGTTCCTCTTCCCTGTACAAAACCAATCTGCAGGCTCTGCAGTGATCTCCATGTGCTGTGCCCATATTTTCCCTGCCTTCTAACCATTATCATAACCATGTCTTTAGTGCCACTGTTTCAGCACCAGCTGCACGGTTCTGCTTACTCCTGTTAGGACTCAAAGCCACTGATTCAGTCACGTTGGTGTGTGACATTTGTGTGACAGTGGGGCAGAGCTGGTGGCTGAGGGGGACATTATCCCGTGTGGAAACAAAATACATCATACAAGTGCAGAATGCTGGGAGGAAAGGGGGAAAAAAGGGAAAATGGCCGTGGGAAAAGGTGAGAAATAGTAAATAGGAGAAATTTTATGTGGAGGTTTTGATCATGAGAAGATCCTACATCCATTTGGCATTTAGAACCTTTAAAATAAAATATCAAGGGCAGTGAAAGGTGCTGAAAACAGCTTCAGAAATTTGCCTTAAATCCTCTACCATACTGCAAAGTATGTACATCTGTGCTGGCTCCGGCAGATGTCGGAAAGTTTGATTTTATTTTTTTTTTAACTGAAAAAGAGACACGCAGGCCTCTAACAGACCCTCTTTGATCTCACCTGGAAGGAAAGTTCTAATCTGGCCCTGAGAATCTCCACAGTTCAGGCTTAAAAGACAAAAGAGAGGAGAATGTGAAAAGAACAGGAAGCAGCACATAAAGTAAAGCAAATGGGCTTAGAAACGCAGCCTGGTTCCCGGGAATGGCACTGTGTGTAGTTATGTCCTTGGAAGGTTGTTTTTTGAAAAAAAGCTGTCTCAGAGATGTGCCAAAGCACTTGCTTTTGATTTGGGTGGCAGCAAATGGGACACGACAAGTAGAGCAGAGCAGAGCAGAGCTGTTGCACTGCCCACAGCAAAGGAAGTCCCACTTAGAGGAGAGCAAGAAAAGGAAAGGTGATCACCCCCGAAATTGCCCTCCCACAACAGAGGGTCTGCAGAAAACAATGCACGGGAAGCTGCATTTTAGAGCACTTTAAGAACATTTATTGGAACGCACACACGCAATATAAAAAATTAGTGTCTCTCTGACTCTGTATTTTGTTCTTCTGCACACACAACAGGATTTTTTACGTATTTATGGTAGCAGTCCTTAAATTATGTAAAAGGAAAAGGTAAGACATTAAAAGGTACTGAAAATCTGTAATAGAAAATTCACAGTAGCTGCTCTGCACTGGAATCTGTCCATTAATTAGATTGCTCTGTACAGAATGTTATCAACAGAACTTGTATTTGATGAATGAAATATGGAGTGACAGGGACTGGTTTTAGGTGGGGCTATTCGCCCATAGCAATAGATCCATTCACTTACCACAAGTTTCTGTATTTACTTTTCAGTTTTCCTAAGTGCCCCTTAATTTACCCTTTTCCCCAGCAGACTGACACACAATTTTCCCCTTAGCCAGTAGTTTATCTGTATCAACCCCCGGGTGATGTATTCACATTTCTGTTCATTCCATTCCTCTATGAGAAAATATTGCCTGCTGTCAATATTGAATACTATTGATCATTTTCCACTCTTTGCATATAAAATTAAATTCTTTCCTCTCTGGCTTGTACCATGAAACGGACCCCCGAGGTACACCAGCATCAGGTGACACACCTGGTATATAGGTGGGATATACCAGCAGCCACTGTGTCTGTTGCTGCTCCAGAGCCAAACCCTCACCTGGTGCCAGCTCTCCCAGCTCCACTGCCTTCAACTCTGCAGCAAGCTGCTCTCACTGCAGTCCAGCTCAGGAGCTGGAAATGCCTACACCTGATGCACAGGGTCTCTGCTGATCAGAATGCACCGCTGTCCAAGCCAAAATCAGTTCCTCACGTGGAACCTGTCCTGTTGTGTGCTGTCAGGGAAGGACAGCGATATTTCCATGGGGCTCTGCTCTGTGCATGGGTGCAGTGATAACAAACATTGCTGTGTGCGTGGCTCAAACATTGCTGTGTGCATGGCTCAAACATTGCTGTGTGCATGACCCAAACATTGCTGTGTGCATGGCCCAAACATTGCTGTGTGCATGGGTGCAGTGATAACAAACATTGCTGTGTGCATGACCCAAACATTGCTGTGTGCATGGCCCAAACATTGCTGTGTGCATGGGTGCAGTGATAACAAACATTGCTGTGTGCATGACCCAAACATTGCTGTGTGCATGGCCCAAACATTGCTGTGTGCATGGGTGCAGTGATAACAAACATTGCTGTGTGCATGACCCAAACATTGCTGTGTGCATGGCCCAAACATTGCTGTGTGCATGGGTGCAGTGATAACAAACATTGCTGTGTGCATGACCCAAACATTGCTGTGTGCATGGCCCAAACATTGCTGTGTGCATGGGTGCAGTGATAACAAACATTGCTGTGTGCATGACCCAAACATTGCTGTGTGCATGGCCCAAACATTGCTGTGTGCATGGGTGCAGTGATAACAAACATTGCTGTGTGCATGACCCAAACATTGCTGTGTGCATGGCCCAAACATTGCTGTGTGCATGGGTGCAGTGATAACAAACATTGCTGTGTGCATGACCCAAACATTGCTGTGTGCATGGCCCAAACATTGCTGTGTGCATGGGTGCAGTGATAACAAACATTGCTGTGCATGACCCAAACATTGCTGTGTGCATGACCCAAACATTGCTGTGTGCATGGCCCAAACATTGCTGTGCATGGCCCAAACATTGCTGTGTAAGGCCCAAAGCAAACACTGCCAGCCCTGGTGCTCCCAGCAGCCTGCCCTGAGGACGTGGTGCTGATGGATCTCGTGTATTGCTCCAGCACGGGACTCACCAGGCTGCACACTCAGTCTTTCTGCACTGGAAAGCATTGTTCCTCCTCAGTTCGTGTATCAGGGGAGGAACTCCACCAAGTTATCATTTTTAAAGATTTTTCGTTCTTCCTTCTAGTTTTATTAACGAGCTGATGGCCGTGGTACAGCAGTAAATCACTCCCCCTTTCAAAAACAGGTTAGCAGCCTGAATAAGAGTGATTCCTCTCCAGCAGTCCTACCTCCTCCCCCATCACACACCCTTTTTAATTGCACATTTTCTAAAACAGTCTGAGATCGAGATCAGCAAATGGTCTTTTTGGTGCCAGCACAGAAACAGGAATATGTCAAAACGCCCTGCACAAACTCGCCTATCTCTGTGTATCACAGATGGGATGTTTATGTGCCTGCTTTTAAACAGACGTGTTTCCAAGCACTTTTTCATAGCAGAACAAGCTGCTGAAGTTTTTACCACACAATATTTTTTTCTTTCTTTACCTTTTTTTGGGTGGGGTTTTTTGGGGTTTCATTTTTTTTTTGTGTGTGTTTTTGCTTTTGGATTAAATTTGCTTGGGTTTTTTTTCACTCCTTATTAACAAAGCAAATCCTGTTTTACTTGTTTACCCTCGAGGAATTCTGCTATTACAGCAATTTTCATAATTTTAATTGTAGGGCAAATGTATGAAAAATGTCTTTCTAAAATACGAGCTGTCTTACAATTGCACAGTGGTCCATGTTTGGGACCTGTTGTATTACTACTTGTAGAGTAGTTGCAGTACTCCATGTAGAGTACTTGGATTACTCCATGCATAATAAGCACTGCCAGAACATAAAGTTTCACTTCAGAGGAGTCTGCCAGCTGAATAAAATATTAAATAATTAAAATTAAAATTAAATTTCAAAAATTTCCTGAGTGTTATGAGTTGTTCTGATGCTCCAGGCACTGGGAATTTCACCCCAGGAGCTCGGTAGCTGTGATTCCACCCTGCTGGACAACTGGGCTGCACATGGAGAGCTGAAGGCAGAGAATATGGATGAATGGCGTATGAAGATACAGAGAAAAGGTTCAGCAGTTTGCCAGGCTTTCCACAGCTTGCTTGTGGAAATTTTTGACACTTTTCCAGATCACAATCTAGATACTTCAGCTTATTAAAAAAAATTAAATATCTGTGTAACATATCAGTCTTAAATTTTTGCTTCTGGCTACGCTGAAAATTTAAGTTATGGAGTCATTAACTAAAGAAAGGCATATCAGTTACATCAACACACATTGTGTTTTTCCCACTAGAGGGAAAAGCTTTGTCATAAAAGTATAAATCTTGCAGTTTCACATGTGAAACAGAAGGCAAATTAAACTAATAATGCATAGAAGATTTGCTATATGTATGAACTGAGAGGCATTAAATAAACAGTCTCTTTTTAGCCAAAATATTGTTCCAGTTAGTAGGATGTCAACACAAACCTTTGTAATACCTCTAAACTGACCCCCTGTAGACAGGAAGAGAAGTCTAATTTGCATCAGGATAGTAAACATTAAACTAATCTTGATTTCTAGAGATCAAATTTATATTTTTATTTTGATTTACTGGATATCAAGTGTCAGTGTAAAGTGAATGTCAAAGAACATTAGTTTTCAAACTCCTGAAAAGATGAAGAAAGCCCCTGGAGCAGTGAGCAAAACAGATCATGTTTCCTGTTCCAAGAGATTCTCGTTATGGAACTTTGATGGTAAAATAAAACTCTTTAATCTGGGGCATAATCCTGGAGATAGCGTGCTAAAACTTGAAGGACACCAGCATGCAGATGTTCTGATGTTTTTAACCCTGGGCTACCTCGCTTGCCAAGAAAATGTAATCTCCCGACATGTACCTTCATGAAGAGTCTGCTGCTGATGGAGTCTGGGGGACAGCAAAGCTTCCTGCCGCCGGGAGCCTGATCCCAGAGCTGCTGCCCAGGCACGGGGGAGAACAGAGCAGTGGGAATTTAACAGGAATCTTGCAAGGATCGGAACCTGCTTTGTGGAAGTTTTCTCAAAAACCTTTACTGAAAAGCCTCCAGTCTCTCATACAGTGAATAAACAAGTGAAGGAAATGTTTCAGCTTCGTGCACCTGACATGCATTGAGCTGCACTGATGGGGCAATCACCCTGAAACCAAGGGATGACACTTGCAGGTAAATGAAGCACACATAAAGGGCTTTACAGAGCTGAAGCCTATTAATAAAAAACTCACTTTTACAAAAACCTCATGGGCTGTGTACAATCCTTCTTGTGCTCTCTCTTTAAAACAAGTAAAAAATGTGAAAATTGGCTGTTAAGCAAAAAGCACGTTATCATTTAATTGAGCAAACACGCTTTTTAGAGTGATCACAGCAAACATTTTTGTATGTAACCTCTTAAACTATGACAGGAGTGCAGAGTGAAGCACACCTGAAAACCCCACAGAGGTGTGAGCTGGGGAAGGATTTGTGCTGGCCACTGTGCTGAAGTTAGAAATAAACTGTTTGTGGTTTACATTGGCTAAGAACCACTGAGCCCTGCTTTGGGTAAGGTTTCCCAAATCTTGCCCCTGTGGGAAGGATGGGCAGTGACAGGGAACCCAGCTCCATGTCTGCACTGTCACTTCGTCTGGAGCCCATCGGAGCCAGCTCTGAATGAGGGGGATGCTGGGCAGGGCTGAGTTCCGTGCCTGTGAGCTCTGGAGGAATTCTCCATGCAGCTCATTCCACAGGAACACGGAGGAGATGGAGAACCCAAGAAAAGTGAAGGCAGCAATCCCCTAGACTGCACTCATACGCAGCTCATTTGATCAAGCTCTCAGTTAAGCAAATGCAGTTTCCAGTATAAGCTATAAATCCATCCATGGAGCTTTGAAAAACCCAACCTATTTGAGAGAATGGAAACAAAGCTAGTAAAAGACTCTTATTCCTTTTTTAAACTCCGGAAGGTGGCCATGGGACTCAGTTCTCAGGTCTCACCCATTAGAATCTGTACAGCGTTTCAGACTCACCAAGGTATTTAACGTAAAAGCCCAGCTTTCAGGATTTCACCATTTTCTGGTGGGGAGGTTCCCACTGTCCATTGGTAATTTCTTTTAGAAGGCCATATTTCAGGTTATTCCATCTAGCATACAGACTGAGAAAGAGACAGACTTTCTGTGGCTTTTGGGAGGTAAATCTTACAATGATTACAGATCACAGCTGCAACAATGAAATCGGTCAGAAAGCTGACTGCTGGAGATGCTCACATTCCTCTGTAATTAGCACATCGGTAACATCCAAATGCCAAACCCTAGCAACCTCGAGGAGCGTGCAAAGAAGCTGAGGGACACAGCAAAGATGTGACATCTCCATGACCCTGGCTCTTCACACAATATCAGGCAGCTGGAACACTGCTGCTCCTGGAGGGGGAGGAATGGGGGAAGGGGAGCAAGAATAGCCCAAGTTATTGCTTGGAAAATTTAGTACTTTTATAACTGGGACTTTAGCCATAAGTAATTTTCCAGGAAAATTTACTAGGAGGTGAAACAGGAAGCCTTTTCCTCTTATCTTGTTTTGATTAGTCATTATGAAAATATCAATACAAGCCCAGGATTGTGCTGAAACTGAAGATCTATTACGACATGAAGTTGCCTGGAATTTGAGTTTTATCTCTGTGTTTCTAGGAAATGCAAATGGGCAAGTTTGCAACAATCTTTGTAAATGCCTGTTGGTATAGAACCATGTCAATATAAAATAAAAGTAATAAGCACAGTAAGAGTAAACACCTCCTACTGCTGCTCCAAGTTTAGGTTTCACATGTGTACATGACAACAGGTCTGCACCTATTAAATGTCACAGATGCACCAGTTCCCGTTAGTTTGATAGGCAGCAAAATATCACTTAATGTATCCCCCTATTCCTCAAACTGCTGCACATCAGTGGGAGTCACCCAAGGGGTATTAACTGCAGTGAGAGATTCATGTGTGGCCTGATGGCAGAACCAGTTACAGGATTTGGGCTTCACTTTCATCTCTGGTTTTCCTTAGTTATGCTTGAAGACTGATAGTAATTAAAGAAGAAATCCTACCTGTCAAAATGACAGCAATGTCAGCTTCCCAGACCAGTCCATAAATGCCCTTTCTCTCTGACAAAGCAGTGACATTCTCTTTCTCAGGGTATTCTCACTTTTCGTTTATTCCACATTCCAACAGAAACCTTAAAATGCAGCCCATCGAGCAATGTTGCTCTCTGAGCTGACTTTCTGCTTCTGGGTGGTTGTTCTAGGAAATTTAGACGCAAGGACTATGTATGCTGCATAAATCCTTGTGGGATGCCATATTAGAGAGGATAAGGAACACAAGAAGGATGATGTACTTACAGAAAAGTGAAAAATCAACAAAGTAGTAAAGCTGGGGTCAGGGATTCAGTTGTCCTGATTCTCTTCACAGGTATTTCTGTGTGTGTGTGTGTGTGTTGCCCTTCCACGGTGGAGCTGCAATAGTTTAGCCCTTTATTTGGCTCTGCAGAGCACTGAGGAATGCTCAGTAAATCAAACAGGTGTGAAGTGGGTGCAATAAGCCTAACCCTTGCTTTTCACATACTGAGGTTTTGTACAAAGAAACTGTGTCTGAAAAGAAATGTAGGTGTTTAAAATTAGATTTATTTTAGATACTGAAGGTAAAAAACCCTCAAAGGATATGGAGTGTTTTCCACCAAGTCTAGATGTCACCTTAAGATTTCTCTGAATTAGAGGATTTCTTGAGGAATGTAGATACTGCTGTAAGAGTGAAGAAAAGCCAAACATGTATCTGCACTATTCACAAGGCAGCTTCTGATTCCAATCAAAGCAAGCCAGGACTAACATAAATGGATGCTATATAACAAATGGAGAAATCAAAAGGTGGCAAAGCTTCTTGCTCCTCTCCCTGGCTCTGTGCAGCTTGCCACAGGCATTGTGACACCTTAATGCCATTCAGCAGCAAGAGGTAAGTGATCTTCCTTTCCTGCAGGCTTGCTGTGCACTGTAGTTCTGTAGTTTCTTCTCCATCTTTCACATATTATTGCAGTGTGGGGTTTTTTTTTTCAAAAAAAGGATTTGGTTTCTCTTTTGGTTGATCTTGTCTCAAATTAGATTCCAAAACTGTACTTTAGAAAACCATCTATTCCAAGGTGTCTAATCAGCACTGTCTCCTGATGCCCACTGGGGAGCTGCAAATATTAATATCAACACTGAACATTTACAGCAATCACTGAGCCATGGAGGCTGCCTTTAATCCATGGCCATTTCTGAACCACAGTCTTATCAGTGCTAACTAGATACAGCTCAGTGACTTCAATTCAGCTTTGCAAATCAGAACCATAAAGCAGCTTCTGATTCATTGTACTGCTAACTCTGGAATGATTTCCTGTTTTCAATTGTTCCTAGGTTTCTAAAAGATTTATACTTTAAATGGAAAATTTTTGTACTACAGATAAGCAGGGTGATTGTTCCCTGTTCGATAAAACAGGATACAATTCCTAAATACAGGGAAGATGCAGCTTGTGTTTTATGAGGAGAGAACACTTGTTTGTGCTTGGCTGACACTGTTATTACACATCATTAGGACTTAGTGAGGCACAGATGCTGAATGGATGTGGGAGGATATTGTTATTAAGAATGGTTTCACTTGCCCCAACCACAATAGCTGCAGCTCTCCTCGTGTTCTGTACTGCTGGCCCTCCTTTCTGTCACACCACCAACGCAGCACCCATTCCCCTGGGTTCCCTGACTCCCTTTCCCTGCAGGGTCAGTGGCAGTGTGACTGGCTGGTTCCAAACTGTGGATCAGCCTGCACTGGAAGGTTTTCTGCTTGAAGGGCAGGACAAACCAGTGAGCTGGTGAGGTTGTTTATGATATTCACGTATAAACACACATTAAAATACAAAATCCCAAACGAGAGATAACAGAAGTGGGTACTTCTCCACAGGCAGTCTGTATCACTGCTGTCTCACAGGCGGGTTCTTGCTGACCTGTTCCCAGCTCTGCCCCAACTGCAATCCCCACGAGCCAGCACCGAGCACAGGCTTTGCAGGGAGCAGTATCTGGGATTGGATCTGCTGACTGGAAAATACATACAGGCCCGTGGTCCTTTCATCAGTTCTGACAACAAAGCTGCTAAAACAGGTTTAACCTAATTATGATAATCGACCAGACAATTTAAAAGAAAAAAAGTAAGTCAGTGTGGAACAGAGAAAATGCCAGCAAAGAGAGAGGTGAAAGTTCCTGAAAGAAACTTTAAAAATCTGTCTAAAAAAGTCAAACCATACCAAGTTTCTGGGCTCTTAGGGATGCCTGCCAACATTTCCACAAATTAGTTAATTTTGCCATACCACATCTTCATTAAAGACTAAAAAACCAACTTCAACTAAAAGTCACCAATAAACCTCTCTCTTCTACTTGTCTCTCTGCCTTTGTCTTTAGACTCACTGATAAGCACAGCTGAACAAAAATAAAGTGCTGTGGTTTGTAGAACTCCCTCTTCCTGCTGCTTTGCAGCTACTTTTGTGGTGGAACCAACAAAAAAAGTATTCCCCTACTATCTTTCTTTTTAACAAGGCCAGTGGAAAATAACCTTTGATCTAAAATAATCATCACTGGAGGAACATTTGGAATATAGTCTGTATGCCAACAAAATGAGCTCCATCAAAGAAAGGACAGCAGGAAAAGGAGTGTGGGATAGCGGCAGGGAACATCATTATGAATACAATGACATTAAACTCGATAGTTTAGGGCAGAAGAGATGATAGAGCCATGAGAACCATCTGAATGTGGTAAGAACTTACCTTCTTAAAAGGATCATGCTCTTGGTTTCTAAAAAGATAAGAAGAGCTCCTAATCTGTGAGCTAGGTATCAACACAAAACATGGATTAAGGGCAGGTTTGGCTGGATTACTAAATATCTAATTTACATCAGCTTTATCTGAAATCGTGTCCCTGACACCCCACAGGAGAGAAGAGTATTTGCGAATTCACTGGTAGGAGATGGAGCTTTCACTTTTTAATTTATGCTGTACGTTTTTCCTTCCTGGAGTCAGCTTGGCATTTCTATCCCTAAATGCAATGGCTTTGGAGTGCTCAAGTGCTCTTAGATGGGATTCTCCAAGGTATGTTTAGCTCCTATAGATAATAAAAGTTTAACGAAGGAAAAATACTATACCCATCTTTTTATACTTGCTTTTAACTTAAGCTTGTGAAAACCATCCGTGTGCCAGGATCCAGCATGGGAGAAATGCTTCAGCGTTAGGGAGTGCTGGGATGCTCACACTGCCCCTCTGAGGCCGCCTTACAGCGTGATAAAGAGATGTTTGTAACAGCCCCAGCTCTCTGCATTCAGCAAGTGAAAACTCATCTCAGGTGCTCACTGGAAGCTGAAAGCAGTGTAAACACATCTTAAACACATTCCTGTGCCATTTCAGAAACGTCTCAGGCCTTGTTAAAAATCCTGCTTCTCTGTTGAAAGACTGAATAGACCAAGGAAATACAGTCTCCACACAAACTTAGAAAGTAAATTCTTAATTTTGTAGCTTTCATTTGTACAGACAGTTGGAAGATTGGGAATATAGAGAAAATTAAGACAAAACTCGCGGGTGCAATGATAAAGAATGTTCAGGTACCTGTGCTCACATGCATCAATGCCATCACTTTTGCAGATAAACTGCAAGTTTGCTGATAATTCAATGTTTTTACTGGCAATATATAACCTTGTCAAGCATCTCAAATTCACAAATGGCCACTGGAATGAGCAGGGGAATATCTGTGTGCTGCAGAATTGACCTGCAAATGTGTAGCAAGTTGGATAACACCAGGAATGTTTAAAAACCTGAAAAGAATATGCACTTTTCCAGAGGGTCTTCTACTACAAGAATCCAAAGGGATTTCTGGCAGTTTTGGAAATACAAAGCTTTGAATGTGTAACCCCTTTTCAGCTGATTGTACAATTTGCAGAGTGATTTTATTTACTCACATTTCCCCAGTCGTTTTGAGGATTAATGTTTTTTAGAGAAAGATAGCCACTAGCAGATAGAAGGCTTTATTCTTCCACAGAGTTCAGTGAGTTGGGCATTTAACTCGTCTCAAAATTTACCCTTCTTAGTTGCAACTTCAAAAAAAATCTAAATCTGCAGGAAAGGAATAATGGAACTGTTCAACTTGAAAGAGACACTGGGAAGATCTCCTCTCTGGGGACACACTCGTGCTGCCTGACAAGACCAAAGGAATAGAAATGAACAGACCAAAGGAGTGGAAATCCCATGTGCTGGTGACATCCCTGACACAAGGCAGGGAAGGAGCGCATTTCCCATGGCACAGCTCGGTGGTGTTTGTTAGGACAGGAGAAAGCAGGATGTGGACACAACCTGTGCTGGAGCTGTGATCCCAGTCACAGCACAGGGGAGGTCACAGGCTCCCACTCATGGCCAGAGCTGTGTTCTTAGGGGGAAACATCCCCTTTGCAGGGTAATGAACGTGAGAGTCCCTAAAGCTGCAGTCCCCAAATGCACCCTGCACCGAGGGGATGGGGCAGCAGAGAAATGCTGTGAACTAACCCCTGTATCGAAACTCTATCAAACAAATTAATGGCACAATAGACTTCATGTGTTACAGCTCATTTACATTTCAATATCTCACAGATATCCCCTCTGCTGATTGTGCCCAAAGGATGTGCTTTCAACTTAGTTACAATCTCTTCTATTCTCTTACAGATTCAATTTATATTAGTTTTTATATCTGCAGATTTATATGTAACTTTCAGAATCAGGGAGGATTACCACACTGCCAGGGGGTGCTTAGCTGAAATGGAGCATATGGCTATTAATATAATTATGAATCTGTTGCTTTAGGCTACATTAGATTGCCTTTGGGGTTCTGATTCTTAAGAAGAAAGGATTGAACTATAGTCACCCTCCTTTGGCGCAAAAGATTTGGAATAAATAATCACTTTTTCACTTTTTTTTTTTTAATTATTATTTACATGCTTCATTGAGGTAACCTCCAACATAGCAAAAATTTAGACAGGGTCCTGACCCATCATATTATCTGTGCCATATTTAGCTTTAAGCATTTGTTTTTGTTTGCCTTCTTTTGTTAAAAAAAAGTTCAGAATACCTTTCTAGGGCTTTGTACTTTTAATTCATCATAATAAAATTCATATTTAGCTTTAGAACTGCCTGCTTTTGTTCAGTTCAGTGTCTGGATGCATTAGTGCCCTTTTGTTCCCTGCAACAGCAAAGGTGAGTTACTTTCTTGAAATAACATATTTCAAACTATTGTATCTTGGGTAAGAATAAACTGAAAAGCATTGGTCTGCAAAGAGGAGCTAAATTAACATTTTATAAGCTGGGTAACTTGAATTGCTGAGAGCCAATTACATCAAGCATCAGTTGAAATCAAAGCTTCAGCTTCTCTCTCCGACAGACTAACTAGCTTGAATTTAAAGCATCAGATAAACGGGGCTGGAAATTTGCATGTGTGAATAAGAGCTGAATTGGAAACAAATCCGAAGGGTTCCAATGTACTGAAGATAAGTCCCAGATTTTCACCTGACACCTCCATCAAGCTGGGGAACAGGACACAGAGTAACAAAATTATGTCAGGGTCTGGAAAGTGTCAAAGGGTTTTTAAGGCGAATGGAAAAGTGGTATTTGGAGGGATAGATTTACACAGAATTACAGAACTGGGTTTTCTAACTTTTGTCTCTACTGACAATCCCCCTTTCTCTTCTCAGTAAAACGAGAATAAAGGAATTTTCAGGGGAAGGGGGAGAACTGAGATTGCTTAGTACTTTAAGTCCCACAGCATGGAAAAACAAACCCTCCTTTACGAGTGAGAGAGGAAAAGATGGAATGAAAAGATAGATTTACTAGAACAAGAGAATGTAAGCAGATACTGAAGTTCTGGAGTGGCTCAGATTTACATGGAACTAAAAAGACCCAAAAAGAAGATTCTGTGGAGCCATTTTTTATTTAAGACTTCACCTTATGGTGATTACTCGATATCTTTTCTCAAACACGAATAACAACCTAATGTGACTGAGCTCAACTGGGAGCCAGGAAGGGAAGGTGAGTGATGGTGTTGGAGTACGTAGTCACCTGAAAATGAACTGTCAGCAGATCCAGGTGACAAGGGAGAGATTAAAATCAAGCCTTATCTGGTACGTAGCCCTGTCCTCAGGGAACTGTGCTCCCGTATGTGGGGCTGATCTTGTTTTACAGTTTGGCAGTGCTCAGCACGGATTGAAACTACTGTGATATTACATAAACAACCCATTGAGCTCACACAGGGCTGAACATCCCGAGCAATAATACCCACTGAAAATACAGAAGTCATCAGCTAATTGCAGACTGCAGAGCTGCGTGTCTGAGCAGGCCCTGGAGAGGGCTAATATTAATCTGCAGTACAGGTAATAATTTTACACACAACGAACTGTGCTGTCTCCTAAGGCAAGCAGCGCATTTTGCAGGTACCAGTTTGCAAACTGAGAATCCAGGCACTACTATTTATAAATATCTCAGGTGTAGACTCATTGTAGTGCACCTAAAGTAGTTTATGGCATGCCTTGCACAATATTTCACAAAGATCACGCACATTTCTAAATTCTCCTTCAAACCACCACAGCCTGAGCTCCTTGCCCCACATACAGCAGATTTTCAAAGAAATGTTGAGTCAAACCCATGATTTCCCCTCCCTCTCCCTCCCGAAACCAGAGGCACATTTTCCCTGTAAGCGACACTTTCTCATAAGATTTTATTTTGATATGTCTTTTTGTCCTGCAATGTTTCACCACCCAGCAGCACTCTGCTCATCTGCACTTCAATGGCAGAATTCACCAGAGGTACGGGTTTAAATAGCACATCCTGAGATGGGAACAATGAAGGGGGGGAAATGGCTCTACAATAAATAAATAAATAAATAAATAAAGTCCTATCACACACTTAAAGCCAAATGCCTGCTGGGAATTAGGTTCAAAAGCACATTTGGAAACTGATCCCTTGAGAAGATATGTTTGTTACGGTGTTTGGCCTCAGGATTTAAAAGGATTTGCTTTTAAGCTGTTACTTTACTGCAAGTATGTGACTGGAGGCCTCAGGTGTGAAAGTCCTTTGATAAAAGGGACCCGTGTGTGCCAGATAGAGCGAGTGAAAAGCATTAACACTCGCAGGAGCGGGAAGGGGGAAGCAGGGAAGGATGCGGACAGAGTCCATCAAGTTTAAGGCAAGCAAATGCTTGGAATGCAAGAGGGATGAGAAACCACAAAAGCCCTTGAACTTCTTGCCTTGCATACGGAAGTGATTACACGAACAAACTCTCAAGGAACTGAACACCGAAGTTGCAAGGAAGGGTCGTTTCCAGTTAATCAGGTGAAGCCCATCTGGAACCTGAGCACAAGACCCTCCATAAAATGTTATGGCTGGAATAAACCCCAGGGGTCACCCAAGCCCTTTGCTCCACTGCAAGATCAGCTCTGCTTAGGTCACTCCAGACAGACAAATGTTTATCTACCTGCACTTAAAGACCTTTATCAGTGGAGACACTGCAGCTTCACCGCAGGAAATGTGTCCCAGTGCTTATTCTATTTCCATCAGAAAGTGTTTCTTAATGTCTGACTTGGATGCTTTGTGCTGCAACCCACGCCTGTTGCTGCTCATCCTGTCTGTAGGGGATAAAAAGAAGAGCCTAATCCCTTTCTCTTTGCCAATCTTTTATGTATTTGGTGATCCTTTGGAGTCTGAGCTATGTCAGTCTCATCACACTGTGCTCCTCACACTCTGCTCTGATTCCACGAGCAAAACTGCATCTGCTCCCTTATCAGAGAATCTCTGCAGCATTTGCATTTTAGAAGTCAGGTGCACCATTTTTCCCTAACCTCAAGATAATTCGACATTATTTCCTCCACCACTCCCATATAACAGAAAAACCTTCCTTGCATCCCAAAATCTGCTCTGTGAAAAACTGCAGTAAGCACAGAAATATGCAAAATTCACACTTCCCCACAACTTGCTTGGCAATGGAATTGAGCACTGTTTATTCAGTGCATTTTCAGTGCTCTAAAACGGCTACAACCGCCAAACCTGTGGGCTGCACTTACAGTCTGCCAGGCACTGGACAGATCCAGGGTGATTCAGTATCCAAAGTTTGTGCTGGATAGTACATTAAATATATTTATTGGTTTGTTTCCACTTGAAAACCCTGAAGAACATCCAAAACTAGAAGTAGGCACATGAAGAAAAAACGACAGTTCCTGTTACATATAAGTTTGACCTAATCTGGAGTAAGTACATGCAGTCCTAGAACAGAACTCTTGTTAACCTCCATTCCTCTACTGAAATAGCAAGAAATAATAGCACTACAACATCTGAACTACTTCAGGCCATTCAACCACACTTTTTTTTTGTCAGGACCCATGCCATCCATTTCAGAATAACAAAGAACTCTCAGTTATCACCACTATGATTACCATACCGTGGGTGCAGCCACAAACAAGTCACAGGTGCATGGCTTCCGTGAAAACTCAGGCTATTTACCTCCTGCATGACAATGTTCTCAGGGGCACTACTGTTAGAGGCTGTCAAAACATGGAGATGGGCAGGAATGTCAAAACATGAAGATGTCCTGCTCTGGAATGCTACACGTGCATTAAACTGACGGCAGGAAAAAGAACGTTATATTTGTGTGACATTTCGTGTTCTATAGCAACTAAATCAGAGCTGCCTTGCCAAATGACCACCGCGTATCCTGTGCCCCGCAATGAAGCCCAAAGGCAGAGTTTTTGGGAAGCGCCGCCCGAGCCGCTCCCGTTGGATCCGTTGTGTGCAGCGGCGCCCCGCGGCCGCGCCCGCGCACTGCAGGGAGCTACAGAACCCCAAATCCACGGGATTGTCTGGTTATCGATGGCACAGAGCCGTGCTCAGCTCCCAGTTACCCCAACAACACCGCCTGGCTCTTCAGCCCTTATCTCACTGCCTCACTTCACCGTCACTGCAGGGAGCTACAGAACCCCAAATCCACGGGATTGTCTGGTTATCGATGGCACAGAGCCGTGCTCAGCTCCCAGTTACCCCAACAACACCGCCTGGCTCTTCAGCTCTTGCTTATCTCACTGCCTCACTTCACCGTCACTGCCAAACCCGTTTTTTATTTCAGCATCAGGTTATTCCGCTTATGACAGGGAATAGGAGCACAGGATTTAGCTACATGCATAATCTCACTACTCAGAAACTGTTTCTCTTTGTTGGATTCCCGTTAGGGTCTCAGGTGATTTACTGGTCTCTGGATATGGACTGTACTGGACTCCATAGAGAAAAAAAAAATGTGTAAAAAATATGGAATAGGAACTTCCCTTTCAGTTAGAGAGGAAGATCTCACATCTTATCATGGTCTGGATCTGACTGGAATTGTGTAAAGCAGCTGCAGATCCTACTTGTTAGACAATTTAAACTCAATATTACAGGCAAACTGAAACAGTATTGAGCAACAGAAAAGATATAACTCATTTAGAAAACTTTTATGTATGCTGAAAATCCTGAACCACAAATTTTTCAGACCGTCCTATTCCAACAGTACAATGTCATGGAGTATTTTGGAATTTCCAGACCTAGATTATTCACTATGACCAGTTTCAAATAAAAATGCAGTTCAGTTGCAGCTGGGATCCAAGTTGGAAAAACTGCAGTGATACATGTAATCATACCAACAGAAATCATGACTCATTCCGCTTGAAGACAACACAGCAAACACTGCTAAAAGCTGGCAAACACAGGACTGCTGTGACATGATGTGTCCCTGCTGTGAAGCAGGGCATAGCAGAGCAGATTAAGTTCTTTAAACATCAAGGAATACAGGTGGCTGACATCCCTTCTGATAGAGCAGCAACAAATCCAAAATCCTGGCAAAGTTATATGATGAAACAGAGGTGGAGGTGAGGTGCCTGATTTTTGGCACCTTTTGAGCCTGAAACATTGCAGTATTTAATATTGAGAAAAGCAAGTATTTTTTCCAGTTTTAGCTAGCTGAGATCCTGCACACAACAACATTAAATGCTAAAGGGGGCATCTTGACATTCTCTGTATTTCCTTTTTCCATTGATCTCTTTCCAAAGAAGAAAATTAAACAGACATAATACAAGTGATAGAATACAGATGAAGAAAATGGTTAATCACATCAGACACAATTTTGAAATCAGCAGCCTGTGAGTGCCAGGAAACATGGATTTATGTGGCATTTCAAATGCAACACAATCTTTTGCCTTTCTCCATATTGGGGCACTTTTAAGGCTTTTATTCATTAGATAGAACTGCAAAGTACATCTCAAAAATGTGATTCAAATCAAATCAGCTCACTAAAGGCAACAAAATGGGAAAAAGATAGTTGTGATATTTAGTTAAGGATGTTAAAACATAGAAAAAAAATATTATTTCCTTAACCCTAAAGAATGATTTATTAGGTCACACCAAAGGTGCAGCAGCCCTGTCTGGTCATAGCCCCAGCAAAAGCAAGAGGACAAGGCAAGAGATGGTGATGCTCCTCAGTCATCACCAGCTGCCAAAAATTTCTCACTCAGGATCATTCAAACCAGTAAATGTGTTTGAATTGAACAGTTCTTGGCAGTTGTTCCCTGCATGATTTTGTCCAGTCACTTTTTAAGTATTAGCCCTGTTGGCTGACAAAATACCAAATTCATGTATTGCCAGGATTGCTTTTGGAACGGCAATGGACATTCTCAGCATCCTTCTCTGAACTGGATTTCAAGTTTTTGCCTCAGTATCTTGAAACACAATGATCCAACAATTGGCCAGGGCTGAAAGCTTTTAATGATGTCTCTGTAGCACCATTCTGATTTTTCATAAAACAATTTAATGACCATTTAAAGGCTTTTCTACTGCATTCAATTTAAATAGACACCACATTAACACGCCGAACTGACACGAAGGTGAAAGTATTTTCCTTTGCAGAGTGTTTAGACCACACGCTGTCGAGGTAAGTTACAAAGAGAAACATGAGAATTATTGCACAACCGGGCACTACAAAGCCGCAGTAAGTAAGGAACAGAGACTGAAGGAGGATGCAGTTTTAAAAGCAAGGGTGGTTCCGCAGCTGCAGCGCCGACAGCGTGGCCAGCGCTGCTGTAGGAGAGTGCAGGTGCCCAGTGCCGGTAGGTGTCACCAGCCGCCTCTCCCTTCGCTCCCATCCCCTCTCCCTTTGCTCCCATCCCCTCTCCCGGCAATTCCAATCCCTCTCCCGGCGCTCCCATCCCCTCTCCCGGCAATTGCAATCCCTCTCCCGGCGCTCCCATCCCCTCTCCCGGCGCTCCCATCCCCTCTCCCTCAGCGGGACAGGGTGAGGATGCCACGCGCAAACACTCCGGCTTTGCCCCAGCCCTGCTATCTCCGCACCATCCCGATCTAACTGGTTATCCATTTGTGGGGACCTGTTCTGCTCAGCTCCAGGGTTTGGGACAGGGAGGGTAAACAGCTGCGTTCTCCCGAGGTAACAGGGCTGAGTTTCAGCAGTGCTTTCTCCTGGTGCTAACACCTTGGGCACTATCCTGTCATTTCATTACTTTCCTGAGAATGCCAGACTGAGAGATCTCATTTTATATCTTGACTCATAGCTGCACTTCATTGTTTATGAGAAAAATTCTGTAAAATTCAAGTCCCCTTGCTTCATCAGAGAAGAGGGAAACAAACTGACAAACTGAATGAGATGTGTGGTTTATATATTGCCACTATTCAGGTATCTCTGGCAGTGGCCTGTGATCAAATTTCAGAGTGAATATACAGAACAGACGCCTTTGTGGGATCTCTTCTCCAGCCTCCAAATTAATCTTCTGTTGTTTAAGGGATGGAGATTGACTTAAATATGACATCTCTGGATATTCTTATGACCCACAGAGGCACCCAATTCCTCTAGGTCTATCCTTGCTGTATTTCTTAAAAAGGAGGTAGGATCTCTCTCCTAATTTAGACTCATTGGTGGACATCCAGGATTGTGTGCAACACAGGGCTGGCCTCAGATTTATTCAATATTTAATGTGATCCCACATTAACAAGGCTATGGGAGCATTTGCCACTTTTTGAGGAGCAAAACCATATTCTTCCACAAAGTCAGCTGGGAGTCCTCCAACCTCGAATTGCTTTCCATAGGCAGCAGGTCAGGCCCCAAGACTTATGGCAGCTTCAGGCTTCTGTGGCAGAGAGACACAGCTCAGCTGATGCCAAAGGATAAATTATCTCTGCAATGTGCATGAAAAGTACTCCAACCAGACATATCCTTTCCTGTTATGTTGTTTTATGTGGTATTTCAGAAATCATACGCATAGATCAATGAATTCAGTTACTTTAATTCTCTGAGTTTTACACTGAGGCTGAACCCAACATAAAATAGATTGGCAGATCGAGGCAAAACAAATTCCTGTATTCTACAAGCTATGAACATTATATCATTTCACTTCTACGTCAAAGGGCTGATTAATGCTCCTGGCATTTCTGAACTTAGCAATTCTTCCTTGTTCAGTTATGAGGCATTGCAGAAGCCGTGACAAGTGTCCGAAGTTCTGTCCATTTAATCTCATTAAATTATGGCCCATTCATTTATCTTTCAGCTGTGTTATTTAAAAAAGGCTGCATTTTCAGGCAGGAACCTGAGCAATGACATCTTGGTAGGCTGGTGGGCATGTCTGAGTTATGGAGCATTTCCTCCCAAAATGAATGCAAGATAACCTTGCAGAAGGCACCATCCCTTTTCTTGGTGGGCACAGCTCTGCCAGGGTTGATTCTCATTGTCCCCAAGGTCACAAAAGGGGCCTGGGAGGAACTGCAGACGTTGTTTACACTGGATTCCCTTTTCCCATCCTGTTCTCCATGCCCAGAGCATAGCTGCAGCTCAACCGGAGGCACTCCTGGATTACACAGGCCACTGGCACTTCACATAAAGTTTTTGAATTTGGGCCATCTGCCATGTCCCATTAACTTCCACAAAGCCTAACTCCACTATGAGGCTTTGAAAACCCAAATCCTAACTCTTGTTTCTTCTTGACCTCTTTTGATCTTTTTTCTCCTGCCATTAGCTGTGAGTTCAGAACCACAGCCAGAACAATTATAGTTAAAATGACTGCAGTACTTCCTTGAAAACGTAACAAAAAGGGGGTAAATACGGAAATTTCATGTGGCTGGTTTGAGTACAGTAAGAACCTTCTGTAAGGTTCTGTAAGGTTCCAATCTTTTCACTCTTCTTGGGCACGTCCAATTTAGAGAAACCATCACTCTTCCTCTTCTCATTAAATATGCTCAGAACACTTTGTATAAAATAAATAAAAATACTGACTAGTTTGAAAAATGTATATTTTTGATAGGATGAGGTTTAAAGCCAAAGCACTAATTAGCCAGCACAGATGCAGGAAGTTAGATTTTGATGATGTGATCAGATGTAAAAGAAGATAATACACAGTCAAAAAGGGGAAAATGATGCATTATACCCTCAAGAAAAGGATTTGATTTGTTTGGCTTTTAAAGTCAAGTGCTGAAGCCGAATGAGCTGAAACCCAATTTTAATGCACGGAGAGAAACATCTGTGATGGGGATGGTCCAGAATACGCAACATATGGAACGATCAGACAAAAACCCCATTTCAGCTTCAGAGGGGAAAATGCAACCCCCCCCTGCAAGTGCAGATCGCACAGAACACCCTGTGCACAGGGAGGGTCAGTGCCAGGCAGCACACAGCGAGGTTCAGATGTGAGGAACGCACCTGTGCAACATCTGGCACCTTGGCCGGGCCCTGTGCTGAAGCTGCTCTTTCCCCTCTCAACAGCAAAGCAACTTCACTTCTTCTGTGGAGCAGGGCAGGAGAAAGATAAAACTCCCCAGAGCAGAGCTGTGAAGTGGCTCCTAACATCTGCAATTCAGCCGTTTGGTGCCCGAGATCTTTTTGCTGATAATGCTTTGTCCACCGAGCTACAAAGCTCTTCTAAGAGCCTCTGAAGGCACGAGCATCAGCACTCGAGTGGATTGGACACTGTGCCATTACCAGTCTGCAGACTCGCCAGAGAGCAGCGCTCCCAGCCTTCTCACTTGCCCCTCTTACCTTTATTCCAGGAATTTATGTACTGAACACTACCCAAAGCCCTTCCATAATAACTTTATTTTTGGCAAATATTCACCATAATTGTTCTATTCTTCTAGATTCTGTTAGGACTGAGAGACAGGCAAAAAGCAAATATCTACTTCAGAGTCTTTTTTCCCGTTGCCTCCTATGCTGATGGACTTTGGCATTGCAAATTTCAGCGGCGGCAGAAGTTTGCCAGAATCCGTCACTATATAAACTGATAAAGTGCAAGGCAACTTCATTTTTAGCAGTGATTCAGGGTGCTGCCAAAGCTTTGTGCTTCCCAACAAAATGAGTGACAAAAGTTGCATGCACAGTTGTTTTCTAATAATACAGTGTTCAAGCTTTTATCATGAATAAAATAGAAATCAGATATTAATTAGAAATCTAGAAGACTTTAAAGAGAGTCAAATTTGTTTACTCAACCACCCAGCTGGTTTGGTAGAAAAAGTAAATATTTCTTGGAATTTCCAAAATATTGTTTACCATTAAGAACTTATTTCTGAAAACACCATTAAGAGTATTTTTACAAGGAGAAAAAGTGATAGGCAACATGACAGAGCCCAGATTTTTTTCTTCTCTGTCCCAAAAGCCTCTCCCAAAGGCTGAAGGTCAGAAACGTCAGATGTTCTGCATTGGTTTTAGTCAAAGAGTTGGCAATCCAAATTCTGGTTTCTTGTACATGGTATTTAAGCATATGAAAAACATAAGACCATCTCCAAAACCAGTAAAGTAAATATGTAAAGAGCATTTCGGTAAAATCAACTCTGACCTTTTCACAGAAGTTTGAAAGCATTTTTACTTCACTTCTCTTGTACCTCTAAAAGTGGTTCTATGAGACAAGTCAAATATTAATATCTTCTTATGTTTCTAAGGTGATATTCAAGCAAATTTTATTGTCAGATTAGAGAAAGTAAATCTCCCATCATTCTTTTTTTCCCCATGATTTTTGAGGGACAGTTCTTTGGTTTCAGAAGAAAAGCCAGGGAGGTATCCCAACTGCATATCTAGTTGATATAAAAAAAATCTTTCAAAGCCTTGACCAAAACCCTTGCAAGGCAGGCCAGTATCATTACACCAGTGTTCCAGGTGCGGACTGACAAAACCCAAACTCCTGCTATTTTTAAAGAAGTAGATGTGTATATTCTGAATTTTTAAGCATTGCCCTTTATGTGTCCTGCTCAAGGCTGCCCAGTAGATTGGTGTCAGACACAAAGTGAACCTGGTTATTCTGATTTGCAGTTTGTGATTAGGATTTTTCCCCTGGCAATAACACATTAATATTCCTATTTACTCCGTTACGCCTTTTGGATACCAAAGTGACAAACATTTCATTTAGTAAATAGCTACCATTTGTTAATATTCCTTGTAAAGCAGAGCAAAAACACTTGGAATTAGATGTCAGAGGCATCCTAAAGCAGGGCTAGAGGCCTGCCAGGAGCAGAGAGGAGGCTCCCAATCAGCAGTATTTACGGTTGCCATTTCCCACCACTCAGTGTGGAATGTGCTGGTGGAGCTCCCCTGCATTGCTGCCTTCCTCAGCCTCATTTTAATGTTCTGATTCATGAGTACAGCTGTGGGTGCAGCACAGTAAATCTGAGTGACTCACACGGGGCTGCTGGAGGTACCAGCACTAATGCATGCAGGTCTCCTCCCGTTCAAGTGACAAAGCTGCACTTAAGGCAGCTCTCACGTGAAATATCTTTTTTAAGCTCTGAATACAGAACCAGGCAATGCTGTATTGGCTGGAACGGAAAATCAGATCCCTGCATGTCAAAAACCAGAATAATTGCATCAGAAAGAAGGGCAGACTCAGAAGGGCTATTAAGGAAAACAGCAAAGAAGCTTTCTTTTAATTACTGAAGTGAGATATCCAAATTAATACAAGGCTACATCTGTATAATTGAAAACTCTACCACATAATATAATGTGTGCTAAAATAAAAGGCAATAAAGCATTAAAGTTCATGTGACATGTTAATCAGAAAGCCAAATAAATGCATTAGTAAACAGAATTGACTTAGGCAATTATTTTAGGTTTTAAAAATTAATTTGTTTACCATTACTTCGTACTTGAACTTGTACTATTAATATCAAATAGTGTTTTCCAGTATGTCCATGAGAATATTCCCAGGGTATTTGAAACCAGCTAAGAGGTAAGTGCTTATGAGATATATGCTTATGGGAAATAAAGTGCAGCATTGCAATTTAAATTTGCACACGACAGTAAACAGGAGGGGGGTGTAAGAGCAGATTTTATGCGCTGTGTAGCACCCCAAGGTCTGTACCCACGCTGTTACTCTGAATTCCATCTGCTGGAACCCCCCAAGAGCCATCCCAGCCCTCACCTCGCAGACAGGGAGGGGCTCCAGCTGCTGCCCTTTGTGCACCTGATGTTGGGGCACAGGAAGCAGGAGGGGCAAAGATCAGCGAGGTTTGACTGACCCCTTCACTGAACTGTCATCTGCTGGGCACGTTTTGCCCCCACAGACCCTCACTTTTGGGTGACCCTCAGGTATTGGCTTAAAAGAACAGGTGGTATTTGGCTCTGGCATCTCAAACATTGCATCTTTGCAGAAATAGGACTGAGGTTCTCCAAAGGGAAATCTGAGAGTAACTTTCTCTAAGTCCACTAAGCCCTCAGCTTTACACACTAAGGAAATAAAGTTAAGCTTCTGATTTACCAGAGCTTTGCACTTGAGTGTAACTACTCATACCCACATAAATCCAATAATGGGAGCGTTTGCCCCCAAATTGTACAGTTCTGATTTCCACAAAGCCTTTAGTGCTACTGCAAGAAGACTGAGTTTTTACTTGAGTGCAGTTTATTGAAAATGAAAACAAACATGTACACAAAAAGCAGAATGATGGATCACAAGTTTTATAGATCCTGCTCTGCAGGATACAGTCAATAGTGAAAAATTTCATTATTTCCTGGCAATGAAAAGTTGCATGTGGATATTTATCATTAATATGCCAACTATTTGTTTTCATCTGGAACTGCCAATTTGCAAGTTGGGACATACGAAAAACTGGTTCCTGACAACTGAGACTTAAGTTTCTTGAAAACAGCAGCTTAAATTTTACTAAATATAAAAAATTATGATCCATCTTGTGTGTTATGCAAGAGGCTATCGCAGCTCAGCTGATAACCTCACATCTGAGGTGCAGCTTCCTTCTGTGCCTTGCTCTGGTCAGTTATCACAGGACAGCCCCAGCACTGTTTTCATTTACGGCCAAACAAAGAAAACTAATTGTATTTCTCACTTTCAGTGTTCCTCTTCCACTGGTCACACTACTATGAGTTAATCAAGAAAGTGTGCATCAGCTTGCTTTCTGAAAAAACTCTGAAAAAACCTTCTGGAGACATCCCATTCCCCCACCAAATCCATGCACTGCTCATATCCTGATTAATTATTTTTTTCCCTTTGAAATACACTGTTATGATAGTCGAGACTTACTAACTTGTAGCAAGTATCTAAAAGAAAGTGCAAAGCTATTTTAGGACATGAAGAACAAAACATTTACTGTATTTTTTCCCCTGAGTCCCTTGTATGTCAAAAAAATATTTCTTCAGACAAAGGAAAGCGTTATTCTTAGAAGACATCCCTAGGAAAAGAAAAACTTGTGTTCTCAGACTGGGAGCTAAACTCCAAAAAGCCAGAATAAGCTTAAAATATCTCGTTTCATTATTTATTTAGGGGAAATTAGATCTCTAAATTCACCTACAGCCCCTAACCACTGTCTTAGAGGTGCAGAGTAGGCAAGATAATAATAGTTCATTTTCCTTTTAAAAACAATCCTACTCTTTGCATATCTAACAGGATTGAGCATAGGGGACGAACAAGAGGAGATAAATGCTTCATTTGTCTTACCCTAAAACAGCAAAATACTTCAGAACAGAGAGGTCAGTTAAGGAACAGATCTATTCTTTCTCTAAACAAGCTTTAAACCCAAGATATACCATGACAATCAACTTCCAAATCTTCATTGACAAAAAATGAAGTCTCAGAAGCCAGGCCTATTTCTTAAAACCCTTGGTCAATAAGAAAAAAATCACCTTTTGTTCTGATCCAACACAACCTGCTCTACAGCTGTTGTTTAGCAGCTCAAGCACACTTTTATGAACTGAAATGCAATATCAAAGTGTTTGATGTGTTTTAGAGAATGAGGCATTATTGACATTTCCATATATTAGAAGCTGAGGGAAAATTGCATATTGATGATAGCAGAGTTGTTCCAGAAAAGAAGGAATAAGAAACCATTGAAGATTTTATTAGACATGTTCTGGATGTTGGATTACCCAACTTTAACACTCACATAAGGAAAGCATTTCCTAGCTTTGGTATTTTCTGCCTTCCATTTACTGCAGATGCACATTTTACCAGACAAGATGGTTTGGCTGCTTTTGCAGATGGTCAACCACTTCCAAAAACTCTCCTGATGAAATCTTAAGCCCAAATAGACGAACAGCAAGTCTTATCTCAGTTTCAGTACAGATAGATTTAGGTTTTGTTAATATACTAGTCCTTTAACTACTACCAAGCAGAGATATAAAAATTCATAAAGCAAAGAAATCATCTATAGACTGCTTTGGGTTGGAAGGGTTAAAGCTCATCCAGTCTCACCCCTGCCATGGGCAGGAACACCTTCCACTGTCCCAGGGTGCTCCAAGCCCTGTCCAGCCTGGCCTTGGGCACTGCCAGGGATCCAGGGGCAGCCACAGCTTCTCTGGGCACCCTGTGCCAGGGCTCCCCACCCTCACAGTGAAAAATTTCTTCATAATATCTAATCTAAACCTACTCTCTTTCATGTTCTGTGTGATTTATTTCCCCAAAAGATAACTTTGCATTAACAAAATTAAAGCTGCTTTCCAATCACTACTGCTTCTTTTAAAATCAGGATTAAACGGCAATTACTTAGGAAGAAGCGCTATGCTTAATTTGCTCATTTGCAGTGCTGCCAAGCAGCACACTAACTAGATAGTTATCAGCTGTAAAAACCTTATTGAGCAGAAATAGGAATTAATTAAGGTTGCAACGCTAGGATCAGAGGCTCAGCGTCCTAAGGCTGCCTGAGGACTTTTGTTTGACCTACAGGTGATTGCACCCAGGATGCTCTCAGGAAGTTCACTCAGTGGGGAATGTTTTATTTACCACTTACAGACACTATATGACTAAATAGCATGATTGCAAAATCAGGTTAAAATTGCTTATTTATTAGAAGGCCTTAAGTTTTGAGTCCAGACTTTACTGTTGCATAATACATAAAAACTGTCTGTGATGCCAGCAATCTAAAAACAAACACTAGGGCTGCTGGAGCTTTTTGTTTCTATTGTACTTGCATGTGTAGCAGCAAGCTATATCTGTAAGTGTTTTCTGTTAAGAGATCTCACAGAGTAGTAGCTATACACTTGAAGGAAAGAGAACAGCTTTGAAGTTTCACACCATTTTGACATCATTCACTCTAGTACAGCCTTCTCTTCTGGGATGCTTACATCATCTCTTATTAAAAATGTATCTCAGAACTTGCTAATTACCCATGTACTCAGGAAGAAAACCTCAGCATAGCAGTAAGAAAACCTCTTGCAATGTCAAAGTAGAAGGAAACCCACAGAAATTATAATTCAATTCCCATTTTAACTGAAATCTACTTTGGCAAAGAAGAAATAGAACCAGTACCATAAAATGTGGCTCTACCAAGAGGCCAAAACGACCTTTTAAAGAGAAATGCAGCCCACAGGTGACAGACCCAGGAGCCGATTGCGATGTTTGCTGTGGCGGGAAAAGGTCAGACCGTCGCCGGCCAACGGGCGCCATGTTGGCCTCGCCGTGTCGGCCTCGCCGTGTTGGCCTCGCCACGTTGGCCTGCCAGTACCGTAAAATGTGACTCTACCAAGAGGCCAAAACGATGTTTTAAAGACAAAGGAAGCCCACAGGTGAC
Source organism: Pachycephala philippinensis (assembly GCA_013397055.1). Taxonomy (NCBI): domain Eukaryota; kingdom Metazoa; phylum Chordata; class Aves; order Passeriformes; genus Pachycephala; species Pachycephala philippinensis. Next base: position 782,935 of record VWZT01007953.1, on the reverse strand, counting down.
AGAACCAGGAGCTGATTGCAATGTTTGCTGTTATGGGATAAGGTCAGACTGTCACCGGCCAACGGGCGCCATGTTGGCCTGGCCGCGCTGGTTCCCCACACGCGGGGCACGAGGTCAGCCCCGTCACTCCTGTTCACCTCACAGGTAGAAACATGAAAGCAAATGATTCCTTCCCACTGCCCACCCAGCACAGAGTCGTTGTTACCTGGTGGAGGCACACCAGAGCGGCCATCGCACTGTCCGGGGGCACCTCAGCCGTGACCCCTCACGCCCGCCAGGCCCAGTCCGGGCGCGGCCGCCGCCCCTGCCCCTCACGGGGCCCTCGGCCGGCCGGGCTCTGGGCACCCAGGGGCAGCGCTGAGGGGCTCGGGGCAGGGCTGAGGGACACAGTGCCAGGGTGGGAGATGAGCTCCTCTGGTGAAGGTCCGGCTCGCCTGGAGCACCTGGACTGAGCTGCAGATCCGTGAGGGGAGGCAGAGACATGGCAGGACGGGCGAGGACTCGGGCAGAGGCGTGAGGTGAGCTGCGATCTCCATGGGGATGCCGGGCTGGGAGCTGGGAACACCCCATTCCTGTGGGAGGAGTGGGGCAGGTAGGGGCTGGAAGGAGGGAGGAAGGAGGTCCTGGAGCAGGGATGGGGGCACCCCTGGGGCTACCTGTGAGTACCTGCCCAGCTTGGCTGGTGCCTGAAGGAGGCTGGCAAGGTGGGTGACCGGTGGGGTGGGCAAGGAGCAGAGTTTGGAACAGTGAGCAGGCTTTGTAGAGAAGGAAAACTAGAGCAGGCTGCCAGGAGCAGCTGCTCTTAACAGTGCTGAGAAAATGACTGCACTCCTTCTGCATATGTACGGTTGTGCTTGTATTGGGGTTTGAACCGACAGCGGGTTTTGTTTGAGGCATATCCCTCAAAACAACCAGCATCATACTGAATATCAGATTTATCCCAATTCTGATTTTGTGGAGTCGTTTCTATTTGCTGTTGGAGTTGTGTGGTTAAGAATGGCCCTAGGACAACCTAAATGTACATTTCACTTACCTGTTTAACAGACCGTGAAATAACACAGGCCACACCACATAAGAATTCTGCTCATATTAGGCTAGACCTTTTGTTTTGTCATTATAAAAACCTATACACAGTGGTAGATTTATCTATGGTGTAACAGAAACTGTTTATTGTAAATTTGTGAGGAAGTCTGTAAGGAGGATCCAACTTTATCACAACGAAACTGACAAAACAAATGGAGCCAATGCCTTGCACTGAGGTGACCAAGGCTGACAGATACGAGTGCAGAGGTAGCACTGCTGCTTTGTGCACAGAGATCAACCATGTCACATGCTGGGCTCTCAAAGGAGCCCTGCAAAGGTTAAAGGAAGGGGAGACAGCTGGCTACAAGCATTTGTTTCTTTTTGGCCTTTTCTTTTGTTAGTTTCCTTATTAACAGAATACTCTGTCCCATCCCTGGATTTTTTGTCTGCCTTCCTCCTTTTCATTTTAGTGGTTTGGCTGAAGTTACTGTTCACTTCAAATATCATACACGTAGCTGACATTGATTTCTAACCAGCAGTGCAGTAAAATTTAAATGAAGGTGAAAGAGCCTTGACTAGGAAGAGAAACCATTATATTTATCATATATGCATAGAATGGTTTGGGTTGGAGGGACCTTAAAGCTCCTCCAGCCCCACCACAGCCATGGCAGGGACACCTTCCACTATCCCAGGCTGCTCCAAGCCCTGTCCAGCCTGGCCTTGGGCACTGCCAGGGATCCAGGGGCAGCCACAGCTTCTCTGGGCACCCTGTGCCAGGACCTCCCCACCCTCACAGGGAAGAATTTCTTCATAATATCTCATCCAAATCTACCCTCTTGCAGTTTAAAACCATTATGCTTCATTCTGTCACTACCCTCATTTTGTGAAGACTGATTACCTCCTCTTCTCAGCCACAGTGGTGCTGATCCCTAGAAATCCATGATGTATTCTTCTGACAGAAGGAATTAGATTTATCTGATCTGTTACAAAAACATATGGGAAATTGGTTTTCTTTCAGCACGGTATTTTTTAGCTGTGTAACTGTTGACTGAGGCAGATCTCGCATCATAAAGAAAAACATAAGAATTTAACTTCTTGGAGAGTAGCAGACTTTTTTCACATTCTTAAGCTGAACTATTTAACTACTAAAATGACTGTTTTGCTAATAATTTTTCTTCCAAAAACTCCAAGCACGCACTTTCAAAAAGGAGCAAATCCTCCCCAGTACATCAATTGTTGATCCTGCTTTTGTGTTCAGGGATAGATTTGGAATATTTTTTTCCTCCAGAAATTCATTGTGCTGGAATAGACTTCTGAGACATAATTAAAGGTAATAGCTTCAAAGGCACTGAAACTCCTAAGTGTTTGCTGCATACTCTTAGTTATCCATAACTGAATACATAGTTAAGATTTTAGTCAATTTGTCTGGAAGTGTTTCAGTTCATTGGCTTTACAAAATCTCCTGGGTTCATCCGGAACTGCTGCACACCTCCCCTCATCCCTTTCATTTTCTGGTTACTGCTCCAGCCTATTTCCATGCAAAGGGCTGCTGCTGGAGACACGAACAAAGTGCATCTTGGTTTACTTGCATACATTTACATCCCAATGAAAACCATCATGCTGAAAACATCTGAGTTAATTTTAGGCATTAAATTTAGCAGGAATATTCATACGAGTAAATATTTTCACAATTGCTTCTGTCCCAGAGGATAGACACGAAGTAAATTTGAAGCCTAATACACTCCTTTTTTCTGTGAATATAAATTTGATACGAGAACATTGTTTTTTTCACTTTTTGCTTTTAAAAGAATAGTTCAAATGATCAGATTTATTAAAGGGAATCTATCAAGGCTTAATTTATGAATTGATAAGGTAACAATATCAAAAATCAAATCCATGCTTCCTTTCGTTAGTCTGTGGTTTTCTGTAAGACTGAAGTTGAGCCTGTGTAAAATACTGTTTTGCGTTTGGGTTGGGCAAAGAAACAGCATCAATTTCTGACATTTAATTTCTTTTTTTTTTTCCTAATGAGCTCGAAAATGTGGCTTTTATTAGTATTCTTTCTTACATGCCTCTGTTTTTTTCTTCTAGACCGTAAGAGGTTTTTGCATGTCTTAGGCTGAATGAATGTATAGGTTCTTCAGGTGAAAAAATATTGTGTATTGGAGTATGCATATGAAGTCATAAAGGCATTTGTGGTGATACCCACTGTCAGTATTTTAAAGAAGTGAAAATAACATTAAAAGAGGGAAGGACTAATTGTTCATAAACTGCTTACACAAATCCATTGCTTCAGTTCACTTTTATGTCAGTGTCCATGCACAGATGTAGGTTTGGAAGTAATGGAGTTAAAGGCTGTGGAATTCAAGCTTTTTTCTCTTTTTTAAACATTCACATAATTGATGTAGATTATACTGTAATTTGTCCAAGAGGTGCAGATGCAAAATGATATGGAATTTATTTGATGACAGGTAAATCAGCCTCAGTGTGCCCTTTTGCCTTGCAGCCCAGCCTCCGTCCCAGGCTTTTGTTACTTTGCCATCATGAAGGGGGAGTCATCTGCTTTCTGCAGCTTTTTGGTTGAAGAGATCTTTTCATGTTAAATCAAATGAAAAGTACTCAACACTTAACTGTTGTTGCTGTTTTGTTACCTGAAGCATTTGCCTGACAAAAAAAATAATCACTGCAGTATCCCATAAGGCTTCCTCCCGTTATCAGATTGACAGCAGCGTGCTGTTTTGATTCAGATTAGTGGCTCATGATGGCTGCTGTTGAAACTTTTGCTTTCCCTGAAAAAAGGTATTTCAATTACCTTTTATTTTTGTGAGAAGGTGAAGGAGCTGGTCCTTCAGAGAAGTCACCTAATAATTTTGTAGTGAGGAACTTCTTGTGTTTCAAAGACAGAATAATTCAAGTGAGCTGAATAAACCTTGCAAAATTAGGATGTATTTATTGACCAAAGAGGTTTCCTTGAAGTCTTCACTTGGCATGAAGCAACACAAGTGAAAATCTGACTATGAACGCCTCTCTCCTTCTGCTGGCTGCAGGGAGCTGCCCCAAGGCTGCAGCAGAGTCCCCCAGCACTCAGCACTGCTCCTTGATCAGCTCTGCTTCTGTCTGACCTCACTCAAGCCTTCCCTGCACACATCCCAGTGTGTGCACTGTGGCTCTGGCAAGCTTCCACCACACCTTCTTGGGGTTTGACTGGGATGGAAAGGAACAACAGGCCAAGCATCTGGGCAGAGCAGAAATGGGAATTATAATCTCCTTTTATAGTTGAATGGAACAGAAGTATTCCCAGTTTCTGCTGTACTAGTTGGAATTGTTTTGTACAGTTAATGAAGCTGTGTTGATTTACCAGTGTGATAGTCCTGCTTATAGCGGAGCTATAAACTCAGAGCTTGATCGATTTCTCCAAACATTAAAAAAACAAGAGGTGAAAAGACTGCTTCATCTCTAACCTCAATTTATCATACTTTCAGCAAACGTCAATTAAAAAAATAAATTTACACATGTACTGAAATCATTGGCACAGAGAAAGATAAAATGGAAGCAGACTGCAGCAGACACTCCAGTGTCTTTTTCTGGTGACCACCATGGCAGTAGGGATAATGTCCTGGAATTAATTGTCCTGGGAGGCCACATGGCACTCTCTAAAGTGTCCAGCACTAGAGGACCACAAGAACATCTGCCATGAATGACCTGTATGTCTTACCTTGGAGAAGGTCAAGAATGCCAAGAAAAGGTTTATTCATTTTGTGATTGGGAAAATAACAAGAGGAAATAAGTTATTTCTTGTTTTATTCTTTATATCCTAAGCAGCAAGCATCTCCCCAGACTAACCTAGAATGTTTTAAAGCAAAGGATGATCATATTACATTTCCAAAAAAATAGTTTCCCCATAGGCTTTTTTAAAAATTCAGACAGTCAAACTCCTGGAGCCTTCCCTTTGTTTGTGCAGTGTCTGAAGCCACGTGCTCACAGCATCCCAGGGCAATAACTGAAGCCATATGTTTGCTCTAGTGCAGGTTTCAGTATCAGGAGAGGAAAGCAGGGCTGGCTGGTGGGGTTCAGCAGAAATTCGCTGTGTGTGCTAACATCTGGGTTGGATTTTGGTAAATGAGTGCCAGTAGGGTGATCGACAACAAAGGCAGCAGCTCTCTGAGTGCAGGAAATGTCTGAGGAAGGATGCTCAGCTATTCTGTGGCAGTAGGAGTACAAGTAATTCCATCCAGTTACCTTAACAGATCCTGGGACGTGAGAACCTCAACCAGGCTCTAAAAATTACTTAATATGAATAAAATATTTATTTTTTCCTTGTATAATGGATGAGCTACCTTAAAATAGTGCCATGTGAATAAACCCCTCTAGCTCAACAGCAAAATGCTCAAGTTGTCACCACGTCTCTGCCTATGAGACATGACTGAATCAGTTCTGCTTAATTCAACTGAAATAATAAAATCATGAGACCTGAGGATTTCAGTTACTCCCAGGAAGGGCACCCCAGCCTGTGCAGAACTATTCACTGTGCTAGAACACTCCAGCTTAGGCCCAAATTATCATGTAGGTGTGATTTGGGCTGTGGCCCTCAAGGACAGTCCCCAAATACTTTCCTGCAGGATGTTTAAGTATCTGGTGCATTGTGCAAATAAAAGCAAGGGACATTGAGCTATGTTTTAGTACCTGGCAGTGGAACTGAGTAGCACCAAGTCTAGATGTGGTATTAATGCAAATAGTAATCAAGGACATGGCCTGAGCAATATTTCTAGTTACTCTTCTTAGCGAATATTTTGATACCAAGGTTAGAGAGGAAATTACTTCTTTTTAACTGTCCATCAAGCACAGATTGAACAATTGAACAAAGAAGTAGTAAATTGTTATCAGCAACTCCGGCTTAAAAAGATTTAGGTCTGAGATCTGATTTGTTAATTCTGAGGCCAAGGCCATCTACTAATTTTTTTTCAGTAAGCATTTCTGGTCAGGTTTTAGTCAGCAAGAAGTCAGTTCAGTTTAAGTTTATACCTGTCTTGCTTCCATAGTTTCCTTGACTTCTACTCAACTTGTGAGAATTTTGATTTAGAGACCAGTCCAAGAACTAAATATCAACAGTTGACGAGAAAATGCTTCTCTGTGCACTACATAAAGGCATCATAACTTACACCCCCTCATTCTTCATTAATATGCAGTCATACAATTTATATACCACTTTAGTCATTAGCATATAAATTGCCACCGATATACTGCATTCCCAGAGCAAAAATAAAGCAGTGTGAGGAAAGGAAAAGCTACCACAAAATGCCCAGTATTTATATATCTATAGCTGCGTCAGTGAATAATAACCCCGGAGAGTCAAACTGTTACACTTTGCTTCATTATGTGGAAATGTTGCTGTGATCACTTCCTCACCACTCTGAATGCCTTACAATTTGAAATATCAGAATATTTTCTGAAACTGAACCATTATTTCCTGTTTGGAAAGCAAGCAAATATTTTTGTAGACTGTTCTAAATAAAAATCGAAAATCAGGTTGATGTTGTTTTACGATGTCACTCAAGCTCCAGACGGGAAAGCATTTTTTCCCCACTCAGGAGAAGAATGGCAGAGTGCATGGCATGTAGGAAGAAATAGCTTGATATGGGGTTGTAAGATGCAGTCACCAGAAGTTAAGATGTTAAGAAATTTGTCTTCATTTTTTCAATGTGCTTGAGTTGACTAAGTAGATTTATATAACGCCAAATTATTCTGTGTAATAGCTGATAATACCACATTTTACAAATTAATTATCTGAAATGTGAGCTGGGTTTATAATTGTCTTTACTAATGACCTGCTTGCTGATCTTGATGGCTTGGGTTAACATAAAAGTGGCTGTGAGGGCAGGAGCCAGGACTTGTGGCAACAGGACTAAAGTGAGAGACCCTTTTGAGAGGGTTTCCTCCAGAGACATCGACATGTGGCAGGAGGGCAACCTCCCTCGGGGCATGTTGAAACAGGTGGCAACTTTCCATTAAAAATTTGGGGGTTTTAATCAGAGCTGGAGAGGTTTCTGTGACGTGGTGGATTCACAGTGGAAGATGATAGTGGAAATTCATGAAGCTCAGATGGAGAAGAGCAAGCCATCATGCAAAAAACCCCAAAACAAACTGTAAAAACTCCACTTAGTGAATTTGCCTAACTTTACAAAAGACACTTTATTTGAATTGCAATAAAAATACCAGCTTGTGTCCTTTTCTGCTTTAGAGATGCATTATTAGCTTCTCAAGATAAGTTTCAGGTAGTTCAATTGTTCCTCAAGAACACTTTTTGTTTTACAAGAACAGAGCTTTTTGAGAGTCTTGTTCAAGACATAATTAGAACAATTAAGTCATTTCAGGTTAACTTCAGCAGCAAAGAATCCCATAGACTTTAATAAGAGTAGGATTGGCTTTGAACTAAGCTTAGGCATGATTTTTCTCACGCCTTTGAAGACACAAATAAAATAATCTCTCTCACGTGGCTGGATTTGCTGGTTAATCGTCCACAGCATCTGCAGCATGGAATCCAGTCTTGGGCCATTTAAGGTTTGGCAAGACAAATATTGGCTCTGCAGTCAGAAAATGGCATCCTTGCTAAAATCACTGACATCTGGAATTACCAAGAGCCAGGGGCTGGCCCCAGTTGGTGGACTTCCATGTGGGTAAAAACTTATTGCAAGTGACTGCACATTCATCACCATTCATGTCTGGGCTTCCCTTTGCAATATGCTTTTGAAAATAGCAAAAGTCTTTTATTTCTTGCTGGAAGTGGCATCCGATATCCTGAGAAAATGGGGAGGTTTTACTACAATAAAATAGCACAGATTCTTGTACTTTGTATGGAGTGTGAATGGCAAAGTTCTCATGTGGAACTGTAACTCACCACGGTTTCAGGAGTGCTCAGAAATAAAATCGGAGTCTGTCTGTGTAATAGAGGCTGTCACAATGTCTGTGTCAGATGGAAGTGCAAAATGGAGCTATTCGTAACTGTGGTATGACTTCCCTCTCTGTGGACAGATCTTTTTTCACAATTACATATGAATATACACAGAAGTGACAGGAACTTCTCTTTTCTGGTCATCTCTGTGAGCTGGAAGGAACACTCTGAACATACCAAATAATGTCCCAGCCATGGTTTCCTTACTAAATGGATAAAATGAGCAACGCTTCTCTCAGTTAAAATTTCTGTGTCATTTCTAGTATAAATATTGTCAAGGATTATTTGCCAGTCTCTAAATACTCTGAGTATTTTTCCCCTGAAACTTGGCTTTATGGTTCCTGGATATTATTCCATACTGTGCAGTGCTGTTGGTTCATTGCTGCTCTGGCTGAGAATGCTGGAAGTGCAACGGGCCCCACTTTGTCAGTATTATCTCTGCACTCCTGTTATTGAGATGGAGGCTACTTGGAAAGGGATGATATTTTTCACCATTTTGGGAAGTGTTACCGATCCCTGAGGAAATGCAACCATCCCACACTCAGTTACTTTATTCAAGTATAATTTAAAACCGGCTCTCAAGCATAATGGGATGTTACAGCCAATATTTATTTTTCTTTCATTAGATAAATAGTATTAAATTGCAATCCTTGAGAAAATTGTACAGACTGTATCACATTTGAATGTGTTTGAGCTTGAGTCTCGCTCAGGCAAATTCTCATCATATTCAAATAACCATCATTATGCAAATAAGAACATCCTCATTGCCAAGCAAGTTTAAAATGGGTGTTTGTTTTTTATCGTGATGAATTATCTTCCTCCTGGTAGCAGAGAGCTCCATGCAGCTCAGAAGAGCTGTACAGGTCCTGGTTACTCTTCAGATTTCCTTTGCCAGTTGCAAGCTGCCTTTTTTGCTAGCAAGGATGAACTTTGATTCTTCTTCTTCCCATGTATGTTGCTTGAAAAACAGCACAACCAAGCTTTTCTTATCACCAGGGCTTTGGCTTCTTGATTGTACTGAATTTTCATGTAACAAGTCAGGTTATTCTGTGAGAGCCATTTTATTACATCAGTAGTGCCTCAAGGTAAAAATTCATTATAATTTAGAAAACTGTAAATATAAGGCTGCAAAAGTCAGCTTTGTGTTTTCTCTCTGATGTGTATGTTGTGCAAAAGGAATGGTAGCTGCAATAAGTTACAGTGTTCAGCCCAAACATAGGATCTCGACTATCAAAGTAATTTTTAATGCTTAGAAAGAAATAGATTGTTATGGAGATGACAGTGTCACAAAGATCTCTTACTCAATTTGTTAGATTGTTACCAGATTCCTCTACAAACTGTGCAGAAAATGCCCAAATTTCAGTCCAGTTACAGATACTGCAGATGAAATGCACTGCATCAGTTATTTATGACAAACAGAGGAGCACAGTGAATCATGACTCTAGAACTAGTATCTGTTGCAGGACATTATTTCACAGATAATGTTAGATTTAACTTAAGAAACACCAGTTCTATGAAATCAGAGAAATAAATTCATTAGAGCCCCAACTTCTTCACATGATACAGGATTCACTACAAATTCACCAGTGCCATCTGTATCTAAACCTATAAATCCATGGGGTCTTCTCTCAAAGAAAATGTCTACAATCTACCATGTTAAGTGATTTTTCATTTTTGCTTCTATAATATTTAGAAGACAAAAGGTCTGCACCAGAAATGATTCTTCCTGTCCTAGCTTTACAACGTTTGATTAATGCAATGAACAATAAATAACAAAACCAATGCCCTTCATATTTGGCTTAACTGCAACCTCCCAGGCCCTTTCTGTTCTTTTCTCTTGTTTTTTCTGCCAGGCATACTGAGGATTAAGAATTCAAAATAAATAGCTGGAAAAGAAATGCTTCATTCTCTGCAGAGCCATGAGAGAACGTGCAAGTGAGTTATGGGCCAGGCAGGCTTGTTATGATAACAACATTGCTCTTATTTACATTTACAGCTAATGTTATAGCTTTTGTAAATTAAAAATGCCACCAAGGTACTTGAAAAGGAATTATAATCTATAAATAGCTACTTTATGCACACTGTAGCATTTCCAGTTCTGTTAAGCAAATAGATTTTTCATCCTCTTGTCCAGCAGCTGATCCTGTGAAGTTGTGTCTGCATGCAAGTATGTGCTACAGGCCAAAATCTGCTTCCATTTATATCTTTCTTTTTAAGATCGCTATCTTCAAGAAGTGAACAGGATATTTTCTGTGGCCAGATCCTATCCCTGGCCATTTGTGTGTGATCCTGAAACAACAACCAGTTCCTAAGCATGGTTGACCATAAGCAGTTTTTACTGTGGGTTATTTATTAAAAGACCGATTTTTGTGTATTCTCTCACGTACATTTCAATTTCTTTGAAACTCATTCTTTCAGTAAAGTTAAATGCCCCTCAGATTTCTGAATGAATGGAAGGTTTGTTTTAGAGCAGATCTTCACAGACACAGGAAATTGGGAGATTTAAACTACTTTTGTAAGTGCTAGGGGGTAGGGGTGGGGTTGACATTTAGGCTTTCTATCTCTAAAAAACCAGAACAAAATATCTGTGATAGGAGGATTCTTGCAGATACCTCATGCCAGAGGGGAAGGCCTTGGGACAGAATATTACATTTTTTGTAGCCTTTCCCAACAGCACTGACTTGGAACTCTTGCTCCCATCAACCATGGAGCGGATAATCAAATTTGTACTTTTAGCCTTAACACAGAGCTAAATCCTGGAGTGCTGCAATTTGCTTTGTTTGGGAAGGATCAAAGCCATGCCCGAGTTTCTGTATGCAGCACGCTGTCTGGCTGCACTTCGATTCAATTAGGAAAGAGGTGATCAGCTCTTACAGCACTCAGGGGTCACTTGGATGCAGTTAATGAAGAAACAAAAGGTGTAACAGGGCAGAGCTCTCCTCTGAGTGAGTGCTGTGGGAGGGGGAGCTCTGCTCGGAGCAGCTGAAGGGGAAGGAGAACACACCCAGCCTGCCCCAACCCTTTACTGACACACAGGCTTAGGGACAGGGAAAAGCTGCAGCAAATGCTCACTGGAATGAAAATACACAGATTTAAAATTCATAATTCCTTGTCCTGGGCTTGGAAAAAAAACTTAATGACAAGTAACTGTTGCTGTCTACATTTTTTTTAAAAAGCACAGGCGCATTTCAAAAATATAGACGGAGCAGGATTTTGAGCAGTTGTGTTAGAACTCCTATTTATCCCAAATGAAACTTTCTAGGAAAAAAGACACATAGACTAGCCCATCTTGCAGGAGAAGGGATGTGCACACACGTACCATGATATTTCACATAAGGCAAGAATGTACAGTTACATTTTAAAAGGCAAAAAACCCCCATACTGGATAAATAAAATTTGATCTTGGTTTTGCTTTATTTTTAATGAAGGAACATGGTATTGTATTACAAGAACCCTCTAACAGTTTGGATTTTTGGTTGGTTGGTTTTTTTAAGGTACTGACAATTATAGAAGCTTGGAGTATTTTCTAAACACAACAGAAAACTACACTGAAAAGCAGTCCAGTTTTGTTTCCACAGCTGATTCTCTGGGGGTATCGATGGTGTTCAGGGAAAAGAAACAACAACATTTTAGAAAATGTGGCTGCAGCCCTTAAATGAAATAAATGAGCTATAGCCTCTTTTCATTGTAGAGTTGAATTCAGCGTTGAAAATTGTATTTTCCCTTCTTTTACCACTCTGTTGTATTTCACCACATAGCTCTTTACAAAACAGGAACTGAGGCACCTCTCATGCTGTCACCTTTACCACTAAAACAACTTTCTTGCACAGCCTGGGATTACAATTATTTTTCCTTTGGCTAGTATGAAGGTTGTTAATTCCTGTAACGCAAGTGTCGTTTATCTAATGCAGGAAAATAACTTATTTATTAACAGCACATTTAATTGAATCGCTTTGCTGCTTAATATGTGCAGAGTGCGTCGTTTGTGTCCTTCTGAAATGGCAAATAATTTCTTTACTGTCATCGTTTTCACTGGGTGGGATGGATGTGCACATTAACTGTTCATGCTGTTTGCTTTGCCTCATCCTTTGGGTAGGCCAGCACCCCACTTTGCTGAGAAGGGCATTGCTTTCATTTCTGTCATTAACTACAGTGACATTAGAGAGAAATCACTTTTTTCCCTGATCAGATAATTTGCAAAGTTTAGCATAATCTAAACCACTCTGTTGTGCTCTAAAGCTGCACCCAGTGATGTTTCTACGACAGCCTGTCTCCCAGGCTGTAATTCTGGCTGAGCACAGTGACTCTTCCTGTCCTGCAGCAGCAGAGTTACGACAGCACCATAGCACATTCTTCAGTTCAAATGTTGTACCAAACTCACAGAGAGAGAGCACAACAAATAAATGAAAATGAAATCAGCTGCTCTTAAATAAAATACGAATTGCAGAAGGATGTAGCTTACTTGTGAGCTCCATTCCATAATGACAGCTGGTTTATTACACCTTTTACAGACCATGCCTTTAATCAATATAAAACTCTAATAATGTAACAAGATCCTGCAATGTTTTCTGGCAAGTACTTGTAAATTTTTCTGGAATACTTCTTGTTAAACAAAGATTAAATGTGGCTATTAAAAGTGGGCAATAATGTTCCAGGAAGAGAGCTTTATTTCTACACATGAAATGGATACTGGGAAAGGATTGTTAGGCTCTGTAAACTTAAAAAAAATGAGGTAGTGACAGAATAGCTATTACTTTATATAAATAGTCCAATAAGCAAAACTGCACTTGCCTTGGACTACATGACTGTGAGATTCTCAGCAGTGCAGAAGGCAAATAAAAATTGTGTTCATTCCTATATATCAGCACTTCAGGTAAAACCATCTGAATGGCATCAATTCCACAATATTAACTGATACTGTTTAATTAAATCACCTCAACATGCGTTGCTGAGGTTATTACTCACTCTGTCGTGGTGGCACCAGCCTGGCTATTGTCTCTTTAAGTTTCTGAGTCCAAAAAAACTTGAAATTATGCCAAACATGACTGAAGTTTTAATTTGCTGTCTGAATCAGTGAGTACCGAACATCCTCACTCCACTGATGATCAGCTAAGCATGGAAAGTCTTCCTGACCCATGGTAACCAACTGTATGAGCTGATATTCATTATAGAAGAAGAGAGTTCAAGTTTTTGACCTTCTGACAAGAGGTAGAAGGTTTCAGTGCTGCAGAATAACTACTTAATCCTTAAACAAATGCTAAGAGCATGCCCAAAGCTTAGGTTTCTTTTAGGAAAGAAAGTTAAGCTGATGCCAATAAGCATAAGAAGATCATCTGCATGATAGAAATTGAGCACGTCAGAAATTTGCAGGCAGCAGTTAACCTTGTGGGTGAACCATAATTCTGTGGGATAGAAAAAGCATTTCCCGGGTTTTCCCAGACAGTTTTGTGGCTTAGACCCCATAAAGAGCCTGACTTTGCTGGGCTTTGAGGGGTCTGACACCCACATCTGCTGCTCTTCCTTTTGAAGCTGAGTCATAGCACAACAAAGAATGGAAAGCACTTGGGTCTGCAAGGAGACAAAATAGAGCTGAACTGTCCTGTAGTGTTTGGACAATCCGAGAACCCTGCTTGTCTAATTCTGGTGGGTGTTGAATGTAAAATTAACCTGGGAGAATCACTCCCTGCTCCCTCTCAGGTGAATGGCTTAACCACCAGGTTCAAATGTCACCACAGTGCCATACTCCTGATAGAGAAATGTAATTTTACATCGTCACTGAAGATCATTCCAGACCTGCTCAGGCAAGATCTCGATGTTTACTGCCCGTTGCCAGTTATGTAATTCAGCGTTAAATCTAGATTTATGTGATTTTGAGATAAAGATTACATTTGCTCTAATCCTGGGATAATCCTCGCTTATTTTTGGAGATCTTGAAAACAAACTCTGTGACAAGATCTATCCATAAGTATTCTTAAAAACTTAAGATGATCAATTAACAGCAACTCTCTTTTTTGGCAATTCTCCTGGCTAAATAATGTCTTTTGATGCTCATCCAAAGATGTAAGAGATTGCATTTTTCTCCTTGTGCAAATCACAAGCCAGTTTTGAAGTTAATCATGGTTTAATGATATGTACCAATATGAGTTAGATGAGAATCAGGTGAAGTGCTTAAAACCAAGTAATGAAAGAATTCGCTCATAAAATCCCACCAACTAATTTCTTCATAATACTATGGAATAATGATTTCTGAAAATACAATACTCCAGAAAGGCAATATTTTATTTCTACTCCTTCAGCTTTTTATGTAAAAGTATTTATAATAACTCTGATACCTGTCTTTCAAGTGTTCAGAGCTAGTGGCAACATTTTTTTAGGTTTTTTGTAGTTAGCATGACAGCAAATGTTATAGTTTCCAGACCCTTTATATTTTCTTTCAGTTTTGCTAGTGTAGGTTCATTGCAGGTTCTAATCCCTCAGCTTTTCAATTTTGCATGCAAATTTGTTTCTTTTTCACAGGATCTTGTTTTCAGAGTTGTTGGTTTGGGGTTTTTTTTGTCACACATTCACAGAGCTAGTGTAATTTTCCCCTCCCCAATTTCTTCTCCAGCAGCTCCAACTGCAAGGACAGCCAATGTTTACAGTGAGAAGGTTAAAATATTCTGGATATCTTCCGTTGCCTCCTCCCGTTTACTGACTCTGCAGTTTCAATATGAAATCCACTATAATGTGGAAGCTGTTTGCAATATAGTGTAAGGGCTTCCTACCATATGCTCTCCCATCTGTGATAAGAATGAGGGCTTCGGAAAAAAAGGCAAAAATTTCACTGTGACTGGAGTTGAACTGCATGCAATTTCTGCCTGCTTTGAGGAAATCTTGAAAAGTAAATATGTGCATTATACATGTCATGAATTCTTCTGCCTCCTGTTCATTCCCCATTGCTGATCAAGCATTTTCCATGTAAAAAAATAGTGGCTAAGTTCCCTGGAGAATGAGTGGAACTGAGTGCACCTCAGGAGCTGGGGTGCAGTAATCAGTTTGCAGACACTTTAATTGCTTTCAGTGACTTTCAGACCTTCAGTGCTGACCGACACTTTGGAGAGGGTGTGTACAGCTTTGCTGTAAGGATGTTAAACTTACACACGAGTGTCCCTGTAACTCATTTAAGACCTTTTGTGGAACCTGCCTGCCCCGGTCACCTCTGGCATTTCCAATGTAAGCGAGGCTGGGCAGGAAGAGGTGTATGGGCTGTATGAGACATCTGAAACACCCCCAAACAACTGAAAAACCCACAGGAGAAGGGAAAAGAGAGGAACTGTTTAATTTAAAATGTCTTTATGGAAATTGCTTTTAAATCTTACAAGTTTCTGTATTGCAAAGATGTTTCCTCTTGACGTGTCTGATGCTTCTGTCTCTTAACGCTCCGCAATGGAGTTAGTAAATCTGGATTTGGAGTTAAAAGGTTCACTGTCTTTCACAGCAGGTTTGAAATTGGCTATGTAACTACTCCTTTTGCTACACTGGATCTTCCATTCATAAATAGTTTATAGAGTCAATAAATTATTAACCTCTAATAGCACTACAACATGGATATAATAGTAAAAAAAGTAATAATCACGTTACTGTTGGGTATTACCTATAAGCAAATTACAGACTTCATCAGACATAACAATCATTTATCCTCCATTAAAAACCCATTAGACTTACACTTTATAGACCAACCCTTAATACACAGTGTGATCTAAAATACACAGAATTTGGTATGCAGACAAAATATTTCAGAAAAACAGCCAATATTTTGGGCAACAACAATTATTCTGTAGCCAAGAGAGATCCAAGAAGGGAAACAGACAAATATTTTCTGTATGATTAGCTAATTTAAGTAATACCATTCTTTTTGAAACCATATTTAGCAAGACAAGCAGTCAGTGTGCTTTAAGGGACTCTGATAACTATTCTTTGATATCTAGAAATGGAAAACTTTTGCTTTTTCTTCTAATGCCCTTCGTTTACTGTTTCCTCTTCTTCTTCTGGCTGTCATTTATTTCAGGATAATTGATATATTTGTATACATATTTAGTTCAGATGCCAATTGTTGTCTCATTTTGAGGAGGAAATGTGCTTTCCTGTCAGGAGTCTCAGAGGGTGTCTGAAGCCTCAGTGAGTAACTACAGCACTAGGGGTCACTGGCACTCCATCAGTAGCAGGCGTCTGGTGACAAACGCCGTTGGGTTTGTGGCAGCAACGAGCCCATTTTCCTGTGAATTTCAGGAATATTGGTGCTGCCAAACCGGCGACTGCTTTAAGGTCTAACATACAC
This sequence comes from Pachycephala philippinensis, assembly GCA_013397055.1. Classification (NCBI taxonomy): domain Eukaryota; kingdom Metazoa; phylum Chordata; class Aves; order Passeriformes; genus Pachycephala; species Pachycephala philippinensis. The sequence continues at coordinate 766,646 of VWZT01007953.1, read as the reverse complement.
ACAAGGAGGCACCATATGTGTTTACAGAGAGATGTTTGGGAAAGATCACAAACAATTCAGAGCTCGTATTCCTTGGATCCTTGGGTTTCTCATTCCTCCCAAAATCTTGGGCTGGGTTGTTTCTTTGTGTATTTCAGACTAACCTACAGTTAGCCTATAAACTGCTCTACTCGTGTTCCATGGGGGCTCAGAAACTCCATACCTTTGGATCCAGGTCACAGTAATCAGCGTGGGGCACTAACACGCTCTCCCTGCGAGGTTTTGGAACACTGGGCTCCTTCTTTCCAAGAGATATTGAGCACAGAACATCAACTGGTTCTCAGAAAAAAACTCTAATCACTGAAGAGTCTACTGAGACCTCTACTCACAGTATTGTGTTACAAAATATGATTAGTGCATTTAATGACCCTTTTACTAAAAATGTCAGTTGATTAAGCATAAAAGTTGCATTTTTAATCCTGTTAATAGAGTCGCTGTATTTTCAGTACTTTTTCATATTGACAACGAAGGTATAAATGATGTATTAAGGAATCTCTGCCATGATTTCCAGAAAAGGAAGCTGGTAGTACATGCAGGCAAATGTTCTCGTATCTCCAGAGTAATTTTAAATGGGCTTTGCCTTCCTCGCTTGCATCACATCATCGTGTCTTTAGCTACATCTCAGATCAGGCATGGTAACATCCTCTGTTCTGCTATTTCACATTATCTGCTCCCACAAACCAGTCAGCTTCCAACTGCTCCACTGGGAATGTTACCAGGTTTGCAATTGGACACGCTGCCTGTGAACATTTACGTTCCAGCCACTTGGATCACGCTGCCTGTGGTAACTTGGCAGCTATTGGTATTTTTGTACCTGGTCATTTCCTCACGATATATAAACATTTCTTCTTATAGCGATTTTTTCCTGAGGTGCACACATATTGGCTTGTTTATTTACTGAGCTTTTATTTGAGCTGACCTCTGCATCCCTATAAACCATTGCACTTTATTGTGATATGAGTACAGTAAGTTGCAGCCAAAGCAGCTTTTAAAATCCTACTGTCAGATGGAGCAGGTTAATGTATTAGTTCATTAATTCAAATAAAAAAGCCCCCTTAGATACACCTTTGGCTATTAGAGTGCTGCTGATTTGGCTGATAAGAGCCTAGCTGTGTTGTGATAAGGTCCTTTGTCATTTTTAGAACTCATTTGGAACTGAGATATTTCTGAGTTTTCATTGGAAACAAGTAAAGGAGAGTGGAAATTCTGACTGACACCATCTCCTCTTTCAGCTGTTGTGAACTGACAGCTGGGCCCGCACCACAAAGCAGAGCTGTAGGAACGCTGTTCCCACCGAGGTCGGTGTTTGATCATTAAGGAGATAGCACTCAAGGGGCACTGCCTCGGACAGCAGAAATACAAGCTGTCAAATCGATCTTGGTTTCAGCCTGGGCAAGATTGTTCACTGAACCTGCTTTTCTCATCAAATAGAACCATTAAAAGGAAATCAAGTGATTTCATGTTTTATTTTCCTATGGGGTTTGAGTGAACAGATGAGAATTAGTTTTCAACAAATTAACAAAGATTTAGTGCTTCATCCTGCTGTCACTGAAACAAAAACCTAAGTGCTGGTTAATGTCAAAAAAGCGTAAGAGGCAGAAATGAAGAGGAAACTGAAGTGTGTGACTCAGTGTGGTCTTTGTGGCATCTCCCATTCTGCTGCTGTGATTTTCAGAGCATTTCTGTGGGAGCATCACAAAGAGACTCAGCTGTGAGTGTGGCGCAGCTGGCCAAGACGGAGGGTACACATGTACCCGAAGGAAGTCCCTTCCCCACACTCTGCATTACACAAGCACAGAGAAAGGACCACAGATAGATGTGGTGAGGAAATAAGAGATAGAAACATGAAATAATAATGGAACAACTTAGGTTGTGCATTCTAAATGGCAGTCACAGCACACCTGCTGCCTCATCACTGCTAAATGTTTTGAAGACAACACATTAAATTGTATAAAATTGCTGGGAGGTCAAGCTGATCATGCTGATGCCTTTTCATCTTCTGAATCTATGACTCTAATTGCTCCTCTCTTTGAATGTTGTACAGTTACAAACCCAGAGAATCCATTTCAATGCCCTCTGTGCAATCCCAAGCGAAGGAGAAAAAAAATAAGAGTAAAAATCTGTCTCTGTAAAAATCAATGGCAAGGCATGCACTGACTTCAGCAGCACGAGGATTTTTCCCTCAGAGTTTAATTGAAAGTGAAAAATAGTTTTGGAGAAAAATGTGTAACTGCTGAGGTTAAAAGACTCAATAATATTCCCGGCTCTTGCAGGTCTGTGCGCACTGAGAGACAATTGTTAAATGCAACTGGCTTTTGAAATTAATTGTTCGCTTTCAGACCACTCGACATATTCTGTATTTCCCCGTCTTTTTATCTATATCTATAAATTTATTTATTGAGATATCTATATCTATATCCATATCTATCTATATATATACCTACATGTGAAATATTGGGCAGAGGAACATTTTTGCTCTTGTACCTGGCTCTGGTTTTCCTCTTGTCTGCAGTTCTTTGCCATCTCAGTGGGGCTTCCCCCAGACCTGTGCTTTGAGCCTGTCAAAGAGGGAACATTACTTCTAAAAAAAATCCAACCTCAAACAAAAATGGGATAAAAATAAACCAATCAGAACAATTAGCAATTTTAATGACATAAGGTGTATTACATGTATCAGTTGATGTATCCCACTGCAGATGAACCAAGAAGTCTCGGGGTGAAGACAGGTCTTTTCATTACCTTGTTGGGTGTGGATTAATCAGTTTTCTATGTTTTCCATTAGGCTGGGGGGATTCAGGTCTCTCCACTCTCCCTCGTGTTTTCCTAAAGCCAGCTCTTCCTTCACAATTAGTTGTGTTAATTACCCAGAAAAGATGAGGCATACTTGCCAAAATAACATATTGCTAATGAAACAGGAAGATGTTTTCTCGTATGAATTGCTGCGATTTCCGTGAGCAGTGCACAGGAAAGGATTTCATCGCAGAAGCGTTGGCCAGGACAGAGTTTGCCCAGCTGATGTGCTGTCACCTGCACTCGTGGGCACAGGCTGGAACTGGGGCACCCACTCTGCAGGGGAAATCTGACCAGTGGCCCAACCTTCCGCTGGTACTTCAGTAAAATGCCCACCAAACCAAAAGGAAGATTATTTCTGGGCAGGGCAAGAAATGGGTGCATTTGCTCATCTCTGAAGGGACTGAAGACAACAGTTAATTCAAAAGCCACTTGGCTTTGAGAAAGACTCGAGACCCAGATCTGGTTTGTGGGGATAACAGGATAGCAAAAGGCGAGGAGGATGATGTTGACAAAATATTAAGTGTCCATTACTACCTACTGAAAGTAAAAGGTCTGCAGAGTGCTTTGGAGGGGAGGGGTATTGATGCATAAAATTTAATAATTAGTTAGTGACCTTTCAGAATTACTTTAAAAAACATTAAGGAAAAAGTAATAGATTAGATTAATTTTTTTTTTTCTCTCAGAAGACCAAATTAAAAAATTAATCTGTTCAGTGAGTAGCAGCATCCTAGATGAAGGATCCTAGGTTCCACAGCTTCCATATTTGGGCTGAAAAATGAAATAAGTGCTTCCAAGTCTATTGTTTCAACAACGGTGTTGCAAAATGTGAAGAGAAGGGGAAGAACCTAATTTTGCAAACATAATATGACTGGCATTTCTGTAACAACTTCTGCCCTTCTTTCATTCTAGTTACCCTGAGTGACCGAAAGGCCTGAAAACCCTGTGCACAAAACATCTCCAAATGGTGCTCAAAATAAGTGAATGTGAAAGCATAGAGACAGAAACTGTAGAAGTTAAAAGAAAAGAGAATCTTGGTTTTGTTTTCTTATTATTTCAATCTATTTTTTCTTAAATTACTTCGGTAATAATACTGCCCACACCTGTATCCAGAGACAAACCTCTTCCTTTGCACTTTTCCCACTTTGCATTGACTTCTTTCTGGAGCTTCTTCACCAGGACACAGATTAACTGGAATGTTATCCTGGCACATTCCACCCTGCCACTGAATGAAGCTGAACGCTGACTTCCTCCTCCAGAGCATGACTGTTTTGGCTGGGACAGAGTGTTGTTTAATAATAATGCTCCTATGTTGTACAACACCGCAAGGTTTGGGCACAACATCTGTCAATAACAGTAATTTATCTTCTGCTGGACAGGGGATATTCCGAGCTGGTACATTTGTGTTTGCACTACAGTGCAGTTCTAGAGGTGTGCTTCATTTCAGCTCTGGGGAACATCTCAGGAGCTGGGAATCCTTCCAAAGCTGACATGAACTTCTAAAATGAATTCACACCACCACACAAAATGCAGCCTTTTCTCACTGCATGGGTAATCATGTTCTTCTCAGTGTTGGCAAACAGAAAGTGTGCAAAGTTTATTTTGATAGACTATTTACAGCTTCAGTGTTGTAGATGTCAATATACAGACGAATGTTTTTATTGCTCCCAAACATGTACTCCACGAAGGAAGAAAATGACTATAGATTCTTGTAGCTACTTTTGTTTTGTTTTGTTTTGTTTGGGCTGTGGTAAATTGCATTTTGCTGCAATTCTATCTGCCAAGGATAATATAAATCTCATTATTAAGCTTGACCAAATGTTTGGGTTAGTATTGAAACCTTCTGTAATGGAAAACCTGTAGGTATTTTTGCTGCCGTTTTTGCAGTATGTACGAAGTATTTCCTTACACACCCTTCACATTATTTCCCTATTCCGCCTGCACCACGCTTGATTTGGCTCACGACTGTGGCAGCGGCTTGGGGAGGGCTGAAAACACGACAAATTGGGATGAGGGAAGGAGCCAAAGGCTAGCCACGTGCAGCAGCCACTCCAGCCAGCGCGTCCCTCTCGGCAGCCGCAGGGATGCGGTGTTTGGGTGCCGGCAGCAGCGAGGCCGGTGCGCGTCTGTCCGTGCGAGCGGCTCCGGGATGCTGCTGGAGGGCAGCCGCAGGGATGCTCTGCCTGCTCGCACGCCCGGAGCCGCCCCTGCCCTGCCCCGTGCCCTACCTGCCCCGCGCCCTGCCCCCTGCCCCGCCCCG
>VWZT01007953.1:719975-760854 GCA_013397055.1 Pachycephala philippinensis | reverse complement strand
ACACGGGCCTGCCGGACACGGGGGTGCTCGCCGGCCTCGGGCAGCTGCGGCTCCGCACCGAGATCTGAATCAAAACTGATTCCTTTTCATTTATTGCGAGGAGAGGGGTTTTCTTTCACAGCATCATCTGTTTTGAAGAAAGGAGGGAGGAAGGGGGAGGGTTCAAGCTAAAGAAGTAAGTCTTCTCTCCGAAGGAAATGCCTTTTGCTCTTTCCAGATGACCTTTTCTGAAAATGTAGCCTCTCCAACTGACCGATTTTTATTTTGACTACAAAGTGTGTGAAACTGAGCCCTAAGTGCTCCACAAATCCTAGGATGTGTGCTTCTGGGATTAGCAATATGGGGCATCTGTTGTCACCTCTCCTCTTGAGCCTGGCAGCAGTGTTTTCCAAAGGTAAGTTTCAGTCTTTTCTGTTTCACTGCATCTTGTTTCTTATTTTGCGTAGCCAGCCTTTGTCCCCTCTCTCTGTAATGCCTCGAGCATTGATACCCACAGTTCAAGACGGAAGGACTTGGGGGGAGTCATGTGCTAGTCAAAACCACAGATGATGTGATGGGAAACCCTGACTGGAAGGATCTTTCCTCGGTCGACTACGACAAACAGCCTGCCCGTTACTGAGGCGTTTGTTACCTCCTCACTGTACTTTGGATCAGGTCATAGATGCTGCTGCTTAACTTAGCTGGTAGCTCAGCTTTGGATTACGAAGGGTTTGTGAGACGGAAATTTGAAATCCCCGGAGGTACAAGCTGCTGGAATTGGCTGCCCCACCGTTGTCTTCTGTGCAGTTTTTCAGATGAAAAATCCTGTATCTCAGACTGACCGGCAGTGTTTTACTGGACCAGAGAAACAGGTACTTAATGAAACATTTAAAAGCTCTGATGAGATGCTATACCAGGTGTCTGATCCCCTGCATGCTGAATGGAGTTTGAATGTCCTGATGGCATCACTTGAGACAACTCAGTGATTCCTTCTTCGAGCCCTGGAGCTTGTTTACAGTTCGAATCAGAAAACCAGCACGCAGACAGTGCACATATTCTTGTGTGCATTTAAAGCTTCCTCGGAACTTTCCATTGATGGCCTCAGCCAAAAGGTGATTGCATTTCTGCAGTACTTAATTTAGATGATTCTGAGCATTCCTGTGAGGTATAAATTAGGAAAAATATACATTTCTACCAAGCAGATACTGTGCATCAGCAGTTATGTTTTGGCAGGAAAACAAAGTTCTCACGTGATTTAGTCTTCAGAGGGAAATAAGAGCATATGCATTTAATCTGTGATTTTGCAAACATACTGCTAAAGAGTCCTGCTTATAAATATCCCTATAAAAATGGTATTAGTTATTCTTAACACCCTTTTACACTTCCAGAAATCAGCACTTTTCTTTTTTATTACATGAGTTATTTTTACTAATTTGTATCCAGAACTGAACTTGCTGACAGAAGGCAGAATACATAGCTGTGTATTTCTGTGGTGGTTCCCTGTATCAAATTCCCTTCTCCTCTTTTTTTCCTTAGAACAGGTAAAGAAAGAAAGGAACAAAATTATAAGTGTTCTCAAATGTTCCCTGAATGCAGTGCCTACATAAGTCCTGTTCTAAAGTTGCAATTGGAAATGCATTAGCAGCAGGGATTAGAAGTCAGAGTCTTTTCAAGAGATTGCTTCATTCACATCGCACACCAGTAGCTTGTGATTGCCCAGCTAGGTTGTAAATGATGTATTTTATTATTAGCAATATCATCAGTGCTTTGGATAGGCTAACAGTGCAGTAAAAGACCTAACTTCTTCGTTCCCTGGCTTCTGCTGTGTTTCAGTTTGCTGCCTTAACACTGCATTAACATAGTGGTGGACTGAAACTGCAGCTTATTCTGGGACTGGAATAAGTGGCATTTCAGTTTTACAGAATACAGCGTTTCTTTTATTGCCACCTCAGCAATTACAGTGTTCATATGTGATTTTATTCTTAAATGTTACTTATATCTCTTTTGAAAGACGTATTAGGAAGAATTGCTTCACCAGAAGGGTTCTCAAGCCCTGGCACAGCTGCCCAGGAAGTGGTGGAGTCCCCGTCCCTGGAGGGGTTTAAGAGAGGTGTAGATGTGGTGCCTGGGGACGTGGCCAGAGGTGAACGTGGCAGTTCTGGGTTAGCAGTGGCACTCAGTGGTCTCAGGGGTCTTTCCAGCCTAAAGAATCCCGTGATTCCATGAAACCAGACACACGAGATCCCACAAGAATCACTGGTGTTAGCTGTGCTATTGATCTTGCACTTCAGATATCCAAGACACTGCTGCTGTGTGGTTGCCAGGACTCTGCTGCTCAGTAATACAGATATGTATTTTTAATGCAATTGTTTATTTTTCCTTTGGTAGCAGACTCCATCTGCACTGCTGTGCCTTAATACACTGAAAAGACCAGAGTGTTGCAGAGATTTACAGTATGAACTTGGCAGTGTAAAAGGTTGATTCTCACCCCCCTCCACGTAGTAAGATGAACAGACAAAAAATAAATCAGGCATGATTACTACTACAGGGCATGTTTCTTTGATGCATTTCTGTTGCTAATAGAAAAACTCTCTCATTTATGACACGATGACAAAGTTTTCCTAAAGAGATACAAAAGCTTTTAACATGCAACAGCAATCAGCTGTCTATTGTGTATAGGGCTGCTGCTGATTACTCAGAACCATGGCAACACACCTTGTACTGCACAGTTCCAAATCTTTCAGGTAATAATGTTGAAGACTTGAGAATACACAATAGTCAAACAATAGATCTGTGTGTAAGGGCAGAGGTGATGAGGCTCTGTAACTGGAGTTCTGGAGCACTTGTGTTTCACAGCTTTGTCTTCAGCAGAGTTTTCTTAAGTCAGTCCTGAGAGGCCAGTGCTTACCCTCTGTCAGTTCAGCGTTTTCCTGTTTGTTATCAAAGGTGAAAAGAAGTTCTTGGGAAATCTTCAGTCAAAAAATAACCAAGTCCAGCTGACGTTAATGAAAACAGACTGTATACAGCAGGCACAACAATGTGGGCGTTTTGTTCCCTTGTTTAAATGGAAAGTCATCAGCTTTCATCAGGAGTAGAATAAAAACTTCAATACTTTATTTGAGCTCCAGGTTCCATGCTTGGCTTAAGTCCAGAATGAAAACAGCATCTCCCTTAAGATGCTAAATACTTTTGAGATGTACCTTGTGAGACTAAAGATTGAGGAGCCTTTTCCATTATGAATGTCATCAGATAAAACCGGATTTCATTGATTTAATGTTTCAAGTTTAAGTTGACAGTAAAAATCCAAGTAAATATTTTAGTGACTTTTTCTGCTCGTGTTCTGCTGAGCATTTTGTGTTCGTCTCTGTCATCCTGGGCAGAAATCTTCCTGCAGGTTGCTCTCTAATGACATCCCAGGCCATAGAGCTGCTGGTTTGATTTTCGTTTTCTCTCAGTTTTATTGAAATGAAGGCTTGGCAGGTGTATTAGGCAGGATTTCCTTGTATCCCCTCAGGGTGTTCCCCACAGCTAGAGATGTGCAGAGCACATGTGCAGTGATGCAAATCTATTACAGCATGGTGAGATGGGAAACCAGGGAAACCAAACCCCCAAATTTCTCATTTTGGTTACACTACAGGAGAGGAATATTTGCATATTTGGTTTGAAACTGCTCTTGCTCCTGTTTCCTTTGGAATTATCCATGTTGTAGTGGTCTTTGAACCCTCTTGATTTCCATTGGGTCTTACACTGTAGATTTTTATGTCTCCTTGTGGACAAGCTCTAGCTTTGTCTTTTTCTGTGCAATTCTGCTGATACCAGAATACATCATTTTGTCCACGTTGCACTTCAGTTAGAGTTTAGTGTATTACATCTTGGTGAGTTGCAGTTCTGTAGGAAGTCACTTGTGCATTCCCTGGCTCCATGGGGATAGTGGTGTACAAAGAGCCCTCAGCTGAGCTTGCTGGGTGTGTCCCAGCTGCCAGAAAGCTGCGGGCCATTCCCAGAGATCTTCATGTGCCCGTCTGTGCTGACATGGAAGTGGACTTGGGAACGTGGAAAATGAAAAGCTGAGGAGTGCAACAACTGTGTTTCAGCTGACTTTGGAGTTCATTCCTCTGGAAAAGTGGTTGTACATCAGTAATGGGATGTAATTCTGTATATGGGATTAAATCAAAAATGGTCTTACTTGATTTAAGAGATGTATTCTTTCCCCTCCTCCTTCTTGGTGGTGGCTAGACAGGAGTTCAGGGTTGAATTACAGTTCATGGTGGCAGATTTGGATTGTGATGATGAGGGACACGTTAGTTTTCTCGAAGTAACAGTGCTGGTGTTGCTTGTGGACAGACCCATCCCAGGCAGCTGTTGCCCCAGCGGCGCAGTTGATCTGTTTGGAAAACGTGGTGCTTTCAGGTGGGCATAAAGTACAGGTGTGGTCAGTAGGAGTTTCTCCTGTAAGCTCTGCCTACAGGCAAAAACCCCAAAAGTTTTCTATAAAAACCCCAAATAAATTAAATCTTTCCAGCTTAAGGTTCAAGCAGTTCCTTAAAACCAAAGTTTTTGTGCTTTGTCCCAGCTGCATTGAACTTGAAGTTGTTTGAGATGTTATATGAGGGAAGGGGAAAATGCACTTTTTTGCTCTGGCTGTGTTTCTTGCCACAGAGTACTTGTGGGAAAAGCCCCATTCTGATTCCTTTTCTTTCAGTTAAAAAAAAAAAAAATCAGACTAAACAAAAAATTCAGCTAGACCCATGTTTTATTTGTCAGCTGCAATACTGGCTTAATGTAATTTGGTTTCTAATATTTCCCTGTAATGTTCTCATTTTTTACTTCTGTCTTTTCTTTTATTAGTTCCTTGGGACTGGCAGGTTCTGTGACACCAACCAATGGTTTAGATATTAATAAAAGCAGCTTTATTCAATAAAGATCAGTTTTATTTAATAAAGGAGAGAATCAAAAGATAATCTGATTTTTCATGCTGCATTCACATTAAATCAAGCTCCTGAGGTGGTTGTGGATGCCAAGTCTAGTGGCAGTCTTTCACGGGTCCTAGGATACATAAACGTGACTCCAGACAGACTGATTGCAGGGAGGCTGAAGAGGCAGCTGAGATTCATCACAAGTTTGGTTTATAAAGTGGTCCATTCAATTACTTGGTTTTCACCAGCCTTTGTAATATTGCCTGCTGCATTATTAATGGCAGCTCCAAATGAAGTGGATTTTAAGTAGTTCCGAGACATGTAGATAACACTAATTACCATGAGCAGTTTTAAAGTACGTGTTTGAGGATGTTAGGCTACTTCACCCTGGGGGTGAAATGTGTGCACAGTTAACTGTCCCTGATTTCTGCTTTTATTGAATAGACTTAATTCCAGTGTAAGGTGTTGGTCTGATGGCCCCACAGAGCCAAGGGATTGAAACTCTTCATCTTCCAAAGCACAGCCTGTGTGGTATCTATGCAAACTTCCATTTTCTGCTTTGGTATTGCGACTTAAACTTGACCCAGAGGATGGTGTAACTTCTTACAGCTCTGAGACAGGAGCTACATCCATCTATTGATCCGCAGTGGGTGGGATCCGAGCCCATTGCAGTCAGAAGAGGGGACTTCATTGCCTTTAGCAGGCTTTAATTCAGAGTAGACAGAGTTTTCTGGAGTGGTGTTTTTCAGCCTGTAGCCCACACAGCAGTGGTGATTCATAGAACATCTGAGCAGTGTTGTGAAACCAGTGCCAGAAACCTTCTGCGTGCAAGCTAGAAAAAACCGAGGGGAGGAAATGGAAGTAACAAGGCTGCTTTCAGACTGCATCCCAGTTTGTGTTTGGTTGTAAACAAAGACCTTTGTGACAATACCAAAGCCAGGGCTCTGTGTCTGGATTTCTTTCAGAAGGTTGGATGGCTCTTTTCCTTGCAAGGGCTGAGAAAAACCACTGTAGTGAGACTAACGGTGGTGGTTGGCAGTGTTGCTGTGAGCTGTTCAGTGTTGCCTCGGTGCTCCAGGCACAGGCACTGCTGGTGTGAGTGTGTGTGACCCACTGCAGCAGAGGTTGGTGTAAATCAGCACTGAGCAGGGCTCAGTGAGGCAGTGCAGGAGGAGCCTGCCAGTCTCTGGATGGCATCTGCACGCCGGGGTCAATAACTGCCTCTGCTCCACACACAGAGGGTGTTTGTTTGTTTGTTTGTTTGTATGTTTGTTCTCACACCCTCACCGCCGGGATTTTTTAATCAAGGTTTCCAGAAAGGTTTCTTGAGGGAGTTTTCTGTGTTGCAGACAATTGTCTCCCTGGCAGTGGCTCAGCACAATGTACTTGTGTTTCTTGTACAAACAGAATACAAAAGGTTGGTAGTGGATTCATCAATGTTGTCACATTTCCCTAGATTTACAAAATAGAAGGCTTCTTTCCTCCTCCTGTAGTCACTTCACCTTCTCACAGGCCCATCTGGCTCTGTTTTTAAAGTTACTTTGAATTGATTTGGTTTGTTTAATTATTTGCGGGTTTATTTGCAAATAAAGACTTTTCCCCAGTCCTGGTGAGATGTTTTGGCTGAAGCGTTTCGAAAATTTGCTGTGGTAATGGTTAGTTGGCAAAAGAGACCCACATCTGAAAATGACAATGTAGATTCTAAACTGTGAGAAGGGGGAAGGATGTTGAATAATGCAGCTCCTATAAAAAGCACAAAAGAAGTGAGTTAGCCAGGTACGTCTAAAAAAGCAGCACGGGGAATAGCAACAAGCACCCCAGGCAGAGGTGTGGAAAGAGGTCAACACACTCCTTACCCTTGGGGGATACGGCTTTGAGACAGACGAAGGAGCAACAGGAGAAGTTCCTCTCCAGCTGAACCAGGATGCTCCACATCTTGTCTTTTGATCTGTTTGCTTTCAAGGGAGCAGGCTGTTGAGCAGACAGGCTGCAGATCTCTTGCTGAGGAGCAAGGCAGATGTCCAGATAATCACACAGATGAGTCTGCATGTCCTGCATGCTAAAAAAAATCCTCCAGTCACAGAGTTTAGTCTCATCTAGTGCTGAATGGTCTCAGAACCTTGAATTTTGTGGGCCCTCAACATCACTTGCTTTTTATTTCTATTTTTAAAAGTGTGTTTTATGTCTTCAGTATACATTGTGTAAATTCATTGTGCAAGAGGAGGAACCCAAAGTTGGCAGAGGTAACTAGTCAGTGGTGTCTCTGAATATTGATCCAGCTCACAATATAGGAAAGGAAACAATCCCACTTAGTCTTCAATCCAGTCACTTACCAAAGATTCTGGATTAGCACATAATTGTATCCTCCATTTTCTGCTGAGCCATGGTGACTCATTCTACTTGTCTTCATGAAAATAATGGTGATTTGCATCTGCTTGTATTCGAAATATCTGTATTTATCCTTTAGTGTTGCCTTTCTGTCCTAATGTAATCAACCTTGCTTGGTTAATTTTAATTAGCTCATACACATGGGGTAGTTAGTTTCCTTGTCTGTGTATGTCAAATTCCTGCATTTAACTTGCTGCTTTGCTGCTAGCAGTGGGGTGTATTGGCAGGTTTTCCTGCTTTGAAGGAGGGCTCGATGTTGTTTCTGTGGATTGTGTTTTGAGCTGAAAGAACTGTCCAGCTCTGCAAAACTTTCAGTGTGATAAATCCGTAAATACACCATGTACCTGCAGTTACACTGCTGTCGTCCTTACCTTGTTCTCAGAAATAAAAATAGGATCTAGTTTGCTCAGGTTCACAAGTCTGTAGCTCTGAAGATGAAGAAAGATATCTTCATGTGGTCAGCAGTCCAGGACTTGGGGCAGAAGGGAGCAGCTGATTGTGCCCAGCACAGGCAGGAGGTGCACACCCACTGGAAGTTCATTGCCACACATGGTGCAGGGTACAGTGAATACTCTCACACTCATTTTCGCTGTGTTTGTTCTGTTCAGGATCTGTTTAACCCAGGGTTAGGGGCTTTGTTAGCTGCTGTGCTCGCCTACAGAATTAGCCACTCCTCTGAGAACACTGAGAACACGTGCCCTGCCTTCTCTAGAAGGGAGTGGGAAAGGAACAGATGCAAAAGGAGCCTTACAATGTCCTGCTGTGTTAGTGCACATCTGATACACGACTCACCGAGTTTTGTCATCTTCTAAGACTGTTGTGGCAAGGCCATTTTCAGATGTCTCTGATGAGTTTCTTTGTACCCACCTCAGAAGTTCTACTGAAATACCAACTGGTCAGCAATCCTGTGAACCAGGGTGTGAAAGATGGGGGTCCAAAATGTAGTGGACACTTTTCATAATCGTATTTTAGTCTTTGAGTTGTGCTATCCCTCTTACTGACAAAGAGTCATTACACCTTCAGGGAATAAAAGCAATGTGTGTGCAGATCTGGTGCTCTGCAAGGATCCACCCTTGCTCACGTGGGGTTCCTCAGTTCATGTTCCCTTGCTCCATACCATGTTCCATATTTCTGGGCTGTGAGCCTATCCTGACTCTCCTGAGCTCTGCTCTCTCCTCTGTGGCTGACTGTGTCCCCTGCAGCATTGTCTGATAGGAGATGATTTCTTGCATACTGAACACTTGTGCACAGTGGGATTCTGTTCTGTACTTCTGGCTCTTTGACACCATCTGCCCAGCAAAGTGGTTTTAATGGGTTTCCACTGAGCCAGGCTGTACTACAGCCCTGACAGCGTGCTCTGTATTTTTAAAAATAAACAAAATCTCTTCAGACAAGCCACACACGAACATTGGCGTCTCCAGCAAAATTGAGGATTACAGACTGTTTGATATTTTGTGGAGCAGAAACACCTCTATTTGGTAGGCTCTGAAGTAGGAAAATGACTGATAGCTTGGAATGGTCTTCTAATAGTACTGGTTTATTTTTTTAAATGACCTTATAAAGCATTATTTTCCATCCCATTTTTTAAGTCAGGTATTATTATCCTTCTACAAAAATGCAATCGTTTTACCTTGTTAGAGTTCTCTTCTTTATGAGAGCAGGGGAATGCAGTGATTCATGATGGTGATTTAGGAGTGAGGGTACCCATTGGCTTTCTGTAACCTTTGAAAAAATCACTCCAGTTCCCTGCTTTCCCTTTTTTTAAACTGTCTTGTCTGCTCAGAGCACAAGGTGTTCAGAGCAGGATCTGGTTTACTTGCAGTTATAGAGCATCTGCTGTACATTTCACCACATGAAAATAATTAATTTCTAGCATCTGTGTTAAAAACTGGAATGTGACATTCTGATTGCTGGACAACATGAACTGCTCAGAGGCCTGTAAGAATAGAAAAGAGTAGGGTAAGGAAAAAATGAAGCTATCATGAAAGCATCTGTGAGATTAAAATATTCTAAGAGACTGGGTAGATGCCATCCCCTGATGGTACAATTAATAAGCTATCTAAGCCTTTTCAAACAGCAGCATGATAAAGGGAACATAAAAAGCTTTTTATAAGAAGATGTCGTAAAGATGTTTTTGTATTTATTTCTGTTTTAATCTGTGTTAATAAACTATTAAATATTTTCAATGTCTGTATCAGCAATGCAACAAACCATTTGTGAAAAAATAGGGTTTTTTTGGCAGATGGTACAGATCTTAGAAATATTTCATTCCATCTTTGCCCCTTCAAGTCTTTGGGGTTTATTTTAAGCTCCTTCAGTTTGGTGAGTTGTGAACATAGTGGGCAGTGGTGGTAATGAGATGGTGAAAGAAAATGTTAGCTGGTCCCTTCTGTTATCGATGGGACATGAAAATTGAGAGTCAAATGGATTCTTCTGAACTGAGCTAACTTGTATGAACACACAGAGAATCAGACACAATCCTGCTCGTTAGCCTTTAGGTTCTTTTATTCTAAATTACGTGGAGTCTGACCTGGATCCAGTTTCAGGTTAGAAAAAATACAAAGCAAATATCACTGTGAATTCCCTTGACAATGAAGGTGGCATTTCCCAAACGCTGCCCACCAGGCTGATGTTTTGAGTGGTATCTCAGTGTTCCTGTCTGTTGTTGTTAATTACCCATTTAGTAAAGCTAACTAAGGTTAAGGTCTGTGATCTTACCCAGGTGTTCGCTGCTGCTGGTACCTTTTTTCCCCATTTGTCCTGTCATAACTTTGGATGTTGCTGAAGATGTTCCCTACTGTTTCAGCTGCAGCAGTTTACAATACATGTATCAGCATCAACTGGGGCTTCTCTTGCCTTTTTATTGAGCCTCTTTATCTGAGCAGCAGTAGATCAGAGTAATGGTGCAGGAATCACTGTTGAAGCATGTATTTGTTTGTTTTTATTTTATTTCTATGCAGTCATATGCTCCTTTCATCTATTCCTATCACAATTATGAGTTTGGTTTGGATCAGACCCTGAAAAAATAAATGCTTGTAAGTGGAGAATACTAAATATAGCAGCCCTTTGTTCCTGTATTTATAGTCTTGGTGCTTAGAATGTCTGCATGTGCATTATAGGTCCTCAACAAATAATCAAATTGCATCAATAATAATAAAAAGGATGGTTCATTAAGAGATTCTCTTCAACTGTTCTCTTTTCAGCAGCTTCAGAAAAGAACGATGAATTTGGCAGCATATCTGCAGTGCTGACAGCTCTGGGCTTTGGCAGCCCAAGTGAGGAGCAGTGAGTTCAGGTTTAGGTGCAGCCTAAGGGAGGAGCAGTGAGTTCAGGTTTAGGTGCAGAGGGGAGCATTCCCAGACCTGGGAGGATTTTGCTGTTGCAGTAGATCGGATGATAATTTCTCAGGTAGTTAACTCTCCCAACCTGCAGGTATTTATGTTGTACAACTTGTCTGGAAAGCTGTTGGGAGACATTGAAGACCAAACGATAAAGAAAAATTCCCCCCAAAATGCTAAAAGAGTCTTGCAGGATGTTTTTTGGTGTAAGAGGGCTTTTCTAGTGTCTCAGTTCATCCTGTGAAGTGCTAAAGCCCATCATTTTTTTCCATAACAAGCACATTCTCATTTGTGTTTTCTGCCTGAGAAGAGCAGCCCTCCTCATCTTCCCATCTGTGGTGACTCTGCACCATTCCCTCTGCCCCTTTCGGGCCTGACTTTGACTTGTTGCAGATGTTTGCTGCCAGTCTGATCAATTTGTCACAGAAATTACACATTCTCCCACTTGTTTTATCTTCTTCCTACAAACGGGCACTATCAAAATCTCATCTGGAGCCTGTGCAATTGTCATGGCAGTTCCAGTTATCTTTTGTCCTTCTTTGACATGTGTCTTAGGAAGAGCTGATCACTGTATTCCTTCTAGTCCAAATCTGATTGGGCCTTGGCAAATGTTGCTTCCAGTACCTCGTCATTTTCTTCCCCAATTACTGAATAAATGTTTCTCTCAGACACTCAGCAAGTGAATCCCTCCATAATTCCTGCACTTTCTCTTGCCCCCTTATTTATAGGTCAGTGCTGTTACTGTTTTCCTTCCAGTTCCAAGTCTTGTTCTCAGCAGTGGGATGAACAGAAGGAATCACAGAGGAAAGCAGATCATATATAATCTTAGATTTAGAGATGACATTGAACTTTAGTACTGACCTATGCGAGTTATCAGAAAATAATTGAAAATCTAGGTTGGGAGCCCAGGAAATCAAGATTGAGGGCAAGCAAGAAGAAATTTATGAAAGTTGGAAGACAAGAAGAAGAAATAAAGATTGAACTCTGTGTTGTGCGCCTGCTCTGCAGAGTAAGAGCTGATAGTGAAGATGGGATTGTGAAAGTTGCATGATGAAGAAAATCTGAACATCTGTGCTCTGTGGGCTGCTCCAGGCCGGCAGGGTGTGCACAGCCCCTCACCAGAGTGATCCCAGGAGGTCTGATGTCTTCAGTTACACATATATTTGGTCTTATCCTATCAAACCTGCGTTCTACCAAACTGAAGAGTTGCCCTCACATTAATTAAAGCAATTTGAATTAAGAGGACACAATCCCTTCTTTACTCTTCAGTTTCAGACTAAAACAAATATTAAACTACCATAAATTTTCGTGGAATAAGTATATCTTAGTGTTGCTTATGCTGAATTGAAGTTGCAGCAGCCAAGATAGAGTTTTGCTTATTTTCGTAATAATCCCATGTGAAATGGTTTGTACTTCATTTCACCCACCTGAAAGGAAACTCAGAACAACTGATGCTCAGGTACTTCTTTGCATTCAGTGGTTGAAAATAACTCCTTTTGTTTTTGCAGTAAACTATTCTCACATGAATGCAAGCTTTATAATTCTCACCTCTTTTTTCCAATAGTGAAAGTCTCTCTACACATTCTGTCCTTTGCATAATGGGAGCTCTCACACTCTCCAAATACTCTCAGTGTCTTCCCTTGACCTGCTGGCCGAGGGTGACAGCAGGAAGGTTTTTGTTTGGCTCTCAGCTGAGCAGATTGCCCAGCTCTCGCAATAGAACTTGCCTTCTGCCCTGCACGAGCAGGCATCAGCTGGGCCCAGAGGGATGCTGCATTGTGTGCTCCTGGAGATGGCACGCAGCTCGGGAGAAGGAAATAATGAAACCACACAGCACCGCAGCAAAACTGTGCTAAGTGCTGTGAAAACACAGCTGGGAACAATAAGCCTTCAGGAGTCAAGGTCTAACTTCACAGGAGCAATGTTCAGAATTTTTGTAGTTTGGCTGTAGAAAATGGTTCCGACAGACCTTCCCTGGAAATTAAAAAACCCACGGTACAGGGATTGTGCAGGTGCAGTAGTTGACCTGTGGTGCTTTCCTGTATTTCGTGTGTCGAATTTTGTTCACTTAAATCTAGACTGTAAGCTGTAAACAGAAAAAAAATTTGTAATAATTCTTTACTGGGCTGAATCTGATCTGAAAATGAGCGTGGATGGTAGAGCTGCTCAGTAGCAAAGTCAGCCTCAGCTGGGGCTGCTGCAGTCTCTCTTTGTTGTGTGGCACTGGCATTTCTGCAGTTGAGTAATGAGCCATGCAGAGAGCTTGCAGAGACAGCTGAAAACTCATATTTTTTCCTCATTTGTAGAGGTTGGGGTTTTTCTTTGCAGGCACCAGCTCCAGTAATACTGCAGCTGCCTATTGAGGTGGCTGAGCTCCTTGATCGGATGGAAAACGAACGGACCAAAAAGAAAAGCTTTCCAACAGAGATGGGACTGTGAATAATCTCACCCCGAGGCCACAGGCTCACCAGATCTGAGATGAAAAAGGGCTGAGTGCCTTCGTGGGCTGCAATTAATGCTTTCTTTTTGCAGCATCAAACTGTACATCCAGTAATCCGTTCCCAGGCCTCCTCATTCTCATTCCTTTGCAGAAAACATCATGAGTGTAGAAACCAGGTGTTGTTCAAGCATAGAAACGAGGCAAAATGGAAAAAAGCTTGACAGAGTGATCACTTGGTATATTTATAAGTGCCATTTTCAGCTGATAGGCCTCACCAAACTAACATCCCATTCCAGCTACAAAACAGACACACTTTTTAAATAAGAGTATGATAATAATTTTAGTGATGAACAGGGTAAAGCCATGAAAGTTAGATAATTTCATATAACAAATACTATCAGTCCCTTCTTCCTCAGTAATTCCTTTTCATGCTACAGCTGAAATTTTTGAACGGGAGGGAAAGCCTCCCTCTGTCATTGATAATGTGATGATCACTACACTTCATACTTTTGGAGGCAGCTCCAATATTCCAGCCCTCAGTGGACACTTGAATGCTGAGGATTTTGATGGGTGAGTTGAAAGATTTTGGAAATGATCTTTGTATTCTTAATCCAGCCAAACTGATTCTGAGGAGTTGAGTTCTGCAGCAGTGATGGCAGAGGCTGCAAGACGGTAATGGAGATGGGAGACACAGGAGTTTGCTGCAGGTTTTGTGTCCTTGCCCCAGCCATGGAGCTGTGGTCACTGGTGCTGTGGTCACTGGTGTTGTGACTGAACTGGTGAAGTCCTAGTGGCTCATCATATCCTGTGTGGGCTTCCTGCTTCTCTCCCACCACCAGAATCCCTCAAGAGCAGACAAATTCCGTGTGGGAGCTGTAAATGTGTCACAGGTACCACTGCTATTGCTGTGTGTGTGCAGTGAGATGCAAGGCTCTTACAGATGCTCACTAATCTGCACCAGAGTTACCTTTTGTGTCCATCTGGATCCTGGAGGCATTCAGCCTTTAGGTCAAACTCGGCGAGTTCACAGGAGGGTTTGATTCTATTACAGCAGAATGGTGAGACCAGCATGAGGGCAAGTGGCTGTTTGAGTCATGGCCCAGCTCCTAATTACACCTGTGTGCTTCCTTAATGGAATTCAAATAAATGATTTTGTTGTGTGAAAGCAGTGATATTGTATTTATTTCTAAATTCATTTGAAGATGTCAGCATGGAGCCCCGAGGATGTGAAAGGCAGGCAGAGCTTGTCAGCCTCCCTGGCTGCTCTGAATTACCCCGAACCCATTGGAAATGAAAGGTTCAGAGAGCACAGATGGAATAGATTGAAGCTTTGAGTGAATTGAAAGGGCAAGTTTGCTGGCTAATCGTGATCTCTGTGGAGAGAGGGATAGCTAATAGATTGAAATTGTCAGACATTGTGAAGTCCTCCAAAGAACTGCTTAAGGCATTTAGCTTTCCAGTTCTAGCTTGTGCAGCTGCCTTCTTTTTAATTAACATATCTTCTGTTTCCACATAATAAAATAAAACATGGAAGCATGTAATACTTAGTGAATATGTGATGCAGAAATGTCCTTATCTTGGTTGATTATTTTCCTTCTTTTAAGATAACAAAATTGCATTAATACATCTGTTTAGCAATTGCATTTCTTCCCTCCGTAGATGAAGGCTATATTTTTAGAAGCATCTGGTTTTAAATTTAAGAACCAAAATGCTCCCAGCTCAGTGGATAGAATCTTGTCTGGAGTTTAGGGATGCTGATGTGGTGTTAAGAACTGTTACTGTTACAATAGAAATTGATGAAATTGATGAATTCGGAATTTCTGTTCCCCTGTATATATTCAATTTCACTGGGTTATCTTTTGATGGCAGAACTTGTTTGTCTTGAAATTCAAAGTCACTATCAGATCAGTCAGGAGTATCTGAAAGTTCATAATTTGCCCCAAAGCCATGTCCACAGTACAGAACTCAAAGATTGCTTTAAAACTATCTTGGATTAGTTTTAACAGTTACCAGGTTCTTTCACATTTTTGTATGTTAGAGCCAAGTCTGAATTTTGTTGAAAGAGCAAAGAAAGTCCATAAAATCCTGGGCACTGTGGTGGCAGCACTGTGTGCAGCCGGAGTTTTGTCTCAGAAGGCTCAGTTTGGATTAGAGCATCAGGAATTTCAGGGGTTTATGGAGAAGCAGCCAAATCAGCCCAACCTTCCCCTGAGGCAAATGAACTTCAGCATGTCCTGATGTCCTTCCAGAGAGATTCACATTGATTGGATTGTTCTTAAGATTTTCATTGATCTCAGGATTGAGCTGCACTCTCCCTTCCCCAGGGCTGCACAAAGGAGTGCTATCTTGCAAGGCAGTTTTTTATCATTCCCAAATAATGCTTTCATGCTTCCTGTATATACAGTGCAATCCATATCTGCCTTCTAAAATTAAATTCTGTTACATTGTTTCAGAGCTGGGTAATATCACAATATTCACTCTCCAGCTGGTGGCCCCAGAAGATGATATGCAGGGCATTCTGTTAAATCAGACATGTTTCCAAGCAGACCAAACTTCCATTTTTTAGAAAACAATCCCTTTTCAAAAATAAGAAGTTTACCTGCAGCTGGTTTTTTTCATGTGTTCTTACAAGCTTCAGGCAGGCGAGCTTATTATATGTAATTTCAGACATTGGCTACTGAGGCATGAGTTAAAGCATCAGAGTAATTCAGTGTTTATTTCCCTTGTGACTTTCCTTGGAATATCTGGTGGGCATCTTGTTCAGAGGCAATCCTCCTTGGAGGCTGCCTAAGCAGCTCCACAGTTACCATGACAAAGACCTTTTTTATTTATTTACTGGGAGGGGGAAGGCAGGAGCAGCAAAAGAGTGGGAGAAGAATACAGACCAGTGCCTCCCCTGGCCAGATGTGATGGACACAGCTGTAATGTTGGTAGCATTCCAATCAAATACAATAAGTGAGATTTCAACCCCTGTCTTTGGGGTTATACAGCCACAACCAAAGCCATAACTCAGCCCTCAGTTTGAGGGAACAGAGAATGCCCATTTTTGCATGGTTCCTGGGATCCTTTGGTGTTTGTTTAGACCCATCCCTTGGGCCTGCCAGCCTCCACATCCTCCTGGTGCTCATCTGCTCTAAATGTGGTCTCTGTCAGTAACAAATGAGAGATCTTGGCATAAAGGAGAATATTTAGAAGAATCAGAAATTAAGTGCTTTAATAAAGCACAGGTGAGACACTGGGATACTGTTAGATTTTTGTTATTATTAATTCAAGGAGGGGAAATACTGTAAAATTAACACAACCTTGGCTGAAGTTTATGGCTTTGAAGAAAATGGTGCCTCAGAGGAGTAGTAGGACTCAGGCTTGATTAAACTGGGATTTCAGAAATTCTCTGCACTGCACAAAATAAAAAGGCATTCAATCTAATTAGATAGAATTGTGAAGGGAGAGGAGGAAGAGAGGTATTTCTGACCTGTTGGCTTTTTATATAACCTTTAATCCATGGGATGTGTCTGTAGCTATTTTGGTAGATTTGTTTTTCTTCTCAAGGGAATTTGGCCTTGAATTGTAACCTTTTGATAACTTTGCTTAGGAAAATCTGAGGAGAAAACCATCTCATGGTCCTGTTAATATATACAGACTTTCAGGAGGCCTATTCTGTATTTTTTCTTGCTGAAGGTTCATATTTTGGCCAGATCCTGTGCTTCTGTTGCATTTCTGTCGGGTTGAAGGGCTTTCCTGCAGTTCTGATTTCTGGAATGTGCATCCAGTTTAAGGCCTATTCATTCTTACATACTTTTGAGGAGCTAATTGATACTCATTTTGCAGTTGCCTGTTAAGGCATGAGTATAAAAAGATGTAGAGATATGTTTAGAGATAGCTAACGTAATGCTTTTTAAAATATGTTATAGGCACAGTTTTAGAAATGCCAGATATAGTTTTGGAAAATCTCTACTACATTGTGAATGTCCTCAAGAAACGGAAGAGGGCTGTAATGATGTGTTTTGAAATGGAATTAATCCTTGACCCTTTGGAGAAACAAAATGCTATTTCTGCTTAGGGAGTGGCATAGATTAATTTTGATCATTTACCAGTCATTCCAGGCTTTCCATCTTCTCATTTACTCAAGTTATCAGGTTTCAAAACTCCCCCTGAACTCCGTGATAAACAGACGTGAGCCAGGGAAATGCTGTTCCAGGGGTAGGGTTTAGGGTGACCCACTGACATTGCAGAACAGTTTCTGGTGCTGGTGTTCTTTGCCATTTTGGTGTAAATCTATTTTCTTGTAATCTCTGCAAGGCCGAGCAGCCAAATATGTGCTTTTGCTATGAAATTTCTGTTTGTATGGACAGCTTGGCAATCAGTGAGAATCCCTACTGAGGTGCTGGGCACATCTGAGTAAAGCCTGCAGGGAAAGCATTCTGTAAAACATTGCTTAGGCAAGGAATTCCTGGGGCCATAGTCTGTCACAAGGTTAAACAAGTGTGAGTTATGTTTCCTTTTCACAGGATTTTATTTCTAATATCCTTAAATTAGGATGATTTCAGATCTGCAACCTACTACGAAGCCAAAGTTCAGAACAGAGTTTGATTTATGGTGGTTGCAGCTTGTGTTAAAGCTCCTTTGCTGGTCTCATGTTTGCTGTTGTCCCATTAATGCTCCCTTTGCTCGCTGCTCATGCTGAGCTGGGTTGTTGGAGAGCACGTTACAGCTCTTTGTACTTCATTAGCTCGGTGTCTGGGCCAGTTCTGAGGGAAGAGAAGGGAATGCTCAGCTCACGCAGTGACTCGTGCTCCAGGTGCCACTCAGTCACTTGGGATTTGCACTGCAGCACTGGGGGCAGCGTTCGCCTCTCTCACAGAAAATTCACCATTCTTTTTGCTCCCGAGGAGCCTGACCAAAACCCATTCAGTATGGATTGTTGTACTTCCAAAATTGTGAAGGTTTACTTGGAAGAATGGAAGTCATGCTCAGGGCTGCTTCCTGTTCTATTTGTGATTGGTTTGTATGTACTAAGGATGGGTAACAATTAAAACAATTAAATAATTGTTATACCGTTCAAAAGCTTTGTGATTAATCTGGAAACATGATTTGATGTTTTCCAGAATGTAGAGCTACCAGCTGTGTTTGTTTCTTTTACAGTACTTGGTTCTGTTATGTCTAAATGTTTAGTTACATTTATGTATCCAGTGACAGAAACCACAGCAAAACATTTTTAAATAAATATATTGTATTAGCAAAAGAAGCATCTGTATCCCTGTATTGATAACAGCCCATGTAGTACCTTCAAAGTTCAATCACTGCAGTGGCCTAAGTTGGGGATTTGGCTGCAGCAGTTTATGTAAAGGAGAAAATACCTGTTACTGAGTGGTGGTGAGTGACTGAATGTTACTGGTTCATAACAAGACTTGGAGGTCAGTATCTTTGTTTTGTGAAACAGGTGTTTAATTCTGAGCCTGGGCAATCGGCTCTTTTCTGTCTGAAGAGGAAAAAACAATAGATGTGTTGGATTACTGCAGACTGTAACTGGGGGTGACATGTATTAAATTAGCCTTTCCCAAAGCTTTTGGTGTTTGCCTCTCTGAACTGTAAATTTCACTTGACTTTCTCCCTTGCAGGTGGCAAGGGACCGTTCAGTGCATGTTTCATGTTCCTCTGACAGGACAAAATATTCCAGGTTTGCTGTAAAGCCACACCCACTTCCACATGGGTAAAAGACAAATTCTCTGGGATTTGTGCCTCAGACTGTAACGTGAGAGGATGAAAGGGAAGAGCCCTTAAAGATAAATTCTGCATATGCTTTGGATTTTCCCCCGTGCAGGAACTGAACAGTGTCCAGTTTAATGTCCTGGTGTGTTCCACAGCCCCTGAGAGCACCAGGGCACTCTGGGGGTGTGTAATGAACCAAACTAATGAACTTCTAATTTTTATTAACAATACACAGCCTTGATCTTACCCGTCATCGTCCTCTGCTGATTAAAGCATGACGAACCCCTTACACAAATGGGATGCTCTCTGTGTGTAGGTAGCACTTGCAGGGCTTAATTTTAATCTGATTTTCAAGAACCCTGACTAAATTCAGCTACTTGTTACCTTGATATAACGGTGGAGCAGTTTCTGGGGGATTACTCTGGATTTACTTTGCTTTAACAGGAAACAGAATTTATCCCTTTAGATTTCAGCAGGAGGAGAAACTTTCTAATTAGAGTCATTTCTGCTTTCCCAGCACATATATTTGGTATGCGTGCTTTCCCTGATCTTATTCCCTATATGGCAAGCCTTTATGGGATCTTTAAAAATTAACATTTGTTTTGTTTCTGACTTTAAAAGTTACCTTAAGAAAACTTTTCACTTGAGCTTCTTCTTTTATGATTTTACCTTTTTGGTGTATCAAAAAAGAAAAAGAATTTGAAATTCATATTTGAGGGAAAATAGCTTTGTTGAGATAATGTATTTATGACTCATTAACAAAGCAAATATTTTAAGAATTGATTTTCAGGATACATATATGAAGTAAATAACTGTACCAGGTAACATGCAGTTTAACTTGCACAGGTAGCTTCTAACAAGAAAAGTAATTTTCTACTGTTAATTCACCTGCCCTGCAAGCTGGCACAATGTTCAAAGCAGAATTTTCTTTTGCATGATCTTCTGACTCTTTAGAAAAGTTGAAATCAATTCGGATACATTTATTAATGGTTCCTTTAATTAGTTTGCTAATGGCTCTATTTACAAGACGGGCTGCTTAAGTCCTATTACCTGCTGATTAGAGTATAATACTTATTGATCTCTGTACAGTGTCGGGAAAGACACATTGGGATTCACTGCTATTGAAAGGAGCCTGCACAGATAACTCATTCAGGTTTTTGGAAGGCGTTTGTCTGTTCCGAGTGAGTTATTGGTGCTAATGGCAGTCAGGTACAGCGGGAGGCACAAGGAGCTGGTACCTGCATGGCAAGAGAGGAGTGTTGGGAATCCTTCCTGCCCGCGTGGTGATGAGCTGGTACCTGCATGGCAAGAGAGGAGTGTTGGGAATCCTTCCTGCCCGCGTGGTGATGAGCTGGTACCTGCATGGCAAGAGAGGAGTGTTGGGAATCCTTCCTGCCCGCGTGGTGATGAGCTGGTACCTGCATGGCAAGAGAGGAGTGTTGGGAATCCTTCCTGCCCGCGTGGTGATGAGCTGGTACCTGCATGGCAAGAGAGGAGTGTTGGGAATCCTTCCTGCCCGCGTGGTGATGAGCTGGTACCTGCATGGCAAGAGAGGAGTGTTGGGAATCCTTCCTGCCCGCGTGGTGATGAGGTCCCTCGGTGGGACAGGCTGGGTGCAGATAAAGTGATTGTGTGTCTGTCAGAGACTGAGAGGTGGCCGAGAGAGAACAGACACAGCAGGGACTCTGTGGGGATGGAAATCCTGCCCTGCCCTTCCCTTCCTGTGAGCCCGAGGGGCTGGGGAAGGGCTGGGGACACTCACTCTTAGCCTGAGAGCATGGACTGGTTGTGCAGGGGCACTCAATCCCTGCTCAGGTGTATTTTACTCCGCCACATTGAATTTTCTCTGGTTTATGGGGCTCCGTGATCCAGTAGAGCTTCGTGTGAGCTGGGATAGTTTCAGAGAGCTTCAGTGAGTGTGTAAGCTGCTCTGATGATGCCATTTGTGTTCTAATGACACAAACTGGGACATGGGGACTTCCACAAGGCCCTTCATTGGCCTCTTGTGTTCTGAATTACCTAGCACATGATTTTAGAAGAATGTCCTTTTTTTCCTATAGATTGGAGCTAGCAGCTGAAAATTACTCCTGGCGACTATTTTGAAATCAGTTCCAGCAGAAGAATGTTTCAGTGCTCCTTTCTTTTTTTTTTTTCCGTGGAGTCAAACCAGCTTTACAGCTGGCTGGGATTTCTCCCTAAATTTATGAATTCTCTGTGTTAGAGCACACACACAGCCCTGAGACCATTACTGAGTCCCAGCTGGCTGTGGGGTCCTGGCTGTCCTTTGATAAGATGCTTCAAATCAGTGTGAGTGGCTTTTCTGGCAGCAGCCTGGTGGGGCAGAAATGGTGTTCAGAAGCCACGGTGAGATGCTGGAAGATAGACTTTGTGCTGTGTTCCTGTCAGGTAGCACAGAAATAACTCTGGAATTCTGAGAATACAGCTTGTGGTAGACAGGAGAAAGGGGATATCTATCTTTGTTTATAGGGATGGTGTCCAGCTGCTCTTCAGGAGATGAAGAGAAAACCTTCCCCAAAGACATTTGATTAATCTCTTGTGGTTTTAGGAGTATGTGATGCTCGAGAGAGAGTGGAGGTGGGAGTTTGACTGAGTACTCTGAACCTTCTGACAAAGCAGCATTTCCTAAATATTGGTGAATATTGCTCCCTTTATCTTTCTGATACAATGAACCTTCCTTAGCTGCATTGCCTTCACAAGATAAATGTGAATTCCTGCTAGAGCCCCTCTGTACTTGTAGCGAGTGTTGCTGTATTGATCACTTAGTCCAAGAACAATGAGAAATTGAGCTCATGACTTTGATTAATACACAACACATCTTTTCTCCTCTCCAGATTAGCATAATCATTACAGGCTGGGAGTGTGTTTCCACTCACAGTATCCTTGTGTAGCGGTCAAGGAATTAATTACAGAGAGAGAATTCTTTGCTAGGAATTTTGTAAGTTTGGTTATTAAAGGAGCTCTCTCTCCTGCTGAGTCTTCAGTAAAGCTTGGCCAAGCGGCAGGAGTAAATTTATGGATCAGTGGTGTAAGCCCTGAGGAATGGTAGATGATGATCTTTCCCATTCAGATGTGGATCTCAGCTGTTCGAGGTGGAGGGAGCACAAGAAGTGGGGAACGGAACAGCCGGACTCTGTCCTTGGTTCTGAAAGTCCGGGGCTGTGCGGGTTTGCTTCTGCTTCCAAAGCACTCTGCCTTGGAGGGGCTGCTGCGGTAGATTAATCACTCTCATGCCATTTGGTGCTTTTGAGAAGTTTTGAGGATTTAGCTATAAACCTCTCATTTATTACAAAAACTTCACATTTCTGTGGGTTTGGAGGAAACCCTGAACATATTTGAGTCTTTAAGGTTTATGTCTAAAGACAAATAAAAATAAATCCATAATATTTCTGTGCAGGTTATTGCAATTACTTCTCTCTGAGACACCAGAAAAACAGACTGAGACTACAGTTATGAGAAGTATTAACTCTTAATCCTGTAAGTGCAGGCTGGAAGATTAGAACTGCAATTGTTTTGTTTGTGTTGTTTTTTTCTTTGGTGATTTGAGTGGAAGGAGAAATTCAAACAGAACAATGAAGATCTATATTGTTTGTTTAACTCCTTGTTGTTTATTTTTTCCCAAAGTTTGTTGGAATAATAGTATTTATTATAATGCTTTCAGCATCCTTAAATAAGGGGTGTTGTAAGAATGCAAAGTCAGGTTATGCTGATTAGTTACTGACTTTATTTCTGGTCTGTGTAGACAAGAAAACAGGTGAAATATAGCTGCAAACTTGAAATTACAGACATGTATGTAGTTCCCTCTCAGGCTCAGCTAATAAAGCTTCCCAGTATTTTTAGAATGCTATGCTGCTGATAAAGTCAACAAAATCTCTGGAGTCATGCCGGGGACTTGACCCTAATATCTTCCCTTCTGCCGCTTCCCTGAATTGGGTCTTTAGCTGCATTTGGATCATTCTTCCATCTCTGCTGCAGATAAGAGTAAAGCTGCGTGACTCCCAATGAGCTGTGGGAGAATCGAGACCCATGGATCACATATTTCATACAGGTCCTGCATAAATACGGGTATCTCCTTCCTGCACAGAGTTTCAGTGAGATGCAGTCTGCCTCTGAAAAACAGGCAGTGGAATACCCAAATCCCATTGTATAAATGGATTTTACATGCAGCCTCCGGGCTGCAGTTGCTCGGTTTTCAATTCAGGCTCATTCCTTAATTCCAGTAGCATTTTTTAGCCTTTCTAACAATGCAAAAACATTTTATGACAGAATGGGGAAAATTTATTCTCTTGGTGCCTATTTCTTCCAAGGTTATGAAAAAAATGATAAAACTGGAGTTTTGCTCTAACTCCAGCTCCAATTTTTCCCTCCTGAGAAAAGAACTCCTGCGCCAGGGCTGACGGATGGCTGGCTGGAGATGAGCTGTACAGCATTCTTGCAATGAACATATTTTACTTTTGAGTAACTTTGTCTGGCAGACATCTTTCTCCATAGCAAGGCATGCTTGGAGGAGTGATCTCTGAGACACAAAAGCTGTTCCAGTGCCTGCCATGCTTTTTCTTACTTCATCTGAAGCATTGAGGCAATATACCCAGCCTCCTTCAATGCACGTTGTTATAATCCATGGGAACAGCAGCACCAGCCTCTGCATTCTCAGCAGATACAGAAAGCTGGGAAGGAGCTTTTGGAGAAACATGGAGGAATTACAGGGGTGCAGAAGAGCTGTGATGCTTCTGAGTATCAGAGACAAACAGGGGATTTGTTCTCCTTTAACTGATTGCTCAGTGTTTCATTTCAGCCTGTGCAGATGATCAGCTGGGGTTTGGGAGAAGCACTTCAGATACCTGGGTTTTGGTGTTGCTGTCTGTGTGAATACACGTGGAACTTCAGTGTCACTTTGCAGCCTGTTTTCCCTCCTGCTTTCTGGAGGCCGTATCTCAGCTTTCCAGAATTTTTTCATTCATTACTGACCCAGTTGCAACTTCAGCTCCTAAAGTGCTAAAAAGGGGGGAGAATAAAAGGTTCTTACCATTTACATGCTTTTTTTTCATTCATTTAGTGATTCGTCTCTGTGCTCTGGGTTTCTGGAGCACAGTGATTATGTACATGTCTGTGCTGAGGCTGAAATTACTGATTTCTTTTGCAGCTTCTCTGCAGTAGGTCCTGCAGACAGTTGAAGCTAATTTGATTGTGTCTTGCTGAGGACTCTCTCCAACAGCAGACTGAAACATAAAAGACATGAATGTCATCTGTATTAGGAGTGTAAAATATCCAGCTGTGAATGGGAAATGGGAAACCTGTTATGAAACAGATGTACTAAAGATTTTTCAAATGTAATCTGTGGCCAGGACATGACAGCTAACACAGAATCACTCTTCCAGACACCTCTATGGAGAACTTTTCCATCTCCTAGGCTTGTCTCCAGGGCAGGTGGATTGATGGGCACAGAAGACTCTCTTTGGAATCAGTCTCAGGTCATGGAAGTCAAGTGAGATTTGACCCTTGCATTAGGCAGAGATCTGCTCTAAGCCCCAGAAATTACTGCACTCTATGGCTGGTTTATAACACAGGTGCCTGCTTTGCCTCCTGATCTTAGAACTGGATCTAAAACTTGGTGGTTTCAGAGGAAACTGCTGCTGCCACAGCCCTTCAAATGCTTGATCTGAAGTGTTGTAATTCTGCAGAGTAACGCTGTTGTACCGGATCATTTCTATGTTCTTTACTCCATCTGCTTCCTTAAGGCACTGAGTTTTCTTGTTAATAATCCTGGTCAGGTGAAATATGGCAGAAATGCTGGATGTGACCCTTAATATTCAGTTCTCCAGCGTTTTTATTGGCAAACTGAATTTCTAAAGGCTTGGAGCTACAGTATTTTCTATACTTGAAGCAGCAATTTCCCTTCTACTGTATATTAACAGCCACATAGTAGCATTTTTATTCTGTCCTAGGGGATAAAATGACTTGGACATTTTAATAACATCTGGCAAATCATTTTCATTTTCCCTCTTATATGATTAATAATGGTCTAGATAGATACGTAGATATACTCTTTACTTACAGTGTGGGTTCATGCATATATAATGTAATATGGAGGTGGGACGATACAGAAAATCGTAAGCAACAGTGTAATGGGTTATAGTCAAAAACTCTAATCTGGGCAGTTAAAAAACCTTGAGTGAAATACTCTGAGATTGGAATGTGAAATCAGTTCTGAATAAGCTTCAGTTAATCCCCACGTCAGCTGAAGCACAGCTCCAGGGGCCATGTCCAGTGTTTTCCTCAGGGATGGGGGCTCCCCTTCAGAGCTTGACAGCCCTTTCACTGCAGAAATTCCTCCTGATGCCCACCCTGAAGAGTGGGAGCCTTTTTGAACACAGGGCTTGGACTTACATCGTGTCACTGAATACTGACCAAGGGGAACTGATTTTTTTGCTCAGTCAGGCCTCTCATGGAAATTTATACCCATCATATAAATACTCATCAGCAGAGCTGTAAAGCTGTAGTTACTCAAGTTTGTGTAGTACTCAATACTGCTGTACAAAACGCAGCCTGTTTTATGATGGTGCTGATTTGTCTTGGAATTCTCATTCAATAGATTTGCCTTACAGCCACATTTCAGCATGAAGTGATTTTCAGTGGTAATAATGGAATTATTACAGATTTGTACGTCTGGATTTGGACCTTTTGATTCATTCCTGCTTCCACCTTTGCTCCTGTTTTTCCTAATGGCAACAGAACCTGTTCCACTTAATAGGATTTTTCTTACTGCATGATTGCATGACTTCAACTTGCTTGTGTAGTGGAGGCTGATGGTTTGTCCCTGGATTGGAGTAGTTCAGCAATGAGTTTTCAGATGCTGTCTCTCCCACTTTCCTCTGACGTTTGTATGCATTTTCCTCTCTTTGTGTAGCTTTTTTCATAGTTCTTTGTCGACCTGCACCATTGTAACAGAACAGGGATCTCTGCTTCCATGTGGGCAACAAGAGCCGCTCACAAAATGCTCCTCACTGGCCAGTGAAGGATTGTTTCCCAGTGCTGGTCTGCAAGCACAACATTGCAAATGTACCCTGAGTCTCTATTCGTCACAGGTCTGCCAAATCCAAGATTTAAGATCTGACTTGGTAAATATCAGAGCTTTGTTTTGATTCCTACCTGTGTTCCAAAGGCTGGCTGAGGAGCTCAGACTGCCTGCCTTCACAGCCAGCCCTTCTCCTGTATTTATTTAGTGAGAGCTGCAGCCTGTACAGAGTAATCCCAGTGCAATATCAACTCGCAAACAATTTTCTAAAGCATCTTTAATGTACAGTGTTACAGTACCCAGAGGTGCAGGAGAGCAGTATTAATGCAGGCATGATAGTTCTGAGTGTTCATATGAGTCCTCCAGGAATAATAAACAGCTTGAAATAACAACCAGCAAAGTCTCCAGATGCTTTTTATCCATGTGTTGGCAACTGTGTTGATTCCAGATCAATGCAGGGTATTAAGACATTTATATGATTGAGCTAAAAGGCTGCCAGGTTGTACAAGCACTGGGCTCGTAAAAAAGAGGAGAGCTGAGTAAAGCCAGTGGTGTTCTATTCATAAAGTGCAGGAATGGAACCTCCTGATAGCAGAGCAGAGAGTGGCACGGGGAGGATTTGGGGTTTCATTTGGCAGGTGCACTGGGAAACTCGAGGTGTGTGTGAGTCACTTGATTACCCCATCCCAATATTTCAGTATTTGGCTTTTATAAAACGAGGTTCCTGGTGGTAAGGCAACAGTCATTCCTTAGACAGAGACACACAAAGCCTTTATTTCAGGTGCAGTCCCAGCAGAGCTCAGAGCTGGGAAGCATGTGTGAAAGTGTTATTTGTTAGTTGTCATCTATTGTACTTTTTAAAAAGTTTGTCAGCAAGTTAGGAGATCTGAAAGTATTTCTTTGATTTTATTGACCTAATTTCATTTTTAATTGCTTTTTCAGTTGAAATCCAAATGAGATAATATTCATCAAATAGAGAAAACAAGCAAAAGAAGAGAGACTTTACCTTTTTGCTTTTATGCTCAAATCGTGATCAGTATAAAATATTATAAAAAGTAGATATTAACTTCTTCAGAACTCGTAGGCTTTCATGTCATGTCAAACCTCTTCTTCACATGAATGCATTGCACAGTTCTAGCTGGATACTGCACAAAGAAAAGCTTCTTAAACATTATCACCTTTACGTCCCCAGGGCTTATTTCTGCAGCCTTATTCCTGTGACAGGTTTACTCACATGAGTAATCTCATTGGCTTAAATTGAATCCTGTCAGGAGTAACAACTGTGTGAGTAAACTAGTGATTAGTTTTATCTCTTCTTTTGGAAACTGTGTTAGAACTCTTCCCTCTTAAATATCTTCCCAGTGTCTCTTAAATCATTCAAGTTACACAGCACTACATAAAATTCATTACAACTCAATTATAAGGCTCATTAGGTAGGTAGTGGCATTTTGGCTATCTTACCAAGTTGTGAAACATATTCATTTATTATCCATGGTATTGTTAGGATCAGAATGGTACAATGAAACCAAACATAACATGAAAGAGGGTTCAGAGCATAAAACCGTGGATCTTTGCCAAGGAAAGGCTTTATGTAACCTGCTTTGAAATCTCCCTGTGCACCGTTCATGGCTGGAGCACCAGGGGAGAACTGTCCTTTGGAGGTGATAATGAACTCAGAGCACCTTTGACAGAGTGCCACTGCATGCTGGCTTAGGCTGGGTTTTATCCTTTTCATCTCCCGAATCTATCCAGCAGGTAGAAAGTATATTTATCTACCTGTAATGATCCAGCCCTTGCTTTCTGTGTTAATTAGCCCCGGTTTCCACGGCAGAGTGCTGGCAACAGCAGAATCTGTGACAGGGACTCAAACTTGCCAAGCACTGCACAGAGGCAGCAGAGTAATTTGTCCTGTTTCGAGCAGCCAGGGACAGTGTCCCCAGCCAGGCTGGCATGTACCAGCGTTCAGGGGCTGCTTTTCTCAGGGGATTGTTACGGGCAGTGGCTGCTGATCGTTTTCAGCACTGAATCTACTGCAAAGGTGCTTCCAAGTGGGAGGTTTGGAAGCCAGGTTAGCTTTTGGATGGAAGTATTCCTTTCTAGAACTGGGTATTTCTCTTGGATCAGTGACTCCATGTGCTGTAAATGTTCTGTGTGCTACCATCATGTGCAGATCTGTGCAGCTGACACAGACATGGCTTACCCTGAGGTACCCATTTAGTTGTGGTGTCACAGAACCATGGAATGGTTTGGGTTGGAAGGCACCTTAAATACCACAGCTATTGTTCAGCTCTTTCCTCATGAGCTCTTCTTGTTCTGGTGATCTTGAGTAAAGACCCCCGATCTCTACAATCCAATTGCTCTCAATGCTTCCACATTCCATGTTTCCTTCCCATTCCCATGGTGAGGTACATGGAGCAAACATTTCACTTTGGCCTGAAGCCCACCCTTTAATCCAGTGAAATTCAGCCATCCTGTACCTTGCTGTTATTTACTGAGTCCCAACATGGTGAAGTTGGAACTCCCTTAGGTTGTACTTCCTTCACACAGAGCCTGCCTCTCAGTTTGTTGTGTTGTTTGTATCTTGGTGAGTCTTCCTATCATAAAACAACAGATGGGAAGTGACAGCTTTGAGCTGTTTAGAAACAGGCACATCCCCAGCGATGACTGAAGGCCTCCTGAGAAATGTATCACAGAGAGCCCTGAGTCATGCTCCTGTTCCAAAGGTGAAACCCACTGCTGAGCTTGTCGTGGAGAATTTTGTGTTGATTGCCCGTGACATGTGTGCTCCTGGGGTTAAGCGAGGGCTGCCGTCACTCTGCCACACTTCATCCCCATGCTCAGAGCTGAAAGGTTCCCAGTGCCCCAAAGAGAGCAAAATGCCACTGAACTATGAAGAAATCAGAAGAGACTGGTCCCTTACTTCTCAGACGGCGTCTCCTCACAAAGCAGGGCTCTGGGAGTTCCCTCTCTCAGCACAGTGCTCACAGTCTGATTCCAGTTAAAGCCTGCCCTCCCAGCCTGAGGGAGAGGTGAGCTCACCCCTGAGCACAGCCACAGCCAGGCGTTCCCAGGGCAGTACTGACCAGGTTTCACTCATTCATTGCCCCGCCACGCTGCCAGTGCCAGATGGAAAGTGTTGTGTTTGTTCTCTCCTCCCTGCTCAGCGGCCGAGGCAATGAATCTCCCGTGGTCTGTCAGAGCCTGTGTCCTCTCCATTACTCAGAGACACTGAGCAAGATGGATGGTGCTGGGTAATGAGTGTGTAAGGATTCCAGTCAGACTTTGTCTAAGTGGGCAGGAGTTACACACCATCATCTGCAGATCCCCTTGCAGTAGGACGCTGAACTTGGCTTTTGATGTTTAAACTGGAGCCCTACTCCCACGAATCTCAGATTAAGTGAAGTCTTTTATAACGTCTTTTCTTGCATGATCACTTCTTGTGCTTCCTATTTGAGAAGATAATGGACTCTGTAAATTCTCCTGTAAGAGCACCTGTGTCAGTGAGAAACCAGAAAATTAAATTCTTCTGCTGTATTAAGTGTTCGGATTCCAAGCTAAAGAAACCTTCTGAGTAAAAGCTACTCAGGGCATAGTTTCTCTATTAGCAAAGTGCTGTATACACTAAATTATATTGTGTGGCTGCCTCCAGTTTAGATAAGCACATAAATGAGATGTGCTGCATCTATTCTTTTCACAGGCAGCAGTTCAAACTGTGTGTTGCACTGCAGCTGAAACTTTAAAATGGACATTATTCATATGAATGGGAGTAGTTACCAGTTAATGCTCACACCTTGATCAGGAAAGTAGTGTTGATGAGAAAAGTCAAAATTCCAGCAGCCTCCTGAAATTTCTTGCTGAATTGAGTGATATAAAGTTTTGAGAAGAGTATTAAAATAATATAAGGAGGACATTTATTATTCTTTCACCTAATTGTAACACATTTAGCTCCTTTAGCTCTTCTCATTTCAGTTTTACTGGCAGACAGAAAGGTGTGCTCTGCATCAGTAAGTGCTGCTCTGCCTTTGGCAGGATCATTTCCCCAGCTGTTTTGGGTGAATGGTGTGGTGTGTGTCTGTGTGTCTGTGACCCTGGATTGGCTTAGCCCTCACGCAGGCTGATGAACACAGGATAACAGCTTTACTTAAACCTCATCTCACCACAGAAACATGGTGAGCTACTTGAGCTGCACCATAAATGACTGAAAATCCGTGCTACTTGAAGCAGTGATGTGAGCTGAGCTGTGTTTTGGTCAAGAGACGCTATCCTTGAGACAGAGTTTGTAGCTTGGATTTGGGTCCTGGCCTTCAGACATTGTTTTCTTTTAGTTCAGTGACTTCATATGAATGCAAAATACTGATGGCAGGAGACCTTCCTAGTTAAGGCTGAAGCAGAGAGGGGTTGTTTGTTTCTGGATCTTGACTGTGTTTGGACATAGTTTAAGGTTTAAGACAAAAAAAAAGTAGATTTGGTTTGAGATTAAATTTCTCAGATTCTCTTGAGATGCTAAGATCAAACGTGGGCAATCCTAGAAGAATTCCTTTGTTTGGGGCTGCACTTAAATCAGAACGAATTGCAAAAGTAGTTTAAGATGCAGAGAAATGGACTCTGGGTATGACCATGGAGCCCTGTCAGCTCCAACGTTCTGCTTGTCTGATTTTGATCTTCCCTTATGGCAACTAAGCCTTAGTTTAGTGGCTTCACTCTTGGCTTTCTTGGAATAATTTAACCACAGCCAAGCTGCATGGCACTGAAATCTCTGTTACTGAAGTCTTAGGCAAGACATGTACCCTCAAAAGCTGTATAATTAAAGGAATTTGCTCACTTTCAACACTGTTCTAACAAAAAGCAGATTTGCTGTTCGTGTAGGTAAGACAGAATTACGGCAACAGGCTTGGGTTTCTGTTTCTGTGCAGAATTCTGTCGTGGTGTTGGCAGTGATTTAGTTCTGTGGATTGGCAGGTGTGTGGTGGGAGTGTCTGTGGATTTGTCCCTGCACACCCCAGGAATGGGAGCTCAGCAGATCTGCAGTGCTCACTGCAGAGATCAGTGTGGCTCATGTTTGCCTCGTTGGTGAACTTAGGAAATCGGTTTGAAAGGCAACATAAATGCTTCTCCACTACTTCACCAGAGCCTTTAAGTTAATTTAATCCAGAATCAGCAGGCATTGGGCAGCATTAGAACTCCTGTGGTGCAATATCTGAGGCCTCTACTGCTGGTCCTGGAAGGCGAACAGTGCCTGACACTGCAGCTCTTACATCCATCCTTTAAAACCTTTACAATTCATAGCGGAGCTTCAGCTGATACCAAATGGACCACATTCTCTTTCTGTTTTCAGACTGATCTAATGAAATCATAGAGACAGCTGAAAATTGTGATTAGTCTAGCCTTAGTCTGGGATTAACGAGCTACAGCTGAAACCTTAACGAGCTACAGCTGAAACCAATCTTCAAAGAGTTTGTTCTCTTCAAATACTTGGAGAGCCGTTACTTCACCAGGAGCTGCTGCTCATGAAGTCAAATACTTCTTCTGGTCCTCTTCCTCTTAGCAAGTTTATGAGAATTTTTGGTCTTTGTTTCTTTCTCCCCCTTCCCCCTCAAGTAATAAGGAACTTTTCCTGCTCAGGTCTCAATCAGCCTGCACACCAATTAAGCTAATTGGCAACACATGTGAAACACTCCCTAATTACAGCTGCAGACATTTTCAGAGAACAACCTTTCTGCAATTTTTCCTTCAATCAAACTATAAAAAGCAATAAACCCCCTGCAACTCTTCACTCTTCCCGGATAAGACTCTTAAAATACTTCCAGAAGAACTTGGTCAAGTGACTCCAGGACTTTGTGGCTGCTGGGGCTGCTCAGGGCTGGTGGAGGTGTCTGTGAGGAGGTAGGTGATTCCCATGAATTTCCCCATAGGAAATTTCCCCATGAATAACTCTGGGCAGGCAGTGGTGTCAGGAATAGCACTGGAGACGTGGCATTCTGAGTACTGAAGAGCATAAAAGCTGGAGAAGGCTCTCACAAACTAATTTAACTTGGAGCAGCCTTGGGGCTTTGCTAAGTCATGCAATCAGCCAAACCATCCCCAGGTGTGCCTTCTAATTAAATACAGCCTCCTCCCTCAGTCCCGTTCATTTGAGAGCAGCTCCTGGTGCCTGCTCCCCTCCCTGTGCTGCTGCAGCAGCTCTGAAAGGACAGTGTGTTACATAAACCCTGCAGATCCTGTTTGTAAAGAAAGTAAGTGGTTTGAGTCTTTTTGTTGGTTTTTTTTTTTCCTTTGGTTGTGTTTTAGTGGAGGAGAATTGTAATTATCTAAACTGAAACATTATTAATAACTGATGGTATCTCACTTGCTGTTACAGCAAAGGGCTGAGCTCCTTGGGTCTATGAATGAGGCTGACTTCATCTTTTGTTTGATTTTTTGACCCAAGAGGGGGGAAAAAGGTGCATCTTGTCTTTTGGTTTCGTGGTTCCTGCAGCTTGTTTGGTTTATGCATCACCCCTTTCTATCCAGTGTTATTTCTGCTGGAGTGCCTTGCCTTGTTTTCAGTCTCCAGAGCAGTTCCCAGATCTAGTCTGCTTACAAAGAAGTAATTTGTAGCCTTGAGCCCTGTGGCTGAAGGGAGTAACGCTTAAGCAGGGCTGGCACAGAGGGGAAGACAATGACTTGTAACACTCCTGAAATGTCAGCCTGTGACCTTTAAACAGGCTGAAAGGAACCAGAGGGCACAAGCCCTGAAGGATGTTCTGCACCAACAAAGGTTGGCGTTGGCTGGTTTTGACTCTGTGCTACGCTGCTGCCTTTGGTTATCCAGCCTATGGAATTACCTGTTCCTAAGCACTGGTCCCACTGTGCCTCAGCGAGCAAACACTTCATCTTTCTATGAACTAGGAAGACAATAGCTCTCTCTCAACACAAAAACTGTGCAGATAAATGGGCTTGGAATCTTCAGCTGCCCTGCGAGAGAAGGGTTTTGTTTCACACCAGGTTTGAAACGCCCACCTAGAGCAGGAAGGGGGCAGTGCTGGTGGTGGGGGGCACAGGGTGGGTCCTGGCAGTGCCCAGCTCTGCTCCACAGTGAAGCTGTGGGTCCTGATGTGGTCACAGTGCCAGGTGGGTCCTGGCAGTGCCCAGCCCTGCTCCACAATGGAGCTGTGGGGCCTGATGTGGTCACAGTGCCAGGTGGGTCCTGGCAGTGCCCAGCTCTGCTCCACCACGAAGCTGTAGTGTGGTCCCAGTACCCGGTGGGAGCAGATTCCCAGTGACTTGGGGAAGCAGCAGGCAGGAGGATGCTGATAAGAGCACAGCAGCACTGTGGGTATGGAACATTCACTGCTCAGCCTGGGTTGCAGTAACAGTGAGACACAACAAAGCCTCCTGCTGAGGAGGGGCTGTGTGTGCAGGCAGCACAGGCACTGCACCCCAAAACACCCCTCTGTAACTTGGTTAGCACACAGGGTGCTGGCACTGTTCATTCTCCCAGGGCACCTCATGCACTTTATCTGATGAACATTTCCATTGAAAAGTCTCTCCTATTGTGTGTGTTATGATGAGACTTCACCTGTTACAAGTATTTCCTCCAAAGGTGTTGCCACTGAATCTGCTCTCTCGTCCTCCACCTTCCTCCTTCAGGTGGAACAGTGAGGTCCCAAACTCCTTGCACTGTGTGGGGTTCCTCACTTTCAGTGGCTGTGAGATCAGTAATGCTCCTTGCTATTGGTACAATTGAAAGCGCTCAAGTCTTAAATTTTATATGTGGCACCTCTGTGAACCATGTGTAATTTGGCAGAACACTTTTAATATGTCATTTTAATGCTTTTGCTTTCCTTCACTTGCAGTGGTTTGTCTTGGTTGATTTATTCCTGGATATTTCCTAAAGTGCCAGGCAGTAAATGTCTGTACATTCTGTGATTTGTCCTGTCAAGTCAAACCATTTTTCAGGGACTGGGAAGGGGGTCTGAAGCACTTGTAGACTGCATGCATGAGCATGTAAAGAAGCTTATCTTAATTTGTAGAACAAGAGATAGTAACATAAATTAGATTAAGTAATCAGTATGTTTCTGTTTGGTCTTAATTATGTATTTGTTGTTTTCCAAATACAGGTTTAATCCTTATCTTTGTTATGTCATAAAACAACAGTTGGTAGTGATTTGTGGATTATGATAACTAGGCATAGAAATATTTGCTCAACTATTTATTTCATTTATCCAGTGATTTGATTTTATCCAGCTAGGATAATCAGAGGTAGCTGGGATCTTCAGGAACAGCCATTCACAGGGAAGCAGTGTCAAGCTTTAAAGGAACTGCCTTTATTATGAATGTACTAAATTAAAAAATAAAAATTTCCAGTAGCTCTTATACCTGCCAGTGCAGTAGGGAGGCTGTGGATTAAAATGGAGATGCAGAGTAGCTTTCCTGAGAAGGTAATTTTGAAAAAGTAAGATGGAACTTGAGAAGGAAGGTTGGAGGCTTTAAATTTTTCCTTTTTAATATTTAAAGGGTAACACTATCTTTTCCTATGTTTTTATTAGGGTTTTCCCCTTCCCTTTTGTAGTGCTGGGGTGCTGAAAGGTATTTCGGTTTGGATTGGCCTGAGAGAATTGTTTTTAGGTTTTGATTAGTTCAGCTTGCGGCTGAGGAATCAGTTACTCAGCCAGCCTTAGAGCGGGATGTACAAACCGCAGTTCTGTGAACGAACCCTGCTGAGCAGGGTGCAGTGGCCAGGGCAGCTCCCAGCTGCAGCTGAGCTCGGGTAAAGCCTTTGTGCTGGGGCAGGCAGATCCCACCATCTGTCCTGCTCCTCCTGGCAGCCACTGCTCTTCATTCTGAGACATTCAATTAGAGAGCTTCAGCTTTTCATCTGTTATTTACGAGCAGCGATGTGAAGCATCAGTCAATTACACAATTGTAGAATCAATTTGGTACAGACAATATATACAACTTAATGTTTGCTTGCAGTAGGATTTGCACTTAACTGCACACAAGCAGCGACACTAAATATGAATTAAACAATTTCAGATGTGCACATGGACTCACACATGCAAATACTGAGATGTTGGTGAGGATAATGGGTTGGAATGTGCAGAGAAGCAGCCTTTGAGAGCTGGCTGTGACAGGGACTCCAGTGTGAGCTCTCTGTAAGTGTGAAGACCTGCTTGGCAGAAAGTGTATCTGTAATTTATTTTAAATGCACCGTAATTGTTTCTGAGCCTTCCATTGTGTGTTTTTCACCAGTGCTTCTGAAATCTCCTGTTGAAAGCTGCTCAGTGGGACTGGAATGCAAAACTATTCATGTCCAAGGAGCAGGGGTTTTTAAGTATCCAAGCTAATTGCAGGGTAGAGGAAGATAATGTTGAGCTCCCAGTGGTTCTTGTGCAGCTCCCTGCAGTCCCTGTTGCTGCTGAATATCAAATATCCTCCACATTCTCTGGGAGGAACTGTCCTGCAATTAACTCAGGAGAGCAGGCAGCTCTGTGTTGTAATGGCATCCTCCTGGGGGGATTCTGACTGTGACACCCAGCCAAACATTCCAGTTCCTAGTCAGGCTTCCAGAAAACGAGGTATTTAGCTGAGGTGGATTTTAACGTGACCTTTAGGATCTGTGGGGAGATGTGAAACTGGCTCAAAATAGGCAGAACAAACTCCCAGAAAAGTGCCAAGGAAAATACTGGAGACTTTGTCAGGCAGCATCTCTTTTGGTGTTCATGGAGTGCTGAACTCTGCAGCAAACCCATCAGTATCAGCTCATCTAGAGAGCACTTCCAAACAGCTGTGACAGAGAATGGGGCTGGTTTGAAAAGGTACAGTAGTTTTCTGAATGAGATTTTGCAGATTTGCTCGAGCAAAGAACTTTCCCTGGGTTTAGTTAAATGAATACTGAATAAGTTTGGGGGTTCATGCCCTTTGGAGTTTGCTGCTTCAGTTCCTTCTGAGAACACTCAGGTATTTTCAAGCTGTACTTTCTTTAACTAATGTCAAATGGGTATGTATTTAGTGAAATATTGCTGGGTTTATGGAAATTCCCGGGAATTTACTGCATATACCAGCAGTGTGGTGTTATTTAAATAAGACTTTAAAAGATTTTCCTAATTTTTTTTTTATCTTGTTAGTGAATGTAGCCATCGAAGATCAATATTGTAATTGTTGGTTGTACAAATTCAGTATTAGGCACAGAGCCTGCAGCAAGATGTAGAGTATGAT
Source organism: Pachycephala philippinensis (assembly GCA_013397055.1). Taxonomy (NCBI): domain Eukaryota; kingdom Metazoa; phylum Chordata; class Aves; order Passeriformes; genus Pachycephala; species Pachycephala philippinensis. The sequence goes on along the minus strand of VWZT01007953.1, from coordinate 724,854 downwards.
ATGGATTAATAAAATTAAAATTACTTTTCAAAACCCCCATACTCTGGAGGGGAAGAATGCTCAGCCAGCAGCCACCAACACTCTGTGCTGTGGTTCCCAGAGCAGGGAGTTGGGTCGGGGGCACAGCCGTGGGTGTCTCAGGAAGGGGCAGCAGCAGGAGCTGCTCTGTTCTTTTGCTGACTCAGGTGTTCATTTAGTGCTTAGAGTTCTTCCTCCCATCAATAGTGGCCTGGTAGCAGAACTGCAGCCTCTGCACAGCCCTGGCAGCCCTGCAGAACAGGGAGAGGGGGTTTTGCAGGCGTGTGAGGCAGGATCTGATCAGCTTCTGATTGAACAGCGTCTGTCTAAGCAGCGTAGGGCTGTTCCCTGCCAGCCCTGTTTCTGTCTCTGTCGGGAGGGATTTGGCAGCTCCTGTTGGACTCGTGTCGCTCTCACTCCCCTGCTACTCAGCCTTGCTTCTCTTTCTGTTGGTTCCCAAACAAAAGCACATTAAGAGACTGTGTTTAAGTCAAGATATTCCTGGCAAGTACCTCACCTTTCTAATTTTGTGGGGTTTTTTGCTTGTGTGTTTGACTTTGTTTTGTTCTTTAAACCTTTGAGATGTTAATTTATTTCTTTCTCTGCAAGTAGAGCCATAAGTGAGGAGGGGGCAGAACAGAAATGGAGACACACAAAGTGTTGCTGTTGAAAACCTCAAATATTTCAGTCTGTTGGGCACAGCAGCTCTCACCTCTCTGTCCCTTTGCCGTTTGAGTGTCTGGAGCCCCGGGTGGATCCCTGCTGTGCTGGTGCTGCTGCCATTGGAGAGGCTCTGCTGCCATGGCTCATTAGCTCCAGCCCCAGGACTGCAGGAGAGGGCAGGAACGGTGTGGCAGGGGGTGAGGGTGTGGGGAGAGCCCTGTGTCTGTCCTCTGCCACTCTTTCCCTATCCCCGGTAGTTAGTGTGCCTGGGAGTTTGCTTTATTTTTTGTTTGCTTTCTTTTTCTGATTTTCTCACTGTAAACTTTGTGGTGCCCATCACTGCTTTGCCCTTTCATGTTCAGGCTGACATCATTTTGTGAAACAGTGTCATACCCTTTTATCTAAATGCTTTTCTCTGTAATTATTACTTTGCTGCCTTTTCAGGTGGGAACTTGCCTTTGTTATATGATCTTTCTCTGATCATTTTTGTATCACTTGGTAATATAAAGGTGTATGTGTTCCTCTGAGGCCCTTTTATTTAAATGATTTCTTTATCTGTCTGTCAGTGTGAATAATAAAACAACTTCAGGATTGTTCATCTCTCCCCTAATGAATGATGAGGTGTCATTTGTTCTAACATCAATGATTAATTTACAAAAGTTTCTTCAAACTTCAGTAAAATGGGATATTCAAAGAAAATATTGTGTCATCAGAGCTCAGTGCTGTTGTCAAAAAGACTTTGGGTGCCTGTTATCAGGCCCCCGAAGGCAGCTGGGGTTCCTGGGTGCTGCATGAGCCAGGAGCTCTGTCTGTGTGGGAGGGTATCGGGGTGAGCCCTGCAGGGCCCTGGGCTCAGGTACAGAGGGAGGGGGTGTGACCTCTGCTGGTCCTGGGGTCCTGCACAGCAGGCTCTGTGTGGCAGGGTCAGCTGCCTGCTCTCACTGCAGACGTGAAGGCATGGAAATCCTTTGATGCTGAGATTAAACTTCCAGAATTATCATTTAGGGCAGCCCACAAAGAGTTCCTGATGGTCAGGCTTGTGCAAATGATAAATTCATTTTGATTTTGGTTTATTGCCCTGCTTTTGGAGCTCCAGGCTCATGCTAAGACTGAGGATTGTTTCTGTGGTGCTGGTTGCTTCCTCTGGTGGAGCAAGAGCTCCCTGTGCAGAAAACCTTTCTGAGTGTTTGTAACAGTGGTTCAGATGTGCTTTGCTGGACAGGCTGTGATGTTTCCCCTAGCAGAGGCCTCTGTTTAAACACATCAATAACTGACTTGTCCTTCTGATCAGGCAGATCCTCGTGAAGTTTAAGCATCTTGGCTCAGAGTGCTTCCTTCTTTTCCTGGCTCAACACTTACAAGTTCTTTCTCACTGATAGTGATGCTTGATAGTTTTCATAAAAAGCATGGTTTGAAAATGTCCCCTTAGCAGTGATAGTACAGGTGATTTGTCTGCATCTTTGTGCAGTTCAATTTGCTTTATTCAGCATCTGCTGTTGTTAAGTGTATGTTGCACTCTTTAAAATACTCCAAGTTGTTTAAAATTCTCTTACAAGAAATGAGGAGTCACCTTTTCACCAAGAAGCTCTTCAGTGTGGTCTGCAGCCTTGATCCAGATAATCTTCCCCTGACTTTCTTACAAGCTCTGCAGAGAGATGCAGAACTGGAATGAGAGTTGTAATAACTGGGGGAAGAGGGAGAAGCTGGCAGGTTGGGAGCAGCATTGCTCTTGGAGGAGAATGGTAATTTCCCAAGGATGAAACAGTCACAGGGAATGTTATTAAGTGAAGCAAGGCAGAGCAGTCTGAAATGCTAATAAGGAGAGGACTTAAAAAGAAATTGGTGATTTTGAGCCTTGAAGCCATTTTTCTTTTTAATTTGTTACGGGTAAATGCATGACTCTTGGGTTGCAGGGTTCTATTTTTGCTTTCCTCTTTGTGACACATCGATTTGGCCTTATCACCATTCTCTGGGCACTTGCCCTTTAGAATGGTGTTGCTTACCAAAAGCAGGAGGTTTTTTTGGGAACTGTTCTTTAGTGGTGTGACAGCACAGGGAGGAGAGATTAGGGTTCTTGCTGCAGATAGGCTGGATTCTGTAATTTCTGCACTGCTGTGCTGATTTTCCTCTTCCAAGCAAGCAGGTGAAGAATAAGGGGGCTCAGTGCTCCACTGTGAGTAGTGACAGTTAATTGGTGGTGATCAGTTGCTGTTCCAGCCTTGTGCTGCACAGCTGTGTAGGGAATAATGTGATCACTGGAGACTTTTAAATATAATAATGCATTCATCAGGAAATGCTCAGCTGGAAGAAGTTCATCTGCAGGGCAGAAACACCCTTTGGACTGTTCCCTTGGTTGGAGGCAGGGGGTCACCAGCACCCTGTGTCTGTGCTGGAGATGGGGTGTCAGCCTCCTGTCCTCTGTGTGTGACAGAGCTGTTCAGCTGGAGGGTGTGGTGCTTTGGGGCTGGTTCCTTGGTTTTTGGTTATTTCCTGTGCGTTTGGGGTTTTTTATATAGCAAACTAGTGGGAGTCTACAGGAAAATCTGACTGGTTTAGTCTTCAGCCTCCCGTTATATTTTGCCACTGTGTCATAAAGCTGCTGGCAATAAAGCACAGCAAGCCCTTAATCCAAAGTTTCCAAGTGCAGTGCTGATGGTTCTAAGGAAACTGAGGCTGCCCCAAGGCTGGCAAAGAAGGAACATGGAAAGTCATCCTTATTGGTGCTCAGGGGCTGTGGAGGATGCTGGAACCCAGGGAAGGAACATGACAAGCAGCCTACAAATCCTATAGGATAGAAATGGTCCTGCTCAGATCACGATGTAACACAGCCTGAGCCCTCTCTGTCCCCTGGAAGTGACACAGAGGGGCAGAGCAGACCATCCCTCTGTTCAGAACTGCCTGAGTTACACCTGGGGAAGGGATCCACTCTGTTTAGCTTTAAAATGCCTCCCTTCTGAGCATTAGCAGATTTCAGCCACTTAACTAGGTTAAAACAAAATAACTTAATTTTTCAAAAGTGAGCATGGAATTTTATCGGAACAGACCTCTCCTGTGACATTACTTTCCAGAGCTGAAAATACCTCACGCTAGCAGATTTTTTTCTCCTTGATATTTTGGCTAAAATTAATTCATAGCAAACCAGGAAGAGCAGAAGTGTTCAGAAGATTCAAGGAGAGCAGCTGAAATGAACTAAAAAGGTAAAATTTCTGGCCTTACTGAAAAGAACCACTTATCCCAATCCCCAAGATACAGCAACAAATTCCATCTATTGCATTACCAGCCTGAGCCTGCAGCTGGGAAGGCAATTTTCCTAAGAAGTTGTTCCCTTCAATCTACAAGAAAAAGACAATTTACTTTTTTTTAATAGTAGCATTATATAATTGATTGGAAGAGTTTTCTATCTCATGAATGCTGGATGATTGTGGATTGAACAGTTTTAAAAATAAAGTAACTGTGAGGGCTGCAATCCCAAGGATCTGGCAATAGGGAATGAAGTTAGTGGTCTGGCAGATTCCTTCAATTTTCTGAAGCCATGGTCAATAACTGTGCAGTAAAACTGAGCTATGGGGAGTGTTTTTGTCACTGACTGAGAGCTGCTGTTCCATGATACTCGAGAAATAAAGAGTGAAGATTTTTAGCCAGGGTGCAGTTGAAAATGAATAGCTTAATGAGGAGAGCACTGAACATGCTGCCTTTTTCTCAGATGCTTTCAAATTCATTGACCTCCAGATTGTTTGCTTCTTCCATCAATGGCAAGCATTTTTTAACCAGAATCAGCCAGAGGCAGATTTACTGAGGAGAGAGGAAAGAAAACCATGCTATGGCAACATCTCAGGTGGCCACAGACTGAAATCCTCAACAGGCTCCTCACAGCGTGAGGGGTCAGACACAGTCACTGGCACAAGGGATTGAGGAATAATGCTCCTGGCATAAGCATGGCACCAAAATCAGATTTTACTGGTTTCTGTCACACTGCTGGGGATCATCTCCTGAACCCAGACTGCTGTGGGCAGCTCCCAGCTGAGGTGGGGTGTCTTCACCAGAGCCTGGTGGGGCAGCTCCTCCCTTGGGGTCAGCCCTCAGGGTTCCGGGGCTGTGGGGCACCCCTGGCTCTGCTCCTGTGCAGGGATGCAGCTGTGGGGCACCCCTGGCTCTGCTCCTGTGCAGGGATCGAGCTGTGGGGCACCCCTGGCTCTGC
>VWZT01007953.1:686046-719036 GCA_013397055.1 Pachycephala philippinensis | reverse complement strand
TGCTCCTGTGCCGGGATCGAGCTGTGGGGCACCCCTGGCTGTGCTCCTGTGCAGGGATCGAGCTGTGGGGCACCCCTGGCTCTGCTCCTGTGCCGGGATCGAGCTGTGGGGCACCCCTGGCTCTGCTCCTGTGCAGGGATGCAGCTGTGGGGCACCCCTGGCTCTGCCCCTGTGCAGGGATGCAGCTGTGGGGCACCCCTGGCTCTGCCCCTGTGCAGGGATCGAGCTGTGGGGCACCCCTGGCTCTGCTCCTCTGCAGGGATCGAGCTGTGGGGCACCCCTGGCTCTGCTCCTCTGCAGGGATCCAGCTGTGGGGCACCCCTGGCTCTGCTCCTGTGCAGGGATCTGGGTTTCCTCTGCACTGATTGAGCTTAAGGTGAGCTGTTCCTGCAGCTTGTGCCACTGATCCGCTCTGAGCTGAGTGGATCTCTCTGGATTATGGCTTAAACTCCTCAGAGTTGGTTTAATCTGGTCCTGTGGATGCTGTACATCCACACAGAATCCTGCACTTGGTTGTTTTGCTGCCAGGGTCTCCATGTAGAGAAGTTTTCAGATGTAGTGGTACAGTAAAGGTGAACTGCACTTCTGGAATGTATTTGTTTATTTTTTTGTCTTGATGCTGTCTCCTTAAGAGCCCTTCAGTTCCCCATCCTTTGTTTTGTTTGACGTACTTGAAGTGAGAGTCACTGTGTCATTCTTGTCTTAATTATTCAGGTGGGTTATTCCAGTGGAATTTTGATTATGATGGTGTAGATAGAATGTAATATTTAGGACAGATTATATAATTTAAATCTTTAAAACACCACTTTTCTGCTGGGTCTCGCTCAATAACACACAAAATCGTAATCTTCTGCAATTCTGCCTTTGTAAAAACATGCATAATTTTTACAAAAATAGTCATGGTTGTAATTAAGGACGCTGATAGTTGTTTTTGTTTTTAATTTCCTATCCTTCAGAATCCTTAATAAACTTTCACGGTCAAAATCCAGATGGTACTGCAGAGCTCAGTGTTGTTTTTGAGACTTTTTTTTTCTCTGTTTGTGCTGATTATAACTCTCCCCAGATAAAAGTTTAAAATTGTTTGAGTTTTTGGCCTTTGGCTGTTTGGAAAGCTGCTGCCAGCACAAGCCAGTTCACATTCAGTGCACGCTCACAGCCTGGTGCTGGGGGAAGGACACCAGTGAGGGACCAGTTTGCCACTGCCCAGAAATGTAAAACCAATGGACCCTGCCCCAGCTGCTGAGGTTGTTCCTATTTTCATAGGCAGTTCACCTTCTCTTTTTTTTTGTTCCCCATTTGTGTTCTCGCCTACCCTGAAGAGTCATTGATTTCCAAAATCTGAGAAACGTTGTCCTGTGGAGATGGGGAATACAGAGGGAAGGTTTTTAATCCCTCAGATAATTAAGCACTAAAATAAATGATTAAAAAATTATGAGGTGAAACACTCTGTTAATTTTAATATAAAAATAATGTACTTCTCCCTGTGGAATGCAAGGGAGGGAGCTGCAATCAAAATAAGGGGAATAAAAAATTGAATTCTCTTGAGGTTTTTTCCCTCTCTCTAAGTTGCCTGTTTGATGCCTTGCTGTGCTTTGCCAAGATGTTGGGAGGAGAATGAAATGAGTGTGGAATTTATAAATTGGGCATTAGATGGGGAAGGATGCTGTGAGCTGAGGAGTAAAACAGCAGCACAGCAGATCCTGCCTCGAGGCTGGGGAGGAGAGCTCCAGCCCTGCAGCTCAGTACCAGCAACGCCGTGGGGGCTGGTAGAAATCTTTGGTGGAGGATTATCCAGAAAAAAGTCTCTAAAAACTTCATTTGCTCTCAGTGAGTATCCAGAGAAAAAGTGGGAGCTGAGTGCTCAAAACACTGAGGCTAAAATGAAGGGTATTTTTGTGTGTACGAAAGCTCTGCAATTTACTCTTTATTAAAAATGGTCTCTATACAAGATCTAAGATGAATTTGCCACCTCTGGGGAATCACAGGATCTCAGGCTTTCAGTGCTCTTGCAGTTTACAGTCTCATATGTTGATGTGTGCTGGAGCCATTTCCCTGATTCTTCAGATAGACACTATTTCCAGTTCTTTGGGGTTTGAGTAGACATTAATTAAACTTTTTAAAGTAAGGTTTTATTGCAGTTGTTTATTGGAAGAGGAATTCCACTTTTTCAAGATGTAAAGATTTTTATGAAGCTGTGAAACTCCTGTGCAATCCTTTCTCCCTGGCCTCTTTCGCTGTGAAATTGGTTCCTTCTGAGTGATGCCCACCCTTACCTAGGGTTTGTTTGCTTTGGTTTGTTGCTGGTTTTTAGGTGTTTTTGTGGATTATCTTTTTTTAAGAAGCCAGATAGTTTTGCTTTTACATCTAGAAAGTCTTTTGCTCCTTTTTCTAAACTTCAGTTTTTTGTTTTTCATTGTGTTAGGGCCAGGAGATCCTCACCACGGTCACAGCCTTGGGATTTTAGGTGCTGCTCCCACATAAATAGTAAGATAAGTCTGTTGTGTTTGCAGTCTACACGGACAAAGGGGAAGGGGAAAGAAATAGTAATACTCTTTATTTTTTGGACATAGAACAGTAGCACAGGAAAAATGACTTGTTTGATGTTGGTCAGAGTGGATTGCAGTGCCTAAATGGAAGATTCATGGTTAGGAGTGACTGGCATCAGTTTAGGCCACCACAGTACTCATGAGCAAATAAATATTTAGGTCAGATGCCAAACAAAGAAATAAAGACTACTAAAGCATTTGTGAATTAGAGCTTGAGAAACTGGGTTGTCTTTGAATGCCATCTGTGGTAAGGCTTTGTCCCCTTTCTGAATAAGGGTAAGGATCTGAATTTGCTGTGGGGGAAAAAAAGGCAATTTATTTCATAATTAGAGTGGAAGATATGAGCATGCAGGTCAGCTGTTCAAACAGGAAAGGTGACACTGTATTTGCATCTGTATTTTTTTAATAGTGTCTTTGTTCTTTGGGACTGACAGTTCCTAGAAAGGATGCAGAGCTTATTCTTTAGCAGATAGCCTGCCTCAGGTGATTGCTGGATGGCACAGTTAGAATCAGTGCAGTGGGAGAGGCTCGGTGTCACTGGAAATGTTCTTTGTGTGCAGTGATGCACAGCCTGCAGATAACGCAGCTGGACTGGGGGACATTGTGGGGTTAGGCACAAATCCTGATGGTGATTTACAGGGAAAACCCTCTATTCAGGAATAAAGTGAAGTGGATGCAAATATAGCTCCTTTTGAAATCCTCGAGCACCAGAGTGATGTAAAGCAGCTGTTGTGTAAATTGTGTTATTGTGCTGTTTTCAAAGTGAAATTCAGCCTTGTGCAGGAAACCATTTAGAGACCATGTCTTGCCTGAGAGTGCTGAAAAGGTTGAAGTGAACTCTGAGTGGCCCATTGGCAGCATTTGATATAAAATCATTGCATTGGATTCCTGTACAGGTGGAGGTTGGTGCAATGATCAGATTGTTTCAGATGTGCAGTGATCTGGGGTAGCAGGTGCTGACTGGGTAGTTTTGTTCTCTGGTGATAAATGTCTGTTGCAAGTGAAGATGTGACCTTTGGCATGTGTAAACCTACACAAGCTGCTACTTTTAATCTGGCTGTCATGCAGAATGTGTCATAAGCCATTGTTTTCCAATCTGATTAGATAAATCATCATCTACCTAGGCCACCTCTGCATGGACTGATGAGGTTTATTACCACTAATCCCAGCTGCAGTACTGTCGATCCCCTTATAGCACAGTATGACTTGGAGATCTGATCTTTTAAACTTTCCTTTCCTTCCAACAGTGACCGAGAGCCGAGGGATCCTGGAGAGCATACAGAGATTTTCCTTGCTGCCAACTTACCTGCCTGTGACCTACCGTATCCACAATGCGGACGTTTCCTTCTTTCTGAAGGAAGCCAACCAGGACATTATGAGGAACTCCAGCTTGCAGTCCCGAGTGGAATCCTTTCTGATCTACAAATCCAAGAGTCCACCCGTGTTAAACGCCAGCTACGGACCTTTTTCCATCGAACAAGTCGTGCCCCAGGACTTGATGTTGTCTTCAAATCCCTTTGGATCTACTAACAAGTTCTCCTTTAACTGGAAGCTCCAGGCCTTCATCATGAGCACCAAGATCTACCTGAGCAAGCCCAGGGTGCAGGTGCTGTTCTACATCGTGGGCAGGGACTGGGACGAGTACAGCCCCTCGGAGCGGCTGCCCTGCCTGCGCGTGTTCGCCTTCCGCGAGACGCGCGAGGTGCGGGGCAGCTGCCGCCTCGGGGGGGACCTGGGGCTCTGCGTGGCACAGCTGGAGCTGCTGCCCAGCTGGTTCAGCCCCCCCACCGTGGTGGCCGGCCGCAAGAAACAGATGGACAAGTCTGAAGGGAGCCCCGTGGAGCTGTACTACTCCATCCAGGCAGGAGATGAGAGAGGGGAGTGCACCAAGGAGGATGTGAGGAAAAGTAATGGGATCCGCTCGGGGCGCAATGACATCGATGAGTCGGGACCTCCCCTGCAGAGGATTGGAAGTGTTTTCCTTTACCAGACTCATGCTGCCCCTTCCTTAACTGAAATGAGATTGGATAATAACATTGTCATCCAGTATGCACCAAAGACTGTCAAGCAAGGGGACATTTTGACTTTCCTTGTATCTGTTGCTAAGAACTCGACAGAAGATCAGTTCACACTGAGGTAAGGCTGGTTTGTGTTTCCTTACTTTTAATTTCTCTGCTCTGGGAAGTCACTTGCTCTGTATAAACTGCCTAACAGTCCATCAACTGCTGCTCTCCAGATGTTGTATTGCAGTTGGTTGACTCAGTGTTTCTCATGTTGTTCAGTCTGATATTGTATGAATTGTCTGAGATGTGATCTCTTGGAGTGGGAAAGGCCTTTTCCTAAAGTTGTCCTTCAAGGAATGCTTGCAAAAATTGAAATGGTAGAGCTGGGATGTATTGATGTACTAAGAGGAGATAACATCTAAAGTCTTGGGAGCTGGAGTTTGCAGTTCTCCTAATCTCTCACTGGACTCATGTTGGGATTAATAAAGCTTAAATCCACAGAGTTATTGACAGGAAATGAGTGAGAATTGGGCATCTAAGTAGGATTCACATGCTTCAGCATCTCTGCCCAGCTTGTTGTGAACCTGTATTACAGGATGTTTGAGGTTCCTAAGGATTATTGATAGACCAGAACAATTGGTGAAAATGAGAAACACCCCGAGGGGGTGGTGGCTGGTGTTTGAATGTGACATCAAGTGCCACAGGGATTCACCTCATCTGCCCAAGCCCTGAGGAGTTACAGGGGCAGCTCCCTGGAGCCACCAGTACAACACAAGAAGGAGCAGCAAGGGCTGGGCTGGGGCACACAGAGCGGGTGTGTGGTGCCTGCAGGGGGACTGTCCAGTTGTCTGCTTCCCAAGGTTGCCCTGTGCTCCAGCACTGCAGACGAGGGTTGTGTGGCTGATGTGTGGAAAATCCGTGTGTGCAGAGGTGGTTCAGTTCTTTATCCTTAGCAGTGACTCGTGCCCCCTCTTCCTGAGCTGAAGGTAAATGTCATACTCTGGCTTCTGGGGATAAGGCTGATTTGTCTGAGGTGTTTGTCCTAGGAATGGTGGGTGCTGCTAAAGCTCCCCAAACATTCCTGTAAAAGAGCAGGTGCATCATAGGCGGGAGCAGTGAACTGCCCTCCTGTACAAATAGCACAGGTCTGGAACTGTGTTCATGAACAACTGTGCTGAGCGCTAGAGCTGCTTGGAGCTGCCACCCAAAAATCCACACCCTGCTGTGACTTGGGATGAAACACTCCTTTCTCTGCTGGTTATACATCTCAAACCCCAAAAATCTCTGGGAAAGTCACCTGGATGTGTTTCAGGGCTTAAAATGGGACAAGGCCATGAATGGAACATTGTTGAACTTGGATGTCTGCCTTGGCCTGGAGTGAGGAGTGACTCAGATGTGACACCACTCACCTGAGCAGTCAGAGCTTCACCCCAGTATTTTTTTTTCCTCCCCTTCCCCCAGGAAAATTTGTGGGGGATTTCTGGGGGAAACGGTTTGCCCTTAAAATCAGGATGTTTTTCCTTTGCAGGTGTGTGATGTGTAAACTGAATAACCACAGCACTTAGTTGCTGACTCAAGGGCAATTGGTTCTTTTTCATCTGGTGAAGGACAAACACCTCACAGCATCAATTCCTCATTTTCTGAGTCAATCTAAGATTTAAATTGTTTCCTGAGTGCTGATTCCAAGCCAGACAATCCAAGTTCCTCATAGCAAGTGTTCAGGGATGTCTTTATCTTTATTCTCTGTGCTAATGGCTTAGAAGGGATCACATCAGCAGACATGGAAACTTCTACTACATTTGAAAATAGGTTTAAATATAAATATTAAAACCAATTTTTGTAATCTAAAAGAGAATTAAGGTAAAAAATGTTTATTGTTTTTACTCTGTGAATGTAAAGTCTTAGAAATCTCACTTCAAAGCATCTCTATTTCCATGAGCTGTAATCCATTAGAAGTGGAGCTAGTTACAGCCATGATAATTATGTTACATGTAGCTTTATAAAATTTTCAAAAACCTTGCTTTGTTTAAATTAGGATGAAAACTCAGCACCTGAACTTTTAAAGGAAGGCTTCTAAAATGAATTTTCTGGAACAAAAAGGAAAAGATGTGTTTGAATTGTAGCTTTTTATTTTGAGATCTAAGGGATCACAAAACAAAAAAAAAGCTAAAAATAGGGAGCGAATATCAGTTCAAAATGAAAAGTGTGGCATTCTTGTCTTAAAAACAGCACTTTGCTGTTTCCTTTTAAAAACAAACTTTTGTAACAACTTGCTGTTACTCGTGTTGCTTTCTTGAGTTTTGATTTCTCTTGACCTGCTTTTCTGGGAAAGCCTGGCTTTCAGACTCTCACCTGCCGCAGTGTCAGAGTAGTTACAATATTGTTTACTGTGCTTGTGGGGAGCCATTCCTCTCTTTGAGCTGCTTACAGCATCCCTAAAGTTTCTTTGTTGGGTTTTGTGGTCAGAACTGTGCTGTCTGTGTTCCGTGTTCATCTCTCCATGATGTGTTCTCCCTCTCTCTGCTCTCTTTTGATTGTGATATTCTCTCTGACAGAGGAAAAGGTCCCTTCCCCCCTCCCCCAACGTAGCTCTTTTATGAGAAAAATTGTATTAATTTTTATTTTGAAACACTCCATTATTTTTCAAAGTTCTGCCTTGATTGGCAGCAAGATTTGGAACTGCATTCATAAAGTGAGGCCAAGGGCTCCTGGCAAAATGCTTTTACCATTGCTTTTGCTCCAATGGACTGGAAATTATGGGTTGAACAGATGGAAAATATAGGATATACAGGTCAAAACCGAAGAAACAGACATGCAAAACAGCCAAAAGTAAAAAATTACTCATCATTACTGAATATTTTTTGTTTCAGAACTATTATGCTTAGAGTAAACTTTATCCCCTTTCTAATAGGAAATTGTCTTCAAGGGGAGCCTTCTAGAAACTGCTGAATACTGAAAGATTTAGGGAGAGGGACCTTTGGTTTTTATCTTGTGCTGTTGTTCTCCACGAGGGAAGATTTAGAGGAGTGAACGTGAAACTGATGGACTGTTTTTAATTTTGTGGAAGAGTTGGACCATAAGAGCCAAGGTCTAGGTTTTGTTTTTTAATGAGCTTGGGAAATTAAAAATATTTGTCTTGACTCAGTATGGGTGTGAGAGATAGAGGAAAGGAAGGAGATAAAATAGAGGTGGTGAGTAAATATGGAATATTGCTGTAGGTTGAAAGCTTCAACTGGAGCACTGGGACTTAGGAAACTGAGTGATTTCTCAGCTTCCTTCAACTCTTGCTTCCCCTTTGTCACCTTCTTTTCGCCATTTCATGTGCTGGTGGCCAGGGAAGGCTGAAGGCTCTTCTTCCTTCCCATCATGGGTGCTGGAAGTTTCCTGAAGTTCATGGAAAATATTCCAGTCTGTCTTGTTTTGCTGTTCTTCTCCAACTTCCTGATACACATATTTGAAACTGAAACTACAGTGAGATCTCTATTTGAAGTGTTTTGCTCAGAAAGGAAAACATGAAGTATAATTTCATGTCAGTCCTTCCAAATGCTTTCAGCAATTAAAGCCTCAAAGCTCTGGTGTTACACAATTCCAGTTCCTGCTGGGTATGAACTCTGTGCTGTTACACACATTACAGTCAATATTGTAGGGGTGCCAGAGTTTCCCAGAGCTGGGAACAGGAGTTTTCTGAATCCGCACTGTAGGTACAGTTCTGGCTTGATTAGCTTTTTTTTGTTTTGCTGGGTCTAATAAACATAGCCTTCCATTTTGTTTTAAAGTCAACAGGATGGATACTTTCTGCTTGCACCCTTTTAAATTCATATTCCTATTTCTGGAGATGAATCAGCAAAGAAATTAGAGAGCTAGAATTGCCTTAAGCTACTGAGTGTCAGGCCTAGATATATTCATGAGTGAAAAAAGCAGCAGCTTTTTTTTTTACAGTTATTCAATTTATAATTATACTTAGTGGATACTGTGTGAGGAAATGACTGAAGGTTGTAATAGAAACTTCTAAACCTCAAATACTGGGAGAAAAGTAAGGTTTTTTTATAAACTCTATGCTATTTCTGCATTTGTAAACCCAATCTGGGGGTTGGACATCTGTAGGTACCAGTTTTATAAACTATTGAGAGGGTTTATGGTTTCCCTCTGGTGTTTTTAATGTCTTCTTTCTGATGATAATTGGGGGAACACAGGGACTGGTATGAAATTGTGGTGGTGAATAAGCAGTGCTTATTGATAATTGGGAAAATTTTCCCCAAAAGGCCCCTAGAGTTTGTTACATGAACTTCTCTTATTTGCAGTTTTATCTAACAATCAATCGATAATAATCCAGCAGACATGAAAAGGGCTGCATAAGGACATGAGGGGAGCAGAGTGGGGATCATTAGCACTCAATTTATACAGCAAGAACATCTGAACAAGACTGGCATTTTATCAAATTGCTTGTGTGTTCTTGTGGCACTGGGCTGAATGAAATCTCATTCTTAGCACTGAACCAAATCATGTGTAAGTAGCAGAAACAATCAGGGAGTGAGTGGTGATCAGGAAGGGTCCCAGCCACATAAACTCTGATGAGATGGGCTTTTCTCTAGGCTATAGGTGATGTGGGTATTTCATGGTACCCCAGCCCTGAGTTTGTACCTCCTCTGCCTGATGGAAAAGAATCCTATTGTACATTTTTTATTCCTCCTTCTATAGCTCTGGTTCTGGCACTTAAACAGCCCCTTCCACGTTCTGGTTTAAACAGCCTCTAAAATCTTCTCATAACCGACTTCCCCCCTCTTCTAACTGATCTTGTGGCCAATTTAAAAGCTATGAGAGAAGAGGAACAAAAAAAACCCCCAAAAAACTAAGTATCTCTGATTCTTTTGAAATACAACCTGTGCATTTCAGCTGTTCACTGCTCAGTCCTGATGTAAAACTGAGGATGAGGTAACAGGAGTCAGGCACTGTAACCCAAGGAGGTGAGAGTCTTGTGTCTTTATTGTTCCATCATAATGAATGTTCTCTCCCAATGTGAGCTGGCCTTGCTGAGCAGGGCTGAGGTGCAATCCCCCCTCTGCTGCTGCCTGGGAAAGGCTTCTCCAGCAGACTCTTGGGATTTCTGAACGCTGTTCAAGTAGGAATTAACTTTCATAGCCTGTTTATGGGATAGTCAAACAAATACAATTTTCTCCATCTTACGGATGGCAAAATAGCTTTCCTGCTTTCCTAAGTGACTTGCTAATGGCCCAGAATTGTCACTGGCAATGTGGAGACAAGTGCTTAAGAACTGTTGACTTCTAGGGCACTCTGTTACCTCCTGTTGCACTTGCAGATTATATTAAGAAGAAAATAGTTCCTTCTGTTAAAATTATGCCAGTTAACATCCTCTGCCTTGAGAATCAGCTCACATTGCCTGAGCAGGTGCCAGAAAACCGAGAGACAGATCCAGCAAACCATTGCTCCATGAGTGGCCTTTGCAGCCGACTGCTGTTCCTGGTTTATTGCCTTGCAGCAGGACCCGGGAGCTGCAGTTGCACTCCAAGGCCTCTCATGCTCCTCTCAAATCCATCCCAGAGCCTGACTCCAGCCTGGGCAAGGCGTGGTTGGACCAGCAGTGCATGGGTGCTGTGCTAGCAAACACTGGGGTGACTGGGGTGACTGGGATAGCTGCCTGCCCTCGGGGTCACTGTCCCAGTGCCGCAGGCAGAGACTGGACAGGTTTATTTTGCTTGTCCTGCTGCAAGGGCTCTGTGTGCCTCTGTTCTTCTCCTGATCACTCTGAAGCTGCAAACATCAGGGAGCTCTGACACTGAAGCTGCATTGTTTGGGATTGCAGGACTGGCCTGCTGATCTAGCACTTCAGAATTATTGTTCTGCTGTGTTACAGAGACACTGTGAGATTTGGCTAGGGAAAACTATTTTTGCAATATAACCCATTAATTTAGGGAGCTGAAGAACATTAGAAGTCAACTTAACCTGTATTTCCCAGCTGTAATGGAGCTTGGTTTGTTTTTATTGGTGGTTTGTTGAGAAATGGGGAGGTTTGGGGTGCTACAAATCCCCCAGTTTATGGAGACGATGTCTGAGTGTTATTTTCTTCCCACAGAACTGCTCACTCTCAATGGAGAGCACATTAGCAGCTCCTTTGTAGTCAGAAATGAAACAATATGAGAGAGGGCTGTCAGAGCCTGCTGGGGAGAGGCGAGACGGATGGCGAGGGGGATTGGCACTGACAGGGTGCGAGCTGCCGTGTGTGCAGGTGCCGCTCCTGCCATCCATCACACTCAGCCCTGACTGGGGAGAGGGCACCGGGACGTGCCCAAACCCCGCCTGGCTGATGGAGAGCAGTGACTGCTCCTGCCATCCATCACACTCAGCCCTGACTGGGGAGAGGGCACTGGGATGTGCCCAGATCCCACCTGGCTGGTGGAGGGCAGCGGGCAGGAACGAGGGGCTGGCCAAGGGCAGGGGCTGCTCCTGCCATCCATCACCCCCAGCCCTGACTGGGGAGAGGGCACTGGGATGTGCCCAGATCCCACCTGGCTGGTGGAGGGCAGCGGGCAGGAACGAGGGGCTGGCCAAGGGCAGGGGCTGCTCCTGCCATCCATCACCCCCAGCCCTGACTGGGGAGAGGGCACCGGGACGTGCCCAAACCCCGCCTGGCTGATGGAGAGCAGCGGGCAGGAACGAGGGGCTGGCCAAGGGCAGGGGCTGCTCCTGCCATCCATCACCCCCAGCCCTGACTGGGGAGAGGGCACTGGGATGTGCCCAGATCCCACCTGGCTGGTGGAGGGCAGCGGGCAGGAACGAAGGGCTGGCCAAGGGCAGTGACGGGAGCTGTGTGAGCACAGATAAGGAGGCATCAAACACTGGGCTCTGAGATAACAGAGGGCTCTGCTGTGCTCACGCTGCCCCAGCGCCGCTCGATCTGAGCAAGGATTGCTCGTTGTTCTATCAGCACCCGGGGATTACACATCCAGTGCGTGATGAACACGTCTGTTCCAGTTCCCTGCGCTTCTCTAGTTACTGCTGACAAGCTCAGGAGCTCTCTTTTCATCTATATTTTGGTGCCCGAACATGTAGGACATTCTTGTAAGACTTTGGGTCAAAGAACTTCCTTTCTCTTCCTCTGACATTCTAGTAAAACATGAACTCTCACCCAGGTAACGACTTTCCCTGTTTCCAAAGTACTTTTAAAAATAAAGGCTAAGTACATTGAGGAATAAGACATTTCATGGGAGGGAAAGTAACCTTTGATTTGAAATTATTTAAATAGTTTGACTTTTCAGTGTTGCTTTCACATTTTTTAAGGCTAACATTTATCCAGGATGAGCACACTCCTGTGAAATGCATCAGGCAATCTCAAAGTGCATTTTTGATCACATAAAAATTGGAACATTAGTTTCCCACTTCTAATGGCAAATCTGAGCCCTTTTAGATTTTTAAGGTTATTACTCAAACAGATCTGACAGATCCTTGTAACATCTGTGTAAAGCCACGGTAATGAATTGCCTTGTCACTTTATCAGATGCCAGTTTGCACAGCATCAGTCACTTTCCAGAACAGTTTTCTCTCTGCTGTGTGCTGGTCCCTCCTGGAGCTGCTCGTGCCCGGTGCTGACAGCCCTGAGCAGTGTTTCACACCTCAGCACCGTGCCCTGAAGCCTGCAGGGAGCCCTGACCCCCCGATCAGCTGCACCTCTGTCCCCTGGCTCTGCACCCTCAGTCCTGGCTCTGTTTCAGTGGCGTTTCCCAGCTCACTGCTCTGCACTGTGTTTGCCATCTCTCTTTTTTCAGCTGCCTTCCCACAGCATGGAATTCCTCTGGGGAGGGAGGGAAAGGGAGCTGCTGTTACAGAATCGGTGCTGGTGCTGGTTGATCTCTGCACCCCCACCACAAAGAATGCCAATAGTAATAACCCGGGGTGGATAGTTCATTGCACAGAATAATTGATCTCTATTATAGTAGATAGAATCTGATCTAAATCTATAGCAACTTAAATTGGTGAAACTGAGCCCTGGCTGTCAAGTTTTGCCTTGAGGGTATCAGAGCTGCACAGCCTGAGACGTTGGGCATCACTGGCCAAAACCGAGGGGGCCCTTGAACACTTAGTGCAGCATATCTTCCACGGTGATCTTTGGGAGCTTCATTTCTGAAACCCAGGGTTAGGGATACACTTATATATGTATTTAGTGGCAATAGTACAATATAGAGCTTGTGTTCAGCGTTTGGTAGAAGGTGACACGTTTGGAGCCTGTATCCAAACCTGAGTGCTGTTTTGTTTGCATTGGGTATTTGTTGAGTGGTCTCTGAGTACAGATTGTTACACTCTCCTGTTCTGCAGGAACAAAAGGGCACTTCTGCCATGTCCCAGCGAGGACAGCACAGTGCCATGGGTTTGGTGCCATGTGAGCTGGGCAGGGCAGAGCCCTCAGCCTGTGCAAGTGCCCGTGCTCGGCTGCACTGAAGTCAGAGAATGGAGCTCACAAAATGTGATGTAGCCACTCCAGTGGCTCCTGACCTGTCCCTGTGGTTGTGCATTTGGCTGATGTAAGCAGGACACATCTGCTCTGAAGTCATGGAGCGATGCTTTATTTTCCCACTTATTTTTAATTGTGGTCTACCTGTTCCTTCCTCAACTGTGCCAGGTGAACTCTGCAATGTGCTTTTGTAAAGGCTTATCAACAAAGAGATATCTCTTCATGAACCTTTAGATCTACTGCCTGAAAGCTCTGAAGGCTTTGGGTTTGAGGGTTGTCATCTTTTTGAGGAATTGCCTATTGTAAGTATTCATTACTCAAGCTAACAGATACTGAAAATGGCTTTAAATCACCTGCTGGGTTTTTCCTTGCTTGTTTGCTTTATTTATTATTTTATTTCAGGGACAGGATTTCTTTTATATAGGTCCTGAACTTTTAGAGTTCATCTATGAAAGCTTTTTCTTCCTCTGCAGCTAGAAATGCTAATTGACTTTGATTTATCAAATAAAAATAAATTAATTCGGTGTTGAGAGACCCTTTCTAAATCATGTCTGCACTCTGGATTTAGCAGAGACAGTAACTGCTTTGCCAATCTGTAGGTTGGAGCAATCTGTAAACCCTGAAAGAAAAACATCACTCATCAGCAGCTGAAGGCATTGTTTGTGGACAAATTTGAACCCAGAAGGGGAAAGCCGATTTTGAATGTTCCCAGTGCAGTTCAGAGAGGTGTTTCAATAACCATCAGCCCTTCAGAGGGAGGGGAAGGAGGGGAGCTGTGGCTGTGTGCGTTGCTGAGAGAGAAAGGAGCTGCAGCCAGGAGAATAAACACCAAAGCTGCTGCAAGGAACAAAATCAGCCTGTGCCAGAGCTCCAGCAAAAGCCGCTGTTGTACGGGCCTGTTTCATTGTTCCTGGCTCTCTCTGGCTGAAACAGCTCCCTGTGATGGTGCTGTCTCTCCCCAGGCCCATTCCCAGCCTCGCACAGGGGCTGG
This sequence comes from Pachycephala philippinensis, assembly GCA_013397055.1. Classification (NCBI taxonomy): domain Eukaryota; kingdom Metazoa; phylum Chordata; class Aves; order Passeriformes; genus Pachycephala; species Pachycephala philippinensis. The sequence goes on along the minus strand of VWZT01007953.1, from coordinate 705,032 downwards.
GGGAGCAGGAGCAGCCCCTTCTCTCTGTGTGCCCAGCCCAGGGCCGGGCTCAGCGCTGCCGGGTGATGCTCTGGGGCCAGGGCCGGCACAGAGAGAAGGGGCAGCGCTGGGATGTTCCCCCAGACAGAGAGAAGGGGCAGGGCTGGGATGTGCCCCCAGGCAGAGAGAAGGGGCAGGGCTGGGATGTTCCCCCGGACAGAGAGAAGGGGCAGGGCTGGGATGTGCCCCCGGACAGAGAGAAGGGGCAGGGCTGGGATGTGCCCCCAGAGAGAAGGGGCAGGGCTGGGATGTGCCCCCAGAGAGAAGGGGCAGGGCTGGGATGTGCCCCCAGACAGAGAGAAGGGGCAGGGCTGGGATGTGCCCCCAGGCAGAGAGAAGGGGCAGGGCTGGGATGTGCCCCCAGGCAGAGAGAAGGGGCAGGGCTGGGATGTGCCCCCGGACAGAGAGAAGGGGCAGGGCTGGGATGTGCCCCCGGACAGAGAGAAGGGGCACGCTGGGATGTGCCCCCGGACAGAGAGAAGGGGCACGCTGGGATGTTCCCCCGGACAGACAGGGCCTGAAGGGGCTGGGCTGTGGCACTGGAACCAGTGTGAGTTCTGGAGTCTTTAATTAATTTTCAAAATGTTCAAAAAGCTCTCAAAAAGCAACTTGTTTGTGACTATACAGATATTCAGCCCTCACTGAAATGTGAAAAACAAACCAAGCTCTAGGACTCGACACCTCTGCAGGGACTGGGAGCTCACTTTGGGACGTGCAGGGTCCTGTGCAGGTTGGCAAGTTTCAGGAATTTACAGTGAGTTTCCCAGTATCTCTTAATAAGGAAGGAACAGTGGCAATTTCCTTTATTGTATTATTCCAGCTTCTTGACCCTTTTGTTAGAGGGAATATTTTATTTCAGTTAAAAATTCCCAAAGTGAGATACCTGCAGAGAAAAGCTTTATGTGTAGCTTTGAGATCTTGTAATAATTAGGTGGATAAAACAATTTGGAATGTCTGAAAAATCTCATTATTTAGCTAGAGATGTTTAGGCTTTCTTAATCACCTAGAGTTGGTAATACTTTTTGGCTATGAGGGAAGACAGGAAGTGCTTGGTTGTGCACTTTTTGGAAAATAGACTTCAAATCTCGGTTTGGGAAGGTTTTAAAATAGTAAGCTGTTCACCACGGGCTTGCAAATGGCTGAACTAGGACCTAACTGAATAAATAAGTTGGCTGCAGGGGAAGAATTGAAAGAGAAAAAGGAGAAGGGAAGAAAGAAGGGCATTCCCCAAGATAAATTAACATCTGTGAAATAAGACACTTCTAAATGTATGCTAATGGCGTAAATGTTTCCATATTCAATTAAGTAATAAGTCCCGAGTTGGCAATATCATCCCAAAACACTCATTTACCAAGCCAAGGCTCCTCTGGGACAGCAGAGGCACCATAATGAACTGATGTGGGCAGTAAGACATGTTAATGCCTGCTTCAGAGGGAATTACCACTTTCATAATGCAATTTACAACAAGAATTTAGTTGTTAGAAGAGTTTTTTCCCTCTTCATTATGACAGTGTAATTATGACTCCAGCGGCTCAGAATAATTTTGAGAGGAGTGAGTTACCAAAGCTTTTGTACTGAGTGTTCTCAGGCCCTTTGAATACAGGACCAAGGGCTGTTCTCTGATAAATAATAATGAAATGCAAGTTCACATAGGACAGCAGCCTAATTGCTGCTGATCTCATCCTCCTTCACTCTGTCCCACCTCCAGTGGACTTCATGTGCCTTTTCTTCTTGCTGTGTGTTATTATTTATCAGTTTGATGTAAAAATCAACCGAGTAACTCTAACGAGTTCTGGCCAGGTGAACTCAGATGTTGATTTCCAGATGTTGATGCACCTGTAGAGGACAGCCAGTGTCACCTGAAAGCCTGGCAGGAGTGTGCAGAGCTGTCAGTGTGGCTGGTGGCTGCTTGTCACTGAGTGCAGGAGTACTGGCCGCTGTGAATACACTGAATATTCTGTAGCCACTTCGTAACAGGTGGCTCAATCCCTCTGGAATTTCTTTCAGAACTACCTGTGGATGCAGTGAAGGATGCTTCCAGTGGCTACTCAAAGCCACAAGCAATTTATTAAGTCATTGTCTGGCTGACAGTCTTTCACTGCAGCCTCTGAACTTGAACGAGTGCATTTAAGCATGGAAATAATCCTTGATGTTCCGTGCCCCTCTGGTTGTGTTGAGGTTTTTGTCTGTGTTTTCAGGCCAGCCAGGCACTGTTGGAATAACTGCTCTGAATACACTCAATGCTTGTTTGTTTTCCTTCCTCCATTGTCTTAGGAAGAGCTTGTAAGGATGGCACTTGGCAGAGATTGCTGTGGCCTTGTCAGGCAGAAACTGGCTGGGTGTAATGTGCTTTTTCTTTTCTCTGAGAGGCACCAAGACATTGACTGTACATTTGTTTCTTGAGACAGTATTGGCAAAATCTTTTTCAATTATGACAGACTTCTCCTCTTCACAGTGTGGCAGATGTGGCTTTTTCTGGAAGCTGAGCTGTGTGTGCTGGCGCCTGGTGATGGCTCAGGTGACACAAAGCTCTCTGCTCTGGTGAGGCGTTTTGTTTGAGCCTGGAGTAAACAGCTCAGATGTTGTGCGAGTCTCTGCGTGCATCCCTGGCACTGTCACAGTCTGGGGGTGACTGACGTCTCCCTGAGCAGGGAGAGGATGCAGGAAATCATTCAGCTCCTCACTGATGGGTGTTTGTTGCCGCAGGTGGCTGTGATACCACAGGAATGTCAGGGACCAGTGACTCTGAAACCGTGCCAGGGACGTCTCCTGATGGCTCTGCATGTCACTCGAAAAAAAACCCCAAAACGAAACAAACTGTGTCTATGAAGTGTAGAATTCATTCCTAGAGGTGCTGACAAAAAACTTTAGTAGTCAAAGCTGTCGTTCTTTGGAGGACTCCATGAATATGCTGCTAAATGTGCCAGGAGGCTTGGGGAAAACTAGAAATGATGAGTATGTGGTTATCTGATGATTGTATTGCTTAAAACTGAGTAAATGCTAAGGCAGAAAAAAAAATAGATAAAAAGGACTTTTGTACTTACAAGATTGATTTTTATCTTTAGGTTTCATAGACTTTTACAAAAAAACTCTGACTGCATTTTGCAGTCAAGCGAGCTGAAGCAAGAAAGCCAAGTGAGGCTGAATTGCCCAGTGTCAGTCTGCAGGAGAGTTGATCATTTCCCTTCAGTGGTACTGGGATCTCACAGCCCCGTTTGCTGCATTAAACACACGGGCAGGGTTTGAAGATAGGTCAGACAGTAGGGGGAACAGCGAGGAATTTTTTCTCCTTTTGTGATTTAATAGACTCTTCTGCTCTGTTTGCCCTCTAAGGGAGCCAATAGATTTAATATCCAATTCCTCTCATCTGCTATCAGAATGCAAATGTGATGGCAGATGAATATACTTTCAAGAATACTTAACCTAATGGGCATGTAAAGCCTGGTAATTACCAGTTGTTTGTCTCCTCCTGTATAATGGTTCTCAGTAATAGGCACAGTACCACACACTGGGATCTTGGTGTGGGCCAGGGACAGATTCCAGAGCAGCTTCTCCTGCTCTGACAGTGGAAACAAACAGAGAAATGCAGCACACTCACTGCGTTTGTTCCATTTGCAGTACCCTGTGAATGCCAACTGGAATGCCAGGTTAATCACCAAAATGTAGCATTGAATCCACCTTTGATCTGACACGTGTGGGAGCAGTGACAGGCTGCCCATGTTACATGTGCCACGCAGGCAGGAGTGCTGCAGCCAGGGCTTTGTGGCTGGTACAGAAAGGAGAGAACCTTCAGTTTCTGACCCTCCCAAACCCCATCTTACATGGAAAAGAAACAAACAAGAAAAATATCTCAGGTTCATTAGTCTCGAATTCGATAACAATGATGAAAGATAAAAAAAGATAATGGAGCAGCAAGAGACAAAGTAGAACTTGATGCATGTTGCTCCCTAAGTGTGCACCATGTTGAAGCTGTTTGGGACAGTGACCTGCAGTGGCCTGAGCTGGGGCTGGGAATAAATGCAGCAGTTTATGTTGTATTTCATAATACATGTTTTCATTAAGACTGCCACTGTTGTGCCACCATTTTTTGAGATTTTGTTTCTCTTCTGTGGCCTGAAATATTTCAGCAGAGCTCAGATGTGGGCTGATAATGCTGTTATCAATGGTATGTGTTCTTCCAAAGTGAGTGTGAATAATGAGCTGCTTTCCCCTAGGGCCGAGGTCCCAGGAGCAGGGATGGGGTGGGGATTGCACGAAGGGGCTCAGAGATGCTGTGTGAGTTAAGTTTTCTTGCAGACCAGCCCCGTGCAGGGGGTGCAGGGCACGTTTGGGCCACACTGAGTGGAGCTCACACTGGCCAGAGCTGGGGCCACTGCACAGCCACAGGGTGGGCACCAGCCTCCTGCTCAGGCCCGTTCCTGGAGCCCAGGCTGGATCTGACTGAGGATTGCCCGTCCAAGGTCTCAGGGACAGTGGGGTGCTGCTGAAACCACAGAGCTGCTGCTTTCAAGTCAGGTTTCCTCCCCTTGCAGCTCCAGCCATGAGGGGTTTATGAAAAGGGAGGCTGTATTTTGTTTCTGTAGACATTTCTGGGGACTGCAGCGTTCTACCTGGGGCTGAGTGACAGTCTAAGAGGTGTGAAATTTCTCCCTGGCTTTGGAAATACAAAAGAAAAGTCACAGCCATCACTTCAATTTGAACCTTGGCAGTGAAGGGGCGTCCCATGGAGCGCTGCCTGGGAGCGGCAGGCGTGTCAGCCCGAGCAGGGAATGGCTCTGGCAGCCTCTCACTGGTGCTTGTGCAAGAACTGCTGCAGAGGAGGGCTGGGAGCTGCGTGGGGCTCCGTGGCAGGGTTTCTCTGCAGTGTAAGAGGGATTCATTTTGTCTAAAAGGAGCTGGAAAGTCTAATTGAGCCCATAAATGTAACTCCCCCACCACTCTCTTAAAAGTTAGGTGCAGTAATCATGGATTTTTCAACTGAGCAATGTAAAGTTGAAAATGAGTTTTTAAACACACTGCAAAATGTGTTTTCAAAGCTCTATTTTCTAAGTGATTAGCTCTCACTAAATCTGTGGGGCAGCATAGGATCAGTAACGAGCCCAGCTCCATTCGAATCCTCTCTTATTTACAACTGACCAATATAGACTCAGCTGTCATCGCTTCACTCTTACAATCTGTTTTCTAAATAAAATCACAACTTAACCATATGCTTGACAGAATTATGTAGCAGCTTTAGTGTGTTTATTTTTCACTCTGCTGTGTGCATCAGTCCACACTCAGTTTGAAAGTCTGTTCTTTATGGCTGTTGTAAACTCAGCTGGGCCATTCATACCCTGTGGGTATTCAGAGAACAGGCATTTAGAGGCAGATTTGTCCAGTGATGCTGCAGAGGAGGCAGCATTCAAAATCCGTGAGAGATGCATTGCCCTTCCTTCACAACAATTACAGTTTAAAGGTCTGAGATTTAGAGAAAATTGTTTGATGTACCCATCTCTTTTTTCCCCTCTTATTGGCAATCAGTATTTCTTAGAGGATGAAACAGGAGCAAGGTGTTCAGATGTTGGGCTTCTCTTTGGCTTGGCCAGCATAAAAGCAGAGGCTGGGTACCTGTGCCACAATCATTTAATCTGTGCAGAACGTTATCAGCTGATTGGGGGAATTAAAACCTGGCCAGCTGCCATCCAGAACTCAGCAAGTGACCACTAAATCTGTGAGGTTCCTAGGGAAAGGTTGGCTTGAAGTCAAAAAATAGACATAAACAGAGAGAGAGGACAAATGTATATATTTCAATTCCAATAAATTGGACTTCAGTACCTGTCAGAATTGCTCTGATTCCTTTGGAGCTGAAAACTGAAGCTATTAAGCCAAAAGAACTGATTGCCTCGACTCCTGATATAGACTGGGGAAGAGGAGAATGGTGCTGCACCCAGGTGGAAAATGACACCTCGCTGTGCCAGTCACCCACACACCTCACAAATGGAGCCATTAGGGGAGAGAGCTGAGCCCAGGAAGGATCTGATGGGGGTTGGCACCTGAGTGCGTTTTGTTTGGATTATGGGGTTGGGATTTCTTTTCTTCTTTCAAATTCATGGGTAATGCTTTCAGAGTGGTTTCCAGCACCTCCCTGGCTTTGCAGCCAGTCCCAGTTATTTATGGTGCTGTGTTCCTTTGGTGTTGAGGAGCTCCTGCAGTTGGGTTATGGAGAAAGTTCATCTCGGGGGAGACTGCAGAGCTGGGAGTGGGATTTGCATGGGGAGTTTCTGGTGCTGAGTGTTACCAGTGAAGGGCTGAAGGAGCCGTGAGCTGATGGCTCTGCTTGGCAGTGCCAGTGTTTGTAGGAAGGGAGGAGCTGGATACACAGGGTTTTCTTTTCAATATGCCAGTGCATCTTTTTAAATGAGAAATATTCTCAAATATTTCAAAAATCATTTAGAAAAAATATATGAATGTGTACCCTACTGTTTGACAGAGGCAACTTGGAAAATGTTATCAACAATAGCACTCTTCTTCAGAATTACAGTCTGCAGTATAAACCTCAACAACAAAACAGGCTAAGTGGGGCCTGGGTTGATCAAATACATCACAGTAACCCAAATAAACACCATATCAGATACCCCTGGAATCCTAAAAACCTTCTGCTTTTGTGTCAGAATTACATTAGTCACATAGATGCTCTTTGTATTCTGATATTAATACGTGGTCTCTTCGAAGCACAACTCAAGTCTAGAGTTCTACTTAGTGATAGGGAATTTAAAAATAGGTTTGTAAAGGGAAGGATGAATTTGGTGAAGTGACAATTTCAGAATAATAAAATGCTTATCCATAATAGATATGGTGCCATCTCCTCTCTGCTCCTCTGTGTACACTGAGTACGCCCTTCCTTTTATCTCAGGTAAATTATGCACTACCTCTCACTGTCAGAAGTTGTACTTATCTTTACTAAGCACTAATTAGTAACTACACGGCGAAGTCCTATTTTTAATGAGCTGGTAACAATGCAGGAGGGATTGGACAATAGTACTGGAACAGGTCCTTTTCTGTGCTGTGCCAGCTGCAGACAGCCCAGGGGATGTTTCATGGATACAAAGCCCTCAGGAACATCCTGCAGCTCAGAGGATCCAGATCTGCCTGGGCAAAGGGAGCTGCAGCAGTGACAGAGAGATCTGTATGTGATAGGTGAGCTCAGGTAAAGAAAATCACAGAGCAGAATTTTTATTGAGTTGAGAGAATTTTGGGGAGCTTTAGTCCCTTAAGAAAGCTCATAGATGTGGTGCTTCTCAGGGTTTAAAAATAAAGGGTGCCTCCTGTTTCCGTGGTAAATTTATAAGATCAATTATACACATCTGGTTTTGAGAAGATTTATTAAATTGTTCAGAAGTTTTACAAAAACAAAGTACGTTCTGGAAGTAATATGGCTTATTTTGAGATCTCTTATGGATGCTGAAAGTGTTCCCAACCTTGAATAAATCATTCCACATATTTTTAACTACCTGTCTAGGAATCCTGAAATGAGAAATAGGCATAATAAATAATTTATTGTGCAGACCAGGAGCAAATATGTATATTACACCCTTTAATTTCCAAACACATCTTGCTGAGCAAAGCCATGTGGTTTAAAAGAGCTTTGCAATATTCCCCAGTGTGTCAAAATCAACTTCAGTGCCATGAACCTGAGCTGTGCTGAGTGCCCAGTGAAATCCAGGGGCAGTTCCTAGCAATAGCAGCTTTGCAATTCAGGGCTCCTGAGTAAAAGCCTTTTCCTGTTCCTCCAGCCCTGGAGCTGATTTTGGGAGGTGCTGCTTTCACATCAGCTCACAGACTTTTGAAGAAGCTCCCATTTGTGTCAGTGTCAACAGCCAAAATCTCTGAGAGGAATTCTAAGTAAGCCAGGAAGAAATTAATGGACTGAGAAGTTCCTTGCTTATAAATAAATGCAATGTTTTTATTGGGTGAATGCTAAAAGGAAAAGACCAGGAAGGATGAACAAGGACTGGAGATGGCACGGGGAGCTCTGCAGGGATAAAAATGAGAAGGAGGCTTGCAAATTTCTGGGCAGGGAAGAACATGCAAAAGTGGGAGTTTTCTATGTTTAGGGATTTGGATACTCCCTGAAAAACTACGAAGGAATGCATTACAGAACCCGAGGATTGGTATAAAACTGAATAAACTTCATGGGAGCAGGGATTCCATCTAATCCATGCCTTCTGTGTGCCAGGACAAGAGACCTGTGGGTAACTAATCTCTGTTTCCATGCGTGGCCTCGCCCAGCCCTTTCTGGCATTGCTTTTCCAGGATGGTACAGATAATTTCTTCTTTCTGTAGCTATTTCTTTCAAAGCAGCAGCACGGAAGTGCCCTTTTCCTCAGAGCCTTGCTGGCACCCTGCTTTACATCCCTGGAGCTGTCACCTCCTTGGCATGGCACGGGGTATGGCAAAGCGATCCCAGTTTCTCTCTTTCTCTCCCAAAAGTGAGTGGTGGTATTGTTACAGGAATGTGGCATATTGAGGACAGCAGAGCTCATTTCCCTCCTGCTTCTGTTCCAGTGTGAGGGGAAGTTCTCTGCTGTGATGGCATCAAAAAGACCAACAACGCAAGGAGAGCAGGGTTCCAGGGCAGAGGCAGGGTGTGTGAGTGCAGGAATTCAGCAGCTCTCAGACACCCTCCGCAGGCTGCTGAGTTCTGTCTGTGGCTGTTGGCTCAGAGAAACCTCCTCTGTGACCTTTGGAAGTGCAGGATCCTGGTGGGACTGGCAGCGTCTCTGCTTTCAAAGCAACTTCACAGAACATGAAACTCCTCAGAAGAACTCTGAAAGTATCTTGCTGGAATTAATTCTGAGCTGACTTCTACCCAACTTCATTCAAATCAGACACTGCGGATGAGAGCTGACAATTTGCATAGACACACTAATTTGGAGAGGGCGTGCAGAAGAGCTTTTTAAAACCCACATGGAGTTCGTGTCCTCAGACTCTGAGCATGGGTAAAATCTAGGAAATTCTGAATTCTTAGTCCTTTTCTTTCGCTTTGGCTCTCTTGTTTGCTCAAGTCCAATTATTCAGAACCAAAATATCCTATTATATCATGGGCTAAATAGGCACACTTTGCAGCTGTGTTGGGAAATAAATGAACATTTGAAAATGTGCCTCCCATATTGCTGTATTATCATTAGTTTGAGTATGTGCTGCAAATAACATTTTGAAGACCAGGTTTCCTTTTAACTTTGAAAGAGACATATGAATTGAAATAATGAGCTAAAGTCTTATTTCAAATTGCATTCTGTTTCTTTAAATGGTATTTTGCCGTAAATTTCTGTTTTGTCTAATGTTGCATTTATCCATCTTCGTTTTTCAGCAGGTAATAGTCTTTTCCTGCATCACCAGTATCAGTAGCAGTTAGCTTCAGTTTTAATTAATTCCCTGTTCCGGGCAGAGCACATCTCAAGGCAGTGCCATGGCACTGATCAGTCAGTGCATAACCAAATATGATAAGGCCTCTGATAAGGAGTATCACACCCCGTGACCCAGTTTCCAGATCTCAGTCTAACTTTGATTCAAGGACAAACTTAATGAACGTTTGACATCAGGTAATTCACTCCAGCTGCACCTAGCAGAGCTTCTGCCTAGCTGCTGGTGCAGGTAGGAATTCCAGCAGCCCTGCCTGGTGTTTGATTCTCCAGTGCTGTCCGTGGCTTCTGTCCCCTCAGAGTGGTTTTCTCAGCCAGGTGGGATGGAAGTTAATTGGTGAGTCCCTGTGCTGGTGCAGAACATCCACATGTACAGTGATAGCTCTGTCAGAAACTCGGCTTCTGGAGGGAAGCTCTTCAAATTAGCCTTCAGGAGGGCCTGTCAGATTTATTTTTTTTTAATTTTTATTTTTCTGTGTGGACTATTTTAGTAAATCTCTAGCAGTCACTCCCAGACTACCAGGCGGATATTTTTAGAAGGGGAAAAATTTCTTTCTTTAGCAGAAAACCTCGGGGCTGATCTATTGCCCCTTGTACCTGCAGCCCTGCTGCTGTTGCAGGTGCCCCTTGGTGGCTGTGCCCTGTGCAGGGACTGTGCCATGTGCCAGGCCTGGCACGGGGGGCTCAGTGTGCCCCGTGGGGCTCAGGGTGCCCCTGGCAGCTGCTGTGTGCCAGCACCAACCTCTGCTCTCAACACCAGAGCAGGGAGCTCCCAAACCAAGAGTGTGAGGTGTCAGGAGAAGTCTCTCCAAGGGAAGCTGCTCCCAGACTGCCCATCCCCATGGACTGGGCAAAGGGGAGGATGAGACTTCAGTGACTGGTGGATTTAAGCTGTTTTTTCCCAATCGAGCCCTGTTATAACAAGTTGCTCTCAAGGATGTTTTCAATATTAGCAAATAGGGATTCCTAAAACACATTAGGAGGTTTTTGTCACTGAGACAGGGCTGCATTACAAGCTTTGCCTTGGATTTTATACAATCCTAATGGACTGTAATCCTTGTAATACGACAGGTTTGTGACTGAGATTACTAAAATATTTATCCCTGGCATCTTTCCTTTTTAACACATTTGTTTTCTATCTCTTAAGTGAAAGCAATACATTGACAGAAAACTAGAGATATTTCATCAGTCTCTTATCAACAGCCAACGAGAAAGGTTTTGGGGGTTTTGAGTAACATTTATTACACTGTATTTTCTGCATTTCCTGACAAAGGCAGTCCCAAGAGAACCTTTGTAGCCACACAGAGGAGACTGACACTTGCTTTTTCAATTTAGAACAGCCTGTGCTGAAACATCTCTGTTTCCCCAGCCCCACACTGACCTTCTGCATTGTCACCTTGGGGTCCCCAGTCTCAGGGCTCTTTGCTGATACCGAATAGATTTAAACCCTTCAGTGAGTTGTCAGTGCCCCCAGCCCCGTGGCAGGGCTGGCTGTGTGTGTGGCTCTGTGCTGGGAGCACGTGTGTCACGTCCCCAGCAGTTTGTGGGGCCGGTGATGGCAGGGCTGTGTTTAATTAGTGTCTGTGCAGTGCCTCGAGCTGAGGCTGCTGCTCAAAGCCCGCGTGACGCACGCACAGCCACCTTTGGTGTGGGCTTGCAACGGGGCTTCAAAGGGAGCTTCCGTGTGAAGAATCAGCATGCAGAACGCTCCGAAGTGCTAATTTCACTGGGAGCTGTGGGCTGAATCCTTCATTGCCGTGTTTGTTCCTTCATCCCTTACCTCTCTGCAGTTTGGGAATAAAACAGGGATTTTCAGAGCGATAGCACTGTGTGCACATTTTGTGCAGGAGAAATTCCAGCTGCAGCTGGGAAATGTCCTTTATGAAGCAGATGTCTGCCTTTTCCCTGTCTTAAACTCATTAAAAACCCCAAAGCCACTAAAACAGTCTAAAAGGTGAGAGTGCTGTTGGTAGCCACACCAGCGTGGTGTTATCTCCTGTCTGTTGTTTAGAAAGCTCAACTAGGTTTTGTAGGTTTTTCAATATCTTGAGTTTTAACCCAGTTATCCAAATACCAACAGGGGTTGCATTCTGCCAGCCTGAACTGCCTGTGGTGTGGCCCTGGGTCCCAGAGGTGGGCTGGGGCTCCTGCAGGGACTGGTGAGAGCAGAGCATTCTGAATGTCCCAGAGCTGTTGCTGTGGGGACAAATCTTCAGCCAAGCCATGGCTCAGAAAGGGGGATGCAGGTTCACAGAGGGGCTTTAATGGGTGATTCTCAGCCACATCCAGGGTTTGCCAGGGGATTTTTCTCTCTTCAGCATTCACAGTATCACTGGAGTGCAAACAGCAGTGCTCAGTGTTCGAGCCCAGCTCCAGAGTGAGCCCCTTACCTGCCCTCGCCTGCTGTGCTTCAGCTCGTGGTACAGAGCAGTTGGGAAGTGCACCAGAGGGATTCCTTCCCAGGTAGCTAAACCAGAAGCTGTGGTCCCCGAATGCACTCCAGCAGCCAAAGGAGCAGCTCCAGGGGCCAGCCTTGCCTCAGGGCACAGCCTGAGGGCACTGCTGGGTGTGCCTGAAATGCAGGATCTTCTCTGAACGCAGATTTTGGCCATGAGTCTGTTAAAGCTCTGAAACTCCCGTGACCAGGTTGGGGTTTGTGAGTGCACATCCTCTTGGCAGGAGCACAGGAGTTAATCGATCAGAGGCAGCTCTGAGCCAGCAGGTGCTGGGATTTTCTGGTCTGAGTGATGCCTTAATCCCTCGGCAGACTTAAATTCTTTCTTCCCATAACCATCCAGGTTTCCCAAGCTGAATGTGTTATGCTGAGCTGGAGAGTCCTGACAGGAGCACGGGGATTCCTGAAACTGTGGCTCACATTTCTTGGAGTTTAAAGAATGAGGGGAAAGTCAATGTTTGATAAACATACAATTTAAGTTATTTTCCTGGTCTCCTTTTCTGCAGTTTTTCTCTCTCCATCCTGGTTTCTTCAGCCTCGTGTTCCATCACACTCAGCACTTCATCATGCAGCCCTTGTGTTGATGTTTCAGTTGCCTGCTAAAACAGCTTTTATTCCGCAGTGGATTTTGTCCTACTGCCAGCCAGGGATACAGCTTTTTTCCTTTCAGAAACAGCTGTCTAGTGGTCACTTCTTCCTGGAGAATTTTTAAAAGTAGCAAATGATTTAGAGTGTTAATGTTTTTGGCTGATTGCTACTGGGCTTGTGCTGCAGAAGTAAAAGATGTCAGTCCTTGCCACAAGTAACCTTCCTGAATATCTGCTCATTAAAACTTTTTAAACCCTCTGTTTTCAATAGAGTAAATTGGTGCCTAAAATTTTGATGCTTTAAACCTGGTGTCCAAGGCTACAAGGTTTTAATACAAAAGAGAAGAAAAATTTGTGTGCCCTTGGATTCTTGCTCAGTCCATGTTTTAAGTTCCCATATTCTGTTTCATGATGTTTAACTTTGACCACAGATGAAGGACGGGGGGTTCTCACCCGTCTGAATCCCCCAGGAGGGTTGTTAGAACAATTGTGTGCTGTGACAAGGAGTCTCTCACTCCTTCTCATCTTTCTTACATTGAAATGCACAAATAGAATAAAGCAGTCCAAGGATATGCATGAAGTTTGAGGCTGAGAGGAGACGTAATTATTATTTTTTTCAGGATTTACATGTGGAGAGGATTACCAGCTGCCTTTGTGTTCCTGCAGAGTAGCTCTGTCTTGGAGAGCAATCAACAGGGAGATTTTTGTGTTATTCGAAGTGATCTCTTCTGCTTGCTTGGATCAGCCAAGCCTTTTTCTATGGCTTTCTATGGCTCTTCCAAGATTAAAATCATAACCATAACTGAGCTCTGACATCCACTGGAGTTAACTGCTGCAGCTGGATCCTGACAACACTGCATGTACCCTACATTAAGGGCACAGAATAATTTTGAGCAGTGTCATTTTTGTATTAATTGAACTCCCTTCTGCATCAGTGGCTTCATTGAGCTGTTGGGCTTTGCCTGCAGCAGAACTCCTTGCTGCTATTTAGCAAATGTTGCTTTGGTAGCCACTCGTGCAGATGACAGGAAGGTGGTTAGATGTGTCACTACAGAGGTACAGTGCTCAGCCTGGATTTTATGTACAGAACAAAAATTCCTATTTGAATTGCTCAGTGAATATCTATTTTATGCCAACAGCAACTCTTTGGAGCAATGCAGGCTTTTTTCTCCATAAAGGATCTGCACCCTTTATTTATACACTTCCTTTCCATTTCCTTTGCTGTAGACCTGATCTGTAAACCTTAAGTAATGTCATCAGGAATCAGTGCAATGGCTCCCGGGAGGGAGGAGGTGCCTGTGCAGAAAGGGCTTTGCAGGCTCAGGGTTTTTGCAGCAATGACTGTTCTGTGCTGGATTTCTGTCTCTCAGCTGTTCTTTGAACATCTGACATATGTGTCATTGAGGGAAGGACAGGCACAGCACACATGGATCCACGGGTCTTTACAGTTTTTGGACAAGCCAATGTAATGGTCCAATTTCTGTCGATGGCTCCTGTGTCACCTCCTGGAGGGAGCAGCACGCAGCAATGGATGAGAGAATTCCTGTGAAAGAGAACTAAGTATTCACAATTTCTGTGATGTCCAGAAAATGATTTTATCTGCAGCTGTGAGAAGTTGCTAGGGAACAGAGCTAACTCATTTTTGCTGATGGCTCTTCGTTAGTGCTGTCGAGCAGCGTTCCTTCCGCTCTCAGCGCTGCTGCCTCCTCACTCTGCATTGGGATGTGACTTGGAAATGCCTCAGAACTGCCCTGCTGCTGGAGTTTGAAACAAACTTCTTAGTAAAGAACATTCTTCAGGTCACGTCCGAGCACCAGCCCGCTCACCAGGAGCCCTGGGAGGGTGCAGGTGTCACCGTGAAGGTCTGCAAGGGCAGCTTCAGTGTGGAGCCCTGGGGCTGCAGGGGCTGAGCCTGCCCGGGGAGGAGCATCGGACTCAGAGCGTTTGTTGGGTTCAGTCCCTCCAGGAGAGGACAGGAACATTTCTGGAGGTTCTTGATGTTTTTTGTGGTTGCTGATACGTTTTAGCCTCAGCCTGGACGCATTTGCTTTAAGATGCACACTCCTTGTCACTGAGCATCAGGCAGCTGGGGGAGTTTGGGTGTGGTGGCTGGTGGCTGCTTGGTGAGTCAAAATTCCTGTGCTTTTGATTGCTAGCAGCATCCCTCCATTCGGGTCTTGTAGAAAGGTCACTGGCCAGGATATGGCTCTGGAGGAGAATCTGCATCCCTCAAAATGTGTGACTTCAAGAGGCCCTGGACCAGGCACTGCTTTGCAGAGAAAACCAAAGGATTGGTTTTACCAACCTCAGTGCTTCTCGGTCTGTAGAGAGAATATCAAGGTCTGTTCCTGTTTCTGCAGCTGTTTGTGTTGGAAGACTCGTGCTGCACAATTCACAGTGTTTTCTTCTTTGTTCTGTGCTCAATGTCCTCAGCCAGTTTAAGTGAATCAGAAGAACTCCCCCACCTGTTGCTTTCCCACTCAGCAGAAATGTATATATGTACACATAAACACAGAGAGAAATGTCCCTGCAGCTCTTTGAAAATGTTTGGTTATTCTGTTCTCCTCCCTCCTCCATCTGCCACCGAGGACTGGGTGATCCATCGCTGCACTGCTTTCGTGGGCTGCAGGCTCTCTGGGGCTGTCCAACCCCAGCTTCACTCCCATGCTGCTTCTGCTGTGGTAGCTGTTTCATAATATGTTTTTCACCTGTGAATTGGGGCAGATGGCACTTTGTTCTCTCTGCACAGAGTGCCCAGCACTGTGCTTTGTTTTTCCTGTCTTTTCTTAAATCTAAGTCTAATTTTAAAAAATTGCTGGTTGCACAAGCTGTGCTGTTAGCAGCTTTGCTGCTGTTTGGCCAGGAGTGAAAGGGATGTGCTGCATTGTTTGCTTTCTTACAAGCAATTTAGAAAGATTTCAGACCCTACATAATATTTTTTGCATTTATGTTGGAAACAGTAGTTTGAAGCAGTCCACGGGGCTCCCAACCACTTTAAATCAGCAGGCAGCACTATTTATCTTTGCCTTTCATTTCTGTAAGCAAACACCTTCCTGCACACCCCTGAATACAGAAATGCTTTGTCCTGCTCAGGCTGGCTGCTGTCGGTGCCCAGGGCTCCGTCCTGCAGGGAAGGGGCTGGGGAGGGATCTCCTCCTCCTCCTCGCTGCCTCCAGCATCCTGAACATCCCCCTGGGAGAGGAAGGGAGCAGGAGGGGGCACCGGCCAGGCTGTGGGCATGGGGCAGCCTCGAGGGTTGTGAAGAACCTGTCGGTGACCTTTGTGTGATGTTGGGAGTCCCGGGGTGACTCCTGTGGGGTCCCTGGGGGGGCACAGTCTGTTCTTACCTTGGGTTTCTCTGGAGGTCTGCTTCCTGAGCTCCATCTAACTCAGGGTCTTTCTGAAATAAAGATCTGATTCTGCTTCCCACTGAGGATGTGGCCCTCTGATGCCTTGTTTGGTGAGTAAATAGAGGTCAGAGCTGCAGACTTTGTATTTGTTTCTGCTTTAAATCGATTTGTATTCATCCTTTCCTTTTGGCTCTCCAGAGACTTGTGTGTTTTACATCTTCAAAACACGTTTTTAACAAGGACTTTGTGTTGGAAAGGCAGAGGAATAAAATCTGGATGTGTCATGAGTGCATGTGTGCAGATACCTGCACCTGTGTGCCTGCACACAGACTTGGAGCACAACAGGCAGTTTGGGCAGCCCAGGAGATACATATTACAGAAAAATCCATTTTATTTAACTCCCGGTATGCACAATTCAACTTCTGAAGCCTAAATAGGTCTTGTGCCCTTTCACTAATTAAATTTTGTTATAAATCCACCTGGGCTATGTTTTTGTAATATCTCCATTTGAATGAGGGTGGCTTAGTGTCTGTGTGGAATGGGTTTTCCTCCTGAAATGTTAATTAGATGGAGAATGTGTTATGCTTTGGAAAAGCTGCATTGCAAACCCATAGATAAACAGATTGATTTAATTTTAATCTGCTTTCATGGTGATGCATAATGATAACTGGTTTCTGTCTCACAGGGCTGCAAACCACAGACCTTAATAAGAGTTTGTGGGTATATCATACAGCTTTAAATAGCTTCTGTTGTGCTAGACCGCTCTCCATAAATTATTCTAACTCCATCAGTATCTCAGGGACTCCCGATTCTCTTCTGCTGTGGATTTTCAATCAGTGGAACTATTAGTGTAATCTGAAGAAACTTCGAGGCATCTTCTCTGAAAACAACTGACAACACTGGTTTGTACATCAAGTACCCAGTGGGGAGAACAGAACAAAAAGAGGCCTTGCAGAAGCCAGCTCTGCACATTAAATCACAGCATCCAAATCCTACCTTCTATAAGCCATGCCAAAGTTAATTATGGAATTAAACCCAGACACTCAGATGGTTGGTGTGTTGTACTACATGACCTGTTTTTTGTGATCTGCCTTTCCTGGGGAACTGAGGAAGGTGCAGTTCACCTCAGCCACTTCCAGAACAGTTGGTTTGAACGGGCCCTTCTCAAATACAGTTTCTTCCATTGAAAGAGTTTCAACTGTAAAGGCTTGTTCCTGATGGGGAAATAATTTTTGGGTTTAATGGTCTAAATTTCTTCAGGGGTTCATGATAGATACAGATCCAGAAAGCCTTTGTATGCTTGGTTTTCATCTGCTCACAGCAAATATGCCTTGAGTCTGACAAAAACGGGCTGAGTTGTGCCTGTTTTCTCAATGACAGACACATTTTATTTCTGACTGATGCTCAAAGAGCCTCTTTCAGGCTCAAATTCTGTCCTATATTAGCTTCAGCCATAAAAAGCAATGAAACTGCAGAGGGAGGCAAAAGAAGAGTATGGCCTTAAAGTGTATAAATTTAGCATCTCCCTAATGCTGTACATAAAACTGGAAATGGAAATGCTGGGAACACGAATTGCAGCCAGCCCTCCTTGTGCTGTGCAGTGGTTAATTTGGTCTAATCTGCTCAGGGCTTCTCAAATGGTGTGGGTTTTGGCCCAAGGATGGTTTTCCAGGGACAGTGGAAGGACAAAGGGCTGGCTGTGCATTGGATTACCTCTGGGTTTTGTTCCCACTGGGAACCGTCATGCTTCACCCTCTGACTGTTGCTGAGTCTGGTGAGCTCTCTAACATTCCTCATTCCCATTCCAGTGCTGTCCATGAGCTTTTCTGGCATTCACAAACTGTCTTTCCTATGTTGCCTTCAATTTTGGTACTCCAAAATTTAAAAGAAATTCTGTCCTGAAGGAAAGCCATAAAATCTGTTGCTGTTTTCCATTGTTTTCTGGTATTTTCGTGCATTTGAATATGATTCTTTGAGCACAGAGGCCTCTGGGGGGGCAGGAGGTTGTGTGCAGGCGGTGAAACATCAGGATGTAAATGTCAGACTGAAGTGTTCTGGTATCAAAACGGCCTCATTTAAGCACCACAGAGCTCCAGAATGACCTCAGATCCTGCCGAGGGTGTCTGCATTTAATGTACTCGCAGCGTTAACAGGGATCATTCTGCACTCACTTGCCAGCAAGAGACAGCTCCCAGGGAGTTGTGTGAATACATCCACAGCTTAGTCATGCCACAACTGCTGCCTTGCTTTTAGGTCCCATGGTAGCATCTGGCCCCACACTACCTGATTTTCAAGCGTGACATTTAATTGTGGTGTTCAGGAAGCCCCTGAGGAGGTCTGTCAGCTCCTGCCTGGTGTCTGCAGGGTGGCTGCCTTTGCCCTTCAGCCCTTGCAGGCTCAGGGAGTACAGACGAGATGTTTCCAGCTCCAAGAGCAGCAATTTGTTACTGGATCAAAGGGGATGTCACTGGAAAGAGCCTGTGTGAGGAACAACCCGTGGCATTGTCCTCAGCAAAAATGGGCTCTGGGCAATGAGATGTTGGGCATTTACAGGGTGGGACTGTGGATACTTGCAGGGTTTTGTGCAGGCAGTATTTTGCTGCTGACTTACATGAGTGCATTTGACTTTGCAGTGAGTAAAAACTGACCTGATTTCTTTATTTCCTGCCATGAAAAGCTGTGGTCAGGTCCATTTCTGCTCCCCTTTTGCTTCTCTTTGGTTTGAAATGGGATGGTTGGGGAAAAGGCTCTCCCCACCCCTCCTACTCCCGTCCCTGCCGCCCTAAGGAGGTGGCTATGGGCAAAGGGAAGGCTGTCATCCTGCCCTGCTCTGGTCTCTCTCCATTGCTGGGTTAAGGTCAGGCTGTGGGCAGGAGAAAACACTAAAGACAAACAGAAATAGAAGCGCCTTCTGGTTATTTCTGAAATGCTCTGGGGAGGTGCAGTGACAAGGCAATTCAGAGGCCACTGCGATGTCTGGTAGGTGCCCAGGAGCTCTCAGAAATGCCCCCTCCGAACACGATTTATGTGCCACCTTCTCGTCGCCACTGGTGACAAGATGACAACCAGTGGTAGCAGGGTGTTAACAGCCTCCCTTTTCTTGTTCTCCTTTGATGTGGCAAGTAGCTCGCTTTCTCAGAAGGACCATGAAAGG
>VWZT01007953.1:644569-685507 GCA_013397055.1 Pachycephala philippinensis | reverse complement strand
GGGGCAGGGTGTCTGTGCCCTGCACATCCCTGGTCCATCCTGGGCAGGGTGTCCATCCTGGGGCAGGGTGTCTGTGCCCTGCACATCCCTGGTCCAGCCTGGGCAGGGTGTCCGTGCCCGGGGCAGGGTGTCTGTGCCCTGCACATCCCTGGTCCATCCTGGGGCAGGGTGTCCGTGCCCTGCACACCCCTGGCTGTGCTCCCCTCGTGTCCTGGGCACAGGGCTGTGTGTGTGTGCGATCCCTGCCTGTCCCCCGGCTCCCGGAGCACACACCCGGGGACGCTGTGCCGTACGCGTGTGCAGCGCTGTGATTTCTCACCAGCCAGCTGTTCCACTTTATCCGACACTTAAGTAACAATTTCACAGCCATTACCAGCCCGCAGTAATGACATGGGCTGAAAGCTAAGCGCTAACTGGTTGTAAACTGCAGAGACCGGGAGATGCTAAACCAGACACTTTGATAAATGAGAGAGGACACTGCCTGCATTTTAATTGGAGTTGCAGCCTCTTCCATCACCAGAGTAAACACGGTGTTTAGTGGGTCGTGGGATAGAATTGGGAATCACTATCTTTGTGCACTTAGGTAATGTATTTCCTTGATTTCGGTTGTGATGTATTGATTCTGGGAGTTCCTTCTGTGTTTTTTTTTTTGCTTCTCTCTTCCCTTGATTTGTACCCTGCCAGCATTGATGAGTTTTCAGGGACTGTGGACTCCCAAGGGCTTTGTTTGCCATGATTGATTTGGTGCAAGGGGTGAGCGCTCAGGAGCCTCGGTAAGTGATGTGCTGCGCTGTGAGCAGTGATGCAGAGGTAAATAACAGCCAGGAAGGTGTTTAACTGGATGGGCTCCTTGTTGGAAAAGAAACAACAATCCCAAACCAGCCACGACTGAAATGTTTATGGCCTTTCTTTCCTCCTCTCTACAAAACAGACTGGCCCAAAGGGAAGTGATGGGCACAAAACACTCCAAGAACTCCACTTGCTGCAGCCCAGCCTCGCTGTTTTGAGCAAGCAAATGCACAATCTGTTGTCCTTAGACTGTTAACTGAGAGCAAATGCATGGAAGGGCTTTGCCAGGCAGGATTTTGGTGTAGTGCAGTTGAGAAATCTTAGGCTGAGCTGTGGCTGAACCAAGGCTGCCTCAGGAGCCCTGGGGAGCAGCTGAGAGGTCAAACCCGGGGTGCCCTGGGACAGCCAGGCCATTCTGTACAGCAAGAAAGTCACCCAGCTCTGGCAGCAGGCACGGTGCTTCCACCTCAGGTGATTCCAGTTTTATCTGGTGACAAAAACCACACCTTCAGTTGTTATTAACCCTGTTTCATCCAAATATTCAATTTGGTAATTGCAAAGGCTGCTTTTTTCTTGATTCCATGCCAATTTTGTTAATAAAATGTATAAAAGCATAGCTGCTGTACAATCAACACAATCCACTGTTACAAAGGGGCCAGGCTGGCAGCAGGAGCTCCAGGCTGTGGGGAATGAAAGCAGCCCCTCACTCAGAGCTGGCAGCAGCCTCTGGCTGGGGGCTGGAGATCAGCTCAGCTCCATCCAGGCTGGGGCTTTGCAGTCCCTGAGCTCAGCTCAGTCACCCACATCCCACCGTGACACCTCCAACCGCAGCAGCCGTGTTAGAGCTCCAGCGGGGTGATGAGTTTCCTAATCACAGCCAGATTAATGCACAAGACCTGAGCCACTCAAATCTCCCTGGGGAGTGGGGATAATTCTTCTGTCACTGGCCTTTGCTGGTGCCCAGCAGTTTTCCTTCCTTGAGGTGGAGCAGGAAGGCAGGACCAGATGCCAGTCACTGGGAGCAGCTAAAGACGTGCTGAGAAATGTTTCCTCCAGATTGTGTGTGGCCTTTTGTACCTCCCTCTCTGAGACATCAAGAATGTCGTTTAATTTCCACTCTCCTTTGACCACTGATCTCTTGTCCTGAGGGATGTCTGCTCAAGCAGCAGAAACTGCACCTGCTTAAAATCCGTTTTATGAAATTTGCATAGGAGAACTTGCACAAAAATTGGCAGCCGTCATGTATTTATTCCTCCAGGTGTGCCAAGGAAATTGCAGCCACTGCTATTGAGTTAGTGGTAGAAGAAATGAGATATAATCCTTTTTGTTCAAGACAGTTGAAGGAATCCTTTGGCTTTTTATTCTGGAAACATCTGTGTGGATCTTGTCCCTCAAAGATTTCCTGAGCAATTTTGTGCGGGGGCAGAGCTGACAGTGCTGGTTTCACTGCTGTTTGCATCTCTGCGTGGCAGCAGCTGTTTGGACAAAAAGCTCACGTACCTTTTTGGGGTTTCTGCCCGGAACTGAGCACTTGCCATAGCACTGAATGGATTTTATGTATGAGATTTTAAGCAAATATAATTAAACTGTCATTTTCTGACACCTCATAGCCGAGGCTTGACCGCAATGGATTTCTTGTAAACACATTCAGGAACCAGAAGTTAACACCGGGGACTCCTAATTCAGTAATTTGGCCAAGGTTATATCTTATATTTACACCTGTGAGGTCACTCAGTAGTGCCCTGAGGTACATATTTAGTTAGAGAAAGAGACAATTAAAGAAGGCAACACCTGGTAAGAGGAATTGAAACAAATATTTGAAAGTCTCTCTCTCTTTCCATATTAAAGTTCTTCTTCTCCACTTCTGGTTAAGAACTTCTAGTTTTTATTCTGGTTATTCTTTTAACATGCAAACCCAGAAGTATTCTGCTGGCACATGAGAACTACAAAGTTCCTCTCAGTAGGAGCCAGTCCAGTTTGCCAAATGGCTTTTCCTATTGTTTAACCTCACACATGGGAACAGAGCTCCAGAGAAATCAGTTGCTTTAGGAAAAATCAGAATTTTTAAAAGTAAGTATTTTTAAATTCAGAGCTGACAGGACAGTTAAACCCAACAGTATTAAAAGAAAATGTTGTGGACTCAGACAGATGATGAAAATTGGAGCAAAGATAAGGAGTGTCATCTTTGAGCAACCCAAAGATGGAGAAGAAAAAAAGATTTTCCTTGTAATGAGGCCTAGCAATGGCTTCTCACTCCAGATATAAGCCCCAGCACCAACCTGACTTCTTTTTCAACAAAAATGGTACTTTCTGCTCCAGTACAATAACTTGATGCCAGGAAAGAGCCTTTACGTGCCCAGTGTGGGTAATGGAAGAGCAGGAGTGAGGAGCCTGCTCCAGAACACATCCACCCTGCAATTTAGCCATGGCTAAAGCTGTAATTACCTTAGTTCAATCAGATTTCTATCTTGATATCATTTTTTCAAAATATGGAAGTCTTAATTAAGTCTCTCATCTCCTTTCCCTGTCCTGCTGTTGAACTCTTAATGAGCAGTGGCATTTTCTGTGGGGCATAACGAGAACCTGATGAAGAAATAAGGACTGGATAGAGCTGACATTTCCTGTCTAACTGGTGAAATATCTCCTTGTCCTCGCAGGGCGAAGGTGAAGAGAGGTGTGAACGTGTTCAGTGTCAGAGCCAGCAGCCCCTACGTGTGGGACATCAGGGAGAGCGGGGATTCCAGCGGGAAGTACGCCCCGGCTGTCGTCGTGTGCCAGAGGAAAGCCGCTGCCTCTGCCAGCAGGTAGGACATGGCCCGCAGCCTTGCTTTAGTGACTGACGGGTGCTGGTCCTTTCCAAACATTCTGCCGTGATCTGAATACATTTTCCTATAGTGCACAAGGAAACGCTTCTGGAAAAGCCGTGGCTTTGTTTTGTACTGCATTGCTCCGTCCACCACAGCACTGCTGCTCAGTCCTAGCACTCACAGGAAGTGAAAACTGGCAGGAAATGCTGTTGTCACAAATTATTTAGAAGAACTTGTTTCATATCTTAGAATTTGATTGTGGCTAGTTTAATTTTTTTCAAATTATTTGACGCCAGACATTACAGCAGGGATTCATTATAGGGCTGTCTTGTGGTGGGGTTTTTTTTGGTTCAGTTTAGTAATTTTACTTGGGCTTTTCTTGGTGGGTTGGGCCTTTTTCCTTCATTTGTTTGGGGTTTTTTTCCTTCTTTTTGTTTTGGTCTTTCATGATTTGATGATGATGATGATGTTGTTGGTGAGATTTATATGAATTTTTAATCTGCAGAAGGAAATCGATCTTCTATTTTCCATTCCCATTCTGCAATGTTGACCTGTCTTAAAATGCCTTCATCCAGCAGGTGGATGTTCGTTTTTTAATTACAACTCTTTGGTTTAATGAATACATTTTTATATAATTTGCTGCTTCTTGTTCATTGCTTCTGGAGCTGCAAGTCAAGTGCACATTTATAAGGACCTGACTGTGTTTGCTCTGTGGCTGGCATTGCTGTTAGAAAACTTCCCATGTTACATGTGTGATTCACTTGTGAAATTTTACAAAATCTGATAGGTTTTTGGGGATTTATTATGTGGTTTATAAGTTTTAAGTAAATACTCTCTGAACCTAATAATTAGGGAGTTTCATCTCTTTGCAATCTGAACATATG
Organism: Pachycephala philippinensis; assembly: GCA_013397055.1. Taxonomy (NCBI): domain Eukaryota; kingdom Metazoa; phylum Chordata; class Aves; order Passeriformes; genus Pachycephala; species Pachycephala philippinensis. The sequence continues at coordinate 681,027 of VWZT01007953.1, read as the reverse complement.
AAAAAAGAAAAAGAGGAAGGGAAGAACTTCCCTTCGTAATCATGGCAGGAATCACCTTCTCCTTATAATTACTCAGATTCTACACAATTCCTTTGCTGTGGCATCCTGAATTTTCCTGATCTAAAGCCTATATTGTCACGTACCTGACTGAGTGTCATTGGTCAAAGCAGAAATGTGTGTGCATGCCAAGGTGGGAGCTCCCTACAGCCGAGCACAGTCTGTCAGAGTCCTGAAAATCCCTGTCCAAAGCTACTGGAAGAAAGTATGAATATTTTCACTGACTGAAATGGGCATTGGATCAAAATCAAAGATTATTTCAGCGATGAGTTTTCCATCACACTTTATCTTGTTGGGCCCACAGAGAGCATTTGCCTGATTTCTCTTCCTCAGCAGGAAAATATAAAGCAGCCTCATGGGGGAATTGAATCTTGGCAACTTAACTCCCCTTCACTATTCATCATTCAGTGGCAAGCCTTTAAAGTGACCCCTGGTACACAAAAAATAAATTATTGTGTCATCGCTCATGCAGTGGTTGTGGATTCTGTGCACTTGCACATGCTGAGTATAAACATTGCCTGATGTTTATTAAAAGAAATATGAGCTCATACACAGATTTTACTGGAAAGGAAATCCAGTGAGGGCAAGGTGTGTGTGTAACTCTGCTGTAACTTCTGGTTTGATTTGTCCCATTGAGTTCCTAGCTGAGACTTTGTGGTTTTATCACTTTTGAGAACTTCTTCCTCACTCTTTGTAAACAAGAGCAAAATATTTGCAACGCATTACCCAGTATATTGTTTTCCTCATTAAATTTAGTCCATCTGTTTAGCTGTGCATTTTAAGAAGCAAGATCAAGCATTATATGGGAAAGAGAGTGTAGTGTGCTCTGCAGTTTTTGGGAAATAATTTTATCCTTGTCTAGACATGTTTGATGTCACCAAATAGGCACACTGGGTAACAGTTCAATATTGATGTCCCTTACCAAATTTTTTGCCTCCATAGTTCATTTAGAAATGATACAAACTCTGTTTGCATATTCTTTAATTTCTCCCAAAAACCAGAGGTCTGATCACATGGACGCAAAGGTGGCAAAGTTAATTAACTGCAGATTCAGTACCTTTATGTTGCTGATAGTTTTACATGGATCAGAAAATAGTGTTAATAAAGCTAACTCAGTGTGACAAGTGTAATTTCACGGATTAAGGAGGCACTTGTGCAAGTGACAAACGGGAGCAGAATGCCGGAGCATTTCCTTATCGGGGTTTGAAATATATCCGTCATTTTGTTTGGAGAGGTTCTGGCACCGGGAGCTTATCGTAACAGGATTAACATATAAATATTATCACAGCCAGCAGGGTGTTTTCAGATGAATATTAACAGCAAATATTATGATTCCGTCTGAGAATAACTAATTAAGCCCATCTGTCAAATATGATTTGAAGTTCTCGTGCCTTGCTTATTACGGGCTTGCGACAGTGTTCCAGATTAATGGTGAAGCAATTAGAAAGTTCTCCCCAATTCTTCTGATTTCATTCTCAGGCAGTAATAATTCCGTAACACTCTAAATCCTGACCCAGGAGATTATTAGATGGGTTTACTGTTTGCAGCATCTGCACAGCACTGCTGTTCCTCCCCGTGAAGCATCGATCTCCCACCCCTCTCCTGGCAAGTGGGTGACCAAACCAGCAAAGAGAAAACGGTGTGGTGGGAACGAGACAGCGATCAGAAATGGGACTTGGGAATCCCTCAAACACTGACTGGATCGGGGGATGCATCCTAATCTGTGCCATCCTTTACTTCTGTCCTTCGGAAGGTGGCTGGTTTTATGTTTCTTAATTCCTCGTGTGACGAGGAGACTGGAATAGGAAGGGGAGATTAAGGAGTGCTGCATTTCCAGAATGTTTTCTGGGGTTAGTGCTGTTTCTCACTGTACCTGAAATGGGGCCTCTCTGCTCTGCTAGTCAGGATTGAGAAGAGGAATAGCCGAAAGTTAAAGATGTGAATTCCTGACTGTTCTTGCCCTGTGATTGTTGCTGGGCTGGAAGCATGCCAGGTGCGATGGGCCTGGAAAATTGGGGTGGCTGAAGATGAAGATTTATTGGGTTTTCCTCATCTGCAGAACACAATTGACAGCACTTCCCTCTATCCATAGCTGCTGTGGAGACATTAGGCAAGATGTTTGATGTGACACTACTGGGTGTCATGATCCTCTTACAATATTTTATTTGTGTTTATATTTCTGGGTATGAATGTGTATTATTCCCACTCCATTACTGTTCTCTGTGCTTGTGGCAGGAATGAAGCCATTGATTCAATCAAACACAAAATAATTATAGACAAAGCTTGGCCATCTCTGAGTAGAACCTTAATGACCACTTCCTGCCTTATCTCCAAATGTGTTTCAGTTATATAATGGCTAAGCTTTGCTCAGCAATTTCCTTCCCCTTTTTCTGGAAATGTAACAAGGCCAGCATTTGTTTTGATACTTTTCCTCTTCAGTTCTGTAGCACTGAAGGAGTTGCTGGTTTGTGCTGCCTGAAACCAGATGCTGCTATCAGAGAAACTGATTTTGAGTTTGAACTACAAGTGACTAAATCAGTCTGTGAGAATGTGGACACAGGGAGAGACAGGAACAGGATTTTCTAGGCTATATGGTTCATTTATTCCTGCAGGTCTCACTTGTTCATGGTACTGTATTTCAGTGCTTAATTTTCTTAACACTTTTATAATTGAAGAAATTAACTTGATATTAAATAATAAGAGGGGAAAGGAAAATGTATGGCAACATTACCTTTGATTTTCCTACACAGTATTTTCTTTCTATTGCATTTATGCCCTTGTCCTTAGTGCCCTGCTTCTCTCATTTTCAAATGCAGTTATTTAACATTCCATTTTCATGCTGTAAATGCAGTGAGCTATCGCCTCACTCTCTTACTTGTTGCACGTGCCAGTACATCTGATGGACTCTCAAGAGTGCTGTAGTCCTAAAACACTTCTGAAGCCAACAAGAGCAACAAATTTAACATAAATAACAGCCTAATGGCCACAATAATTACACTCTGTCTCTTGCTGGTGTTCATCAAAACGCTTCAGAAAAGTAGTTTAATGTTTTAGATCCCCATTATTTTTTTTTTTCCTTGCTCCCATGTGCTCACATGACTTTATCACCTAGAAATGTATTATTGCTTGGAAGGAAAAAATTCTACTCAATTAGAGAAAAGAATGCATGATGTAGCAAAAAAAATTATTTTTGAGAATAATTATTCATCCCTAAAAAATTGTCTCTTCATTCAGCATTGTTGGTGCTGCTGTAATTTGTTAAGATATCTATCGTAGGGCAGATAAAATATATTAATTTAATTCTGAAATAGCAGAGTTTAACTCCATTTGTACTGCTGAGACATGTGGGTAATGCTCAGCTGTAAACATATTTACCCTGGGTACTGTCAGAGTTTCATACTGTGTACAGTTTGGGTTTTTCTGTTTCCTTCCTGTGTTATTTGAAACCTCCAGGCTTCCAAGAGTTTGTATGTTGTGATGATGTGAAAGTCCTGAACATCTCAGAAGTCGTGTTTACATTCCTCTGTTTGAAGGCAATTAGTCACAAACTTCTATTTCTCATTTTAAAGCTTAAATGTGCCCTCAGAGAGAGAACCCCTTGAGATGTTGAGGCAAAATAAATTTGTATGAACCAAGCCTCAGTGCATTATTTTACACACTGACCCACTTTTTCCATTTTTTTAAAAAGAAAACTACTTTATTTAGAAAGAAATGCAGAATCTTTCTTGAAATCATTCTACTCAGTGCTGAAAAGATATTTATGGTTATCATCTTGAATCAAATCAAAAGGAAAGAGATTAAATAATAACCAATTATTAGATACAGGCATTATTAGCCAACTTTTTCACCTTTTTGTTTAAGGCTCATTCATTTAAAAACAAAAACTGCAGAAAGCACTTCAAAGGCATGGAGGTGGCCTTTGGTATCTTAGAGGGGTTCTTCTCCTGTCCCTCTGACATTCACATGAAGGAGACAGCACAGGGAATTTCAGCTGTCCCTGCAAAGATGATTCCCTTTAATCTCAGCTGAATTTTGGGTTCTCCTTAGAGAGCAAGGCCGTTCCTGATCCTTTGGTTTGGAGCAAGATGCTGCTGGAAGTGGGAAAGGGGACAATTAGCACTGTCTTTTGAAGCAGTTAAAATAAATTCCCTCCTTCAGGGATTGTCCTTTTGAAATATGAATGTATCGCTCCCATGGTGCCCCAAAGGCTGCCGGTTTCCTCGGACTGGAATTCGGGGAGCAGAGCTGGGATCAGAGCTGTGCTGGCTCCCCACTCACCCCAGGGACAGCGGGAGCTGCCAGGTGCCAGCTCTCACTGCCCAGGTGGGAACGATGGCACCATTCCCAAGGAAATGCAGAAACTGGTGGCACGTTCCTGTCAGAGGGGTTTGCAGCAGGTCTCCTTTATCTGGTCACTGTTGTGCCTGGCTCTGCTGCTGTGCCAGGCTGTTCCAGGGGGAAACTGAGCCAGGGAATAATGATGGACAGTGGGAACTGGTGTCCTCCTGTCTGAGGCCAGTGGCCATCCCCTGGCTGCCCACCATCTCCAGCACAGCTCTGGAGTCGTTCTCTGTGTATCCAGAAACCCTGGCAGGGAATTCTGTACTCTGTGCAATGCCGCAGCTGAAGACAACCTGGAGAAATGTTTCTTAGTGTGAGCTGGACCAGTTCCATGTTCCATATGCCAGCATCAGCGTAACCTCTCCCAGCTCAGCCAGATGTGCCCTCAAGGCACAGCTTTGAACAGGAGGAATTCTGGCTGCAGGAAGTGTGCTTGTAAGGAGGGATGGATTTCATTTCCTGGCCTAGTTCATCTGAGAGCATGATATCCCCTTTGTATTTTTGGATTAAATCTTACTGGGTTTTATTTTACATATAAAAATAATCATGGAAAGCAGGGATCCATCGGTACTTTGTCTGTGGGGTTCCCAAATGATACAAAAATTGAACATATAACGGGTCCTCAATATTCCCTTGTTCATGAGCTCAGCCAGGAATCAAGGAGAGGTGTGCTGGCTGCACCAGCACTTACTGTGATACCTCAGAGGTGGAGCTGTGGGTGAACCTGAGAGTCCTGGGAGGAATTCTGATGATTCCTGTGCTCACATAATGAGGGACCATCTTCCAATGCTCACATGGGAGCAGTCAGAGTTTCATTTCTGGCATTTCAAGAGGTTCTCAAGACACAAAGCTGCCTGTGATGTGCTGGTCATTAGCCTTGTTCCCTCTGAGTCCTCCACGCAGTGCTGTGGATAAAAGGGGGTTCTGTAGCACAGTGTGCAGCATGACTTTGCTAAAAGGAGTTGTCGAGGGAGTCTTCTGAAGGTACTGCAGCTCTTCAGTTAATTGATCTGCAAACAATAAATAATGTTAGGGGCTTAATCCCCTTTCATTGAGAGTTCTTGGCGTGAAGAACTGGGAATCAAATAATTTGAGGGAAACAGTCTAAGGTGAAGTAGTCTGCTGGCAAAAGGCAGTTACAGCAAAGGCAGATATTTCATGGATGTGCTGGGAATTTTGTCCTCTCTCCTTGGGTGATGTGCAGGTGTTCTGGGGGTATTTCTGTCACCTCCTTTGTACAGCAGAGGCCCTTCTTTCTGTCTGGTGTTGAAGGTGCTGAAGGATATTTCCAGTAGTCTGGATAACCTCATTCGTATTTAGTGTCTGTATTTTTACCCTGGTGTTACCCAGTGTAATAAACAAAATTTTAGACTTGAGAAGGAATGATTTCCCTTAAGAACCTTCAGGATTCATCATCGTTATGCTTGCTCTGTGTTTGTGATACTTAGCACTGTAGTTCTTAAACCTTTGGTAGCCCAGAGGCTCAAAATAACATTCCAGTGGGACAAAACCAATTTTATTTCTGTTACAAAAGAGACAGCAAGTGAGTAATCTCCTGTCTATTAAAAATCTAATATTAAATGCAAAAGTGTGTCTTGTGAAAATATCTCTAATGGTGCTGTTGATTTTTTTTTTCCCCTTGGAGGAAATCTTGTAAGAAGTAACACTAATTACTGAGAGAGTTGGAAAGTTGAGTGGATGACTTGAAATATGAGCTGAGGCTAAAAATATGCCTGTTGCCATTGAGACATGGGAATTCCCATGTTTTGGATGAAAAAAATCATTAAATCTGTCACATCTAAATCAGCACACAACAAAGTGTGGGCCAGAAGGTTAATGGAATTATGTAACACAGTCTGGCATCCATGTAAATCGTAAACCCAATCCTAAATAAATTCCAGCTGCAAGGCTGAAGTGCACTGGGCATTTGCATTATTTTATGGCTTCAGCTCTTACTGTGTAGTTACATCAATGGCACAGTTCTCTGGAATTGCTAGCGTTTCTCAGATCTCTTTCTGGAGTTTCTGTTGGCTTCCGTGCCAATAAAAGATTTGGGCGTTGGGATAATAGGATGCCTTAACTTTGTGGGTGTCATTGATTCTGCCGTAGACACGTCTGTATGTAAAAACTGGGAGCAGGACAGAGATCTGAGCTGGAGGATTCCGTGCAGAGCTGTCTGTGTGTTGCCTGGATATTTTGGGTTCCATGAAAGGAGTGTGTAATGTGATTCATTCCTCCCCCTGAGGGGAATCTGCAGCACCGAGCAGTGCCTCCACCTCTACCAACACACTCCGGCTTGGCAAATGTTTTCCAGCCCAAGGTGTAGTCTGGAGTATAAATCTGTAGTGTTATCTGGAGCTGATGTAATGTGCAATACACTCTGCATTTGCATTTCTGTAGGGTTTGGAGCTCTCGGTTTGAAATCCATCCTCACTGTGTAAATTATGAATCATGTGTGCTGTGTACGACAGTGCGGCACCAAATCTGAGCAGAGGAATGCACAGAAAAACGTTACATAAGGACTTAGACAAAGTACATTTTAGAGTGTGTAGGAGTGGGGATCCAGGCTGTATCATCTATGGATGGATGGAGCCAGGAAGGGAAGAGTGGCTTGTTGGATGTTCCCTTCCCAGGAAGGGAAGAGTGGCTTTGTTGGGTGATTCTCTGGAACAGCACAGGAGCTGTTACAGCGTGTGTTCCCTTTTGTTACTCGGGAACCCTCGGAGCTCTTGATGTCAGAAGTATAAATATGGTTTTGTATCAGATATACCTGGAAATGTGAGTATCGGCCAGCCCTGCTGCTGTGAGCCTGGCCTGGGCAGGGCAGGATGTGAAGTCACAATCCCTGGGAACGTGGCCCCTGGCACGGGGTGTATCCGCTGCTGGCTCCGTGTCCAGGGCCATCCAAACCAGAGCCCCTGGCTGGGGTGTCTCTGTGGCTGGAATTCACTGTCAGGGGGAGCTGAGGGATCGCCTGCACTTATGCAAATGTGCTAATGCTATTCTTAGTTCCAGGGGTTACCTGAAGCTAATATTCAAATGTGCAATTAGCTGAATGGATGGCTACTGTCTCCAGCCGTGCTTGAGATAAATTTTCCCTGGCATATTGCAGGAATGCCTGCCTGCCTTCTTCTCAGCTTTAGCTGAAATACTTGAAAATCCCTTCAATGCTGACAAGATACTATCTTTTCTAGAAGTCTTTGTTTACTGGAAGCTTTCTTAAATCCCAGTTTTGTGAGGTCCAGCATGGAGCCTGTGGAACAGGACAGCTCTGCAATGCTTACTGCTAAAAGTGAGACTGTGTTGCTGCCATCTATTCCTTACAGGGCTTTTCTAAACCAACTGCAAAACCAGTTCCAAGGCCCTTGTTTCTGATACTTCTGTAACTCCTGTTTCAGCTCCACCCTAATGCACCAGCCCCTCCATAGGCTGGTTTGTAGCAGCAGTGGCCAGGTGTGCTCTCACCCCTTCCCAAGGCTGTTACACCAAGAGCAGCCTGTGTGGCACAGAGTGGAGATAAATGGCACCTTGACTGTGCCACAGAGCCACGCTCCTTCAGCAAGCCCTGGGTCACAGGATGAGCAGAATCCTTGAAATTAGGACTGTCTGCTACAGGGCCTTCCACTGTGAGTTTGTGAAGTGCTGAGTGGAACTTCTTCATTTTCAGTTTATTAGACTCTTCCATTTAATCTCATACTAGAGAGAAAATAATTAGCTTGAATAATTTTCAATCCAATTAATCTATTCCTGAGTGGCAAATATTGTACCTGGAAACAGATCGATTATGAAGTGTTTCCTCTGAGATGCACTTTCCTGTTAATTGTTGGAGCAATTAATTTTCTTACAGACACATGCAGGTCTTTGTGTGAGGTAGGGAAGGCAAGGAAAACAAAAGGACTGCAAGAGAACCAAAGTGACTATAAATTACCACAGAATTAATAACTATAATGTACGTACAGTGCATTATCCGTGTTGTCCATACATTATGCACTTGCCAACATCCACAGCGGAGCAGCTTTCAGAAGTTGCAGAAATCAGGACATGTTGGAATTAATCTTTGATGCATATTCATAAGAACAGCCTTACATGAACACATGGCACTCATTGCACAGGACATGGGCACAGAGGAGTTTGGCAGACAGGCTCTGACAAGTCTGCATCTGACGCCTGTTTGAAAATAACGTCTCCCTCCTGTCCCGAATCCACAGTTTTGAAAAATTTGGGTAGAATTTTATAGGGAAAACAAAGTTCTGTTTTGCATTTTGGATGCAAAATCCAAAATTTATCCAAACTGTGTCTCTTGCCAGTATTTGAGTCCTTGCTTGGAAGCATAAGAAACTTCATAATGTTCTTCTATTTTTGAATGTTGATTTCCAATTCTAAACATCTTTTAATATAAACAGACAGTGCTGTTCTCCTAAATTCTACTGCACATGGCAAAATGGCTGCAATTTAACTCGGTTTTCCCAAAAGCCAGATACACCTCTGACGTGAAAATTTATATCTTTATTTTATAGCTTTATTTTTTTGCCAAGTTGTCAACTACTGAATGGAGGATGGTGCAACAAATAATTGGAATGGTCTTAATTATTTCTGTAGCTTTCAAACCCACGTGTTACATTCCCATGCCCTCACCAATATCTCTATTTTATGTCAGAGATGCATTTACACATTCAGTGCATACCTGTTGTCCATGCTGCAATTCTTTTCAGGTTCTGACAGAATGAATCAAGTTCGATTTTATGCACATTCAATACCAGGAACGCTGGGGAAGAGAGGGGGCTTGTGGGTGCATTCTGCATTTGTTTTCTATATTTTAGTGAGATAAACCTCTGACTAAGTCCTTAAGAGTCTCAAAGAGAATTACAATGTCTTGATGAAAAATTACTATTTGTTCAAAAATCAAGACTTTGTTCTCATAAGCGACATGAAAATAAATCTTGTTTGCAGTGGCTCTCCGCAGCAAACGATCAGGAATTTAGCTGTCTCCAGAGTTTTGGGGTAAATGACAGTTTCAGAAATGCAGCCTTACGATCAAATCTCTGAGATGGTGGCAATCAGCAGTTGTTTTGTAAAAGCTGTATTTTTGCTCTTTACTTTAGGTTTCTGGTTTTGGCACTCTCATCATTCTTATGTAATTCTCCAGGAAAATATCTCTTGTTCAGTGGTTTAAGGGATTAATCTTGTTTATGAAAAGAAATGCTGCTTCTGCTTCTTGGATAAACCACAAATAAAGATTTTACTCTTCAATTGTCATCATGACTTGTAAACACATCCAGAAGCCCTAATGAACTGCTAATGATAATCCAGGTGCTTCCATCAGAAACACAAACTGCAGAGTTTAATTGTATGGAAATGCACAATTATCAGACAGGTGAAAACAACTCTTAGGGAGGAGGATTACTGTCAAGCACAGTCCTGTGGGTACAGCTCTGCTGGCCTGCTGGGGTGAAGATGATGCTTCAGCCCCCTTTCACCTGAGAGACTGAATATTTAATTTTCCATGTAAAAAAAAAACCAATAAATGGAAGTTTTTAACGTGGAAAAGGAAGAGTTGAGCCAGGGGCAGAGTAGAGAAAGCAAATATTTAGTTGAAGTCTACAAGGAAAAGCAGGATGTATGCTTATGAAGATCCTTACAATGCAAACACAGGAAGGAGTAAATTACAGCGCTCCATTTGTACCCCCAACCTTGTTTTAATGTTGTTTTAATAAATGCAGTGGTTAGGTTATCTGTAAATGCTGCTGGCAGTGCTGCTGGTGAAGCTGAGACACTTCCCTCTGGTTGTTAACACTGTGTTCCTTGCTCAGGGTGCCAGCTCTGTGCCACTGGGGCTGTGCAGGATTTGCCTTTCCCCTGCTCAGGTTCCCTTTAGGATTTGCCTTTCCCCTGCTCAGGTTCCCTTTAGGATTTGCCTTTCCCCTGCTCAGGTTCCCTTTAGGATTTGCCTTTCCCCTGCTCAGGTTCCCTCTGGCTGAGCTGGGTTCTGGGATGGGGCAGGGCTGTGGCCATCCCCTCCCGTGGGCAGAGCTGTCCGGGGGTGTCTGAGCCTCGTGGGCTCGGGTTTGGGGTGGTGTGTGCCAGGGACTGCCAGGCACTGCCCAGGAGGAAGGGAATTAGGAAATGCTGCTCCCCAGGGCACAGCAGGGACTTGGTGGTGCTGGGGCAGGTGCCAGGGCCAGTGCTGCCATGGCCAATGTCACCAGGGTCAGGGCCACCAGGACCAGGGCCACCAGGACTAGTGCCACCATGGGCAGGGCCAGTGCCACCAGGGTCAGTGCCACCAGGGCCACCCTGGCCAGGGCTCCTGGCCATCTGTGGGCTCTGCTCCCCTGCTGAAGCCACAAAGGCTGGCAGCAGTGCCCGCTGCCTCTCTGCAATCAGGTCCCAGCTCCAGGGAAGGGTGCCCAGGGCTGCTTTAAACTGGCACCTCCCAAGGAACAAGCAGTATCAGTGGTGTTGTTTGAACATCTGGCTGTGGGGCAGCGTTCCTAAATACCATTTTTCATGGCAAGCTCCGAGTCCCTCAGGGGCTATAGTTTTTCAGAGCATAAATCTGTATTTAGATCCATCAGAAAAGGAGCACTTTTGGTCTGTGCCTGTGCAGAAGTCTCCTGTTCTAAAATTAGAAAGTCAATTTGTCTGTTAAGCCAGGGGAAGAAGCTCTACATGCCCTCTGAAATTAGCAATGAAACAAGCTGTATTGAATCATCTCTAGCTTTACACCTTCAGGGCTGTGGCTGCAACCAAGACAGACAATATTCCTCCAGGCTGTCACAGTTATTCTACAAGAAAAGGAGGAGGGGGAGCAGAGAGTTGCTTTAGTCTGATCTCTAAATGAAATAACCAACTGAACTTTTAAAATCATCCAGAAGATTAAAGGACACTTCAAAGAGTCTGGTGTGTCAATTTATTCTGCTGAATATCTCTTCCTTAATTGTCACAAAACTAAGGCATTAAAGTTAACAGAGTCATGTGCTCTGTTAAAAGGTGCTGTTACTTTAGAGAAAGGTGTTGCTGGAGAAAAGAAATGCACAGGGAGGTCTTTCATGTAGCATAGACTTGGGGAAAAAAGGAAATAAGGCAACAGTTTTAATGCATTTGATTTTCTGTGGGTAGTTCTTGGAAAGGATTTAACACCATTGCAGGTGTGCAAGGATCTGTGTCTCTGTTACAGTGAGGTGAGTGTCGTTGCAAAGGGTGCAGTGAGAGGTGTTACACAGAGGGGAAGGCACTGGCCATAAGCAGCTTCAATCCCCACAGTCTTCTGCAGAACTTGAGCCTAGAGAGGCTCAAGGATTTGGAAAACTCCAGAAGCTCTCAAGGAAAAAATGTGATGTAGTTGCAAAGAAGTGCACACAGCTTTTGCTGCTTTCTCCCCCTCCAAAGGCCTGGGTAGAAATAGGAAAGAAATTAGTGCAGCAAACCAGGCCTTAAGAATGATTTCCATGACTAATAATTCAAATTAAGTTACGTATGTGTATGTGTTATTAGGTGATAGCAATTTCAATATATTGTAGATTAAATCCACCTGAAATTTGTGCCCTGCAAGCCACATCTCAACGAATGTGCATAAAGACGTCAAGTCAATTTCTCAAGCTTTTTTCTCCTAAAATATGAGATACTTTTTTCCTGTAGCTACGTTAGGTCTTCATTTACATATTGTTTCTGCATTCTGTGGATATTGCTTTGTTTTTTGTTTATACATCAACAATATTCATGCTTTCTATTTTTAACATTATAATATTCCTCCTATTTCAGAGGGGTGTCAACAGGCAGGTGGATATATCCAAGTGCTGCAGTTGTTGTGCAGATCTCCCGCTAATAATAGGTGTAGGATGGTTTATTTCAAAGGAAAGAACTTAGGCTTATTTCTGTCATAAATACAGCCAGCAGTACTACACGTGTGCTAACTCAAGAATGCATTTGTCATTTTTAATGAAAGAAATAAAGCAAGTAACTGTAGCTAGGTCAATTTTTCATTAATTTCGCTGTCTTTTTTCTTCGGAGAAAAAAGGGAATTTTAGCCAGGTTTTGTGGAAAAATGAGTCTCATGCTGCCTGTGCATGTGTGCCTTGGATTTGACAGCAGCACAGCTGACTCAGAGATGGTTATTTCTTAAATGTGTCATGAAAATACACAGAGTAGAGAAAAAACATAATAGAGAGTCTCCAGGCAGCTGAATTCTTATCAATAGGCAATTATGGAAAAATCTTAAATAAGAGCTTGTCGTTTCTTGGACACAAGAGCCAATCAAGCATGAGACAGAATTCTGTAGGAAAGTGGCTTTTTCTTGCTCCATCCTCGCGGAGCTGCTTCTTTCCCATGTTTAAGTAATTGCCAGATCTTGGCTGGGTAGTGCAGACCTGGCTTTGGTGTGTAATTATCAACACGTGGCGCTGGGAAGAAGCTGAAAGCCGTGTTCTGGAGTCAGGTGTGAAAGTTCCCTTCAGTGGCACGCAGAGGGGCATTTCCAGCGCTGTCCCTCCTGCCCAGTGCCAGCACAGGTGTGTTTGGGGGCTGTGTCCCTGCAGAGAACACGAGCGCTGTGGCTGGTGCTGCCAGTCCCAAGGCTCGCTCTCAGCTGCACCCTGACCTGAGTCACCCCTGACTGCTCTGTGCACTGCCCTTTGTGTCCTCTCTGCTCCTTTCCACGAGCTGTCCTGACCTGTCCATGGATTTATCTCCTTGCAGCACGCTGGGCACTGGGAGCTGGCACAGCTCACTCCAGTTCAGTGCTGCTGAGCCATGGCATGGCCCAGGCAAAGCCTCTTCTTCCTCGGACACTGCACTGAGTGCCAGTGGGCCAAGCCCCCCAGAGAGCCCTGGATGGAGAGGTTCAGGCAGAGGAGTTGGGCAGGATCAGGACAAGCAGTGGCAATTGGCAGCCTCTCTCTCTGAGCTGAGGAACTCCCCTGCTTCCCCCTCCAACCAGGGAATCTGTTCCCTTCCATCCATCTCCCAGGAGGATGGGCAGTACAGCTGGCTCAGGCCTGGGGTGGGTCAATGCTGGTTGGGTCTCACAGCAGCAGAAAGGGCTTGGTGGGGCAGCAGGAGCCCTGCAGAGGTGAGTTCTGTGTGAACCCCCCAGTTCCCCTGAGCTGAGATGAACCCAGCAGCGCTCACCTTGAGCAGCACACAGACATCAGCCGTGGCAGGGAGACACGCCCTGCTACCTCTGCCTGACTCCCAAAGCTGAAGGATCAGCTCTCTCAAGAGGGAAGTGTCTTTGCAGGGAAAATGGAAGTCAATCTTCAAGGTTAAAAAGTTCTGTCTAACCTTTCATACTACTGCTCAGAAGAATTATTTTTTAAAGTTAATAAACCACGTGCATTCACCTCATACTGCTATTTCCCTCCCCAAACAAATTGCTTTTATTGTCAAAACTACAAATTTGGGCATTGTGATCAATACCATCGTTTTATGAGCTGTCAGGAAAGGGACTTGAAGATGCAGCTTTGCTTGATTGTGTAGGAATAAAGATTGATCAGCCCTGTTGCTGCTTCTCTATAGATCCTGGGCTGATTCACATCCAGGGTACAAAGCACAGCACCATCCCCTCATCCCTCTTCAAAATCACACAGTCAATAGCTTTTCCTCTGTGCTTCTCTGCCAGCACTTGAAAGTACAACCCCAATTAATACCTTACGAAGGGCAGAGAGGAGGAACGTGTTTTGGTGTTGGGGGGTCTTTCCCTCATAGGAAAATGGGATTTTAATTCCAAACTTTTCCTGGTTCATTTCACAAAAGGTATTGAGCCAAGACTGTTTGCTTTTACTCTTTCATGTTTTCTGTTACTGTTTTTTAAATGGAGGCAGGGAAAAGAGTGCAAGATGAGAACAGTGGGCTGCTGGCCTCAGCAGCTGCTGAACCTGGAGGGGCACTGAGGGACTGCAGTGTCATACACTGCTCCAAAGGGAGGTGAACTCTTCTCTATACTGGTGTCAGAGTTTGCTGAATGTAATTATTTCGAGTGGCTGAGGTATTTTCATTGTCTAGATTCATTTACCAAAACAAGTGTTGCTGTATTTATAGCACAGGTGACTGAACACTCGTGCGTGGTGCAGGCTGTGCAGTGTCCACAGCCTGAACCTCAGTGAGACCCTCAGTAAGTCAGGAATTGCATCCCTCAGCTGCAGATTTGTTAGCAGCTCTGAGGCTTTTCCTATTCCCTGTCTGCCCTCAGCTGAATTAACAGCTGTGCCTGCTGAGAGGGGAGCACCTTCCTTCCTTCCTGCTCCTGCTTTGGCTGGCAGGGAGCTGCTTTAGGCTTCCAAGCGCAGAAAACGCTGCCAAAATACTGTGTTGGGTCCCCAAAAGGGCTCAGTGGCAATCCCAGGGGAGTGCCTGGGAGGAGGAGAGGGCACAGGATCACTGTGACTCCGTGGGGCCATCAGCATCATCCCATGGGTGTGACCTCAGCCAAGGGGTGACACAGCCATGGTTTGGGGTTCACACAAAGAGTGGGGACAATGACAACTTCTGGATCCTGAGACTGAGGGATAATATTGAGCGTTACATGCCTAGTGTCCATAAAAGCTTGTGAAAATCTTGGATAGAAGGCTTAGAAAACAAATACAGAGATGCAGTGGGCATCGTTCTGTGGCAGCTCTGACAGTCCTGCACTTACTGAAGTGCTGGGTTCCACTGCATCTTTCCCTTAGGTGTGTAACTTGTTTTTGTGGCCTTATCAGGAGGCCCTGTGTTTAGCTCTCCCTGTTCAAGGTTCACTGCCCTATAGTCCCCCTGAAGTGGACTGGAAAGCCCATGAAAATTTCACTGCATTTGCACTCAATGACATATGGCCATGGCGTTAATTAAAAAAAAAAAAAAAAAGTGATGGTCCTGTAGTCTCCATGGAGACTGAGCATGCTGAAAGAGGTGGGAGTATAAAATATTTTCAATTTTAGGTTGAAAGGCAGAGATCAAAAGTTGTTCTGGTTAAAATGCTGGTGGGTGTCAACATGCCCAGTTGAATGATAAGGCATTTTGCACAAATGCTTTGCAAAATGTTTTGCAAATGAGATTTAAAGCAGGTTTCCTGTAGTATTTTCTAGTGGGTTTCTGGAATAGATCTGGATGTGTATTGTCTGTGCCTCTGTCAAATTCCTACCAGAGTGCATGAGCCAGGAAGTAAAATACCCATCCTGGCAACACGGAATCCTTGTTTTACAAGTCAGCATTCAAATTCTTTTAGAGGATCATAAAGAATAAATGAAAGAAAACCCAGCAGAAATGAGACATTCCATGTGATTAAGATGTCTGGCTGTCAAAGCAGCCAATAAAAAAAGCTTTCCCAAGCTTGCTTTGGGGAGGAAAGAGTAAGAAAACTGCACAAGAAGTGTTCAGCAGAATGAACTGACAAGCTTGTGTTTGTGGGTAGCTGGTGTGTTTGGTTCAGTGCTGTTCTGCAGTCACTTGGAGAACAGGAGAGCATTGCTGAGGAAGTGTTACTGGGGGAAAATCACCTCAGTGGTTAAATGAGAAATGGCCAGCAGGAAAGGATCCAGTTTGGGACTTTTTGTTCGCAGGTGACTGTAGAAACAGCATTGCTGACATCCAAACCCCAGGCTGTGTGAGTTCTGGGACTGACAAATCGCTAATTTGATGGTTTCCATCTTCAAGACTCGTGTTCAAGGTGGGACTGACAGCTAAATGGACAGACAGTTTGCCTCTGGAGGATGATTTCCATGGGGAAGGCAGTTAGAAAAAAGCAGAACTGGCAATTCTGGCTATTTGCAGAGAGTGCAAATCTGGCTGTTCCTGGTGCTTTTGCTGAGGAAAGTTTATTGAGTCCTCAGTGGCTGACAGTGGACAATACTTGTTTATTTTAATTTTTTACGTGTATGGATCTGTTGCTAAAAGCCAAGGCTGTCTATAGATTAGCAGACTAAGCGGGGGGAAAAGAAAAGAGCAGCAGAATTGAGAGAGGAAGGTGGATGAGGTTTGTGCAGCCAATTCCTCCTATTATTGGTGTCCCTTTGGAGTCCTCATTTACTGAGCAAACACAGGGGCAGGTGGATATAGAGGCTGAAGGTCTCCTGGCTTGTGCTTCCTGGGACTGAATGTGAATTTGCTTGAACAAGGATTATGAGCTTGAATCTTGTTATTTTGGAATGGAGTTTCACCAGTGATATAACCATAACAAGATTTCTTTATCAAAATACTTTTTGAGTATTATTAAAATAAAAATCATTTTAAAAAGGCACTGCCCTCGTTCTCCCTTTAGATCCCAGCTGAACAAATACGTTATTTGGGGAAGACACAGAGGAAAAAAACACACATGAAATGCAAAAATATATTCAGTACCACTGTCTGCCTTGAAATTGGTTTCCTCTGTCAACAAACAACTGAACAGATGGAAAAGGTCGGAAACAAAGGAAAAACCTTGCCTAACAAAAATAGTTGGTGCTGGAGAGAGTGTTTAAGTGAAGGCAATCTTATTGTAGGGAAATAAATGAGAGGTTGGCTTGCAACATAAGGAAATAGGAATTTTAACAAATTCTGGCCATTGAGTTTTGTTTTAGGAAATGTGTTAATCTTGAAATGAGAGGGCATTTTATGCTGTGGGTGCTGGCAGCACCACAAATACCACTGGTTCTGGTAGCTGTGGATGTGTCTCAGTGCAGCACTGTTCTCGTAGTGCTGTGTGGGAAACTCGAGTATTGCCCTGCTCTGCCCTGCTTGGTGCTTCTGTTCCCTGGAGTCAAACCCACAAATGGCTCCCCGAGTTTCTTCATCTGCAGGAATAATGTAGTAACAAGAATTTTTGTCTGTCACGGATCCCATTCTGTGTTTCTTTGACCCTGTAATAGACTGACATCAAATTATGGCTTAAATTTAGGCACCACGTTTTGCTAGCAGCACTTTGGACAGTAATTCTTTATTTCTCAGAGGCTGAAAAATTACACCTATTTTTAAACAGTTTTTGATTTGTTAGCATATTTATATTGGATCTGTTGATTCTTCCCTAACTCCCTTTAAGAGAAATTAGACATGTAATTAATTTAATAATAGCACCTGAGTCAAAGGAATTATTTCATGCCACCTCTCAGTTAATGGGAATTAAGATATTTCATTCTGAAGACTATTGTGCATGCAGAAATTTTCCATTTCAAAAAGAATAATTAGCAGTATTGTTAAATTAACTGGGTTTATCTTTGGTCAGCTTTACATTCCAGAATGAGTGAAGAAACAGAACAGTTGAAATGTTTTCTCTGTTCAGCTCTGGCATGGCACATGTGAAGTCCCTGCATCAATGCTAGTGCAGTCACTTTGATTTCTGTGCTCAGCCTAACTTGGAAATGGAAACTGCTTCTGGCGTGCACCTGGAAAAATGTGTGTGCCCAGCTCCTGGGGTGGCTTTCATCATACAGCCCGTTCCTACTGATTTAATTTAAATGTTAACTCTTGGTGCGTGTGGGGCACATTCAAATGGAATGTACTCTCACAGCTGAAAACCTCTGATAGTTCAATTCTTTTCTTAAAGTTCTGATTTCAGAATAGGAAAATGTTGTCCCTCTCCCCCCAAAACCCAACTAAACCCCTTTTGTCTGTGTAGTTCAGACACAAAGCTCCTAAAAAGCACTTCACTCTGTTGCACTTGTAACATTTATTCGTTTGCCAAGGCTCTGAGTGGGTGTTTAATTTTATTTAAAGGACAGTGTGAATAGCCTCTGGGGCTTAATTTAGAATTTATACAATTTCCCACTTCCCTTAGATAAATCCTAGTGAAGGAAACATCTTTTATGTGTAAAGAAAGTTGTGATTTCCACCCCATTTAAAGTCATGTTTTATTTAGACCATTCTATTTCCTCTTCTCTTTGGGCAGTATCTGAATTCCTTGTCAGGTCATTAACTATATTCGATGCATTAGATGAAAACATTTGAACATTTTTTGGTCAGAGAAACAACATTTAATGAATTAATCCTGTGTACATGTTCTCAGTGGGAGCTTTGTGCTCTTTTCCTGCCTGTCCAAAATTGCAGGAGCTTTTGCAAGGTCTTAATGGAAACGTGCTGCTGAAGTGGGCACTTGAGTGGGCACGTCCCTCTGTGTTCTGGGAGCTCCTCAGGGGCTCTGATGGTAAATTCTTCACATTTTCTTCCTCACTGTCTGGTTTAGAGAGCTCAGCACCGAACGAGCCACAGGAAAATGCCATTTTGTAAGAGGATCTGGAAAGCACGTTGTGCCTGGGTGTGATGCTCCCATCCCTTGGGCAGCGTGTTCCCTCCCAGCCCAGCCCAGCCCAGGCCTCTCCTGGAGGCCGCCAATAGCAGCTCCTGGCCCGAGGCTGGCAGAGCTCCATGGAAGGAATTAAATTGCTGCTGTGCCCTGGAAAATGGCTAAAAGGCACCCATGGCAGCACAGCCAAGCCCTGGGAAATGGCTAAAAGGCATCCCCGGCAGCACAGCCAAGCTGTGTCCTCAGTTTAGGGGCTGGTAACACACTTCCCCAGCTGCACTGGGATTTGGGGTTCTTTGGGGACGGAGTGGGAGAGGAGCAGCAGTGCAGTTGTCACTGCGTTGGTTGCTTTGAACAAAGAATACGATTTTATGAGAGTTGAGATGGGGCTTTTTCATTCCCTCTCCCCACTGCACCTTGCACCTTGCAGCCTGGAACAGGAGTGGTTCTGGGTAAAACCTGAGTACAAACCCATACCCAGTGCTCTGGCACATGCTTGGCATGCAGGAATCCACACGCTGGGGTTGGGAGAGGCTTCAGCTGACACCAGGGAAAGCTGTCATTACACAAATTAAACAGCCACAATGAAAATGGGGGGGAGAAGCAGCCAGCAGTGCACTGGAACATGGAACACGACAGCAGTGACCTCTTCCTTGGAAATGGGCACTCGTTCTTGCTCCCACCTGAAGGGAAATTTGAAACTTGCTTTGACTGGTTTGTTATATTCCTATTGATTTTACAGTTTTCCTTACAATTAACAGATAAGGTGCTTTTCTCCCTCCACTCAGCACGTTATTTATCCTTCCTAGACAAGGGTTATTACATGCTGTCTCTTTTTCAGGCAAAATCCAATAAATTTTCTGATCTCTGCTGTAAAACTGGGGTAAACGGATAGTGCAGAGGAGTCATCTGTCATGATTCCTCCTTAGTGTCTTGCAGGAAATGAGTAGCTGGGAAGAATAGACCAAGGCTGAAAGATGGCATTTCCTTCTTTCAGCTCGACCTCAAGGAACCCAGCCTCAAACAGCAGAGTTCATATGAAATTCTCCACTTATTTCTCTCTGCCCCTGTTGTTTTGTTTTGAAGAAATTGAAAGCGTCACAAGCTTTCTGAGGTTTCTCTTCTTTTTTTGAAATGTTTTGTGGATCTTTGGCTGGAAAAATGTATCCCTTCAGTTAGCACCGGCTCCATTTGTTTTGTTGCACCTCATTAGCATGCACATACTTAGTCTGCTCTTGATTGCTCTTGCTGCCACACCAGAGGAGGGGGATCAGTCAGTGGAACCAAAATCCATCTTTTGGCAATAGATAAAACTGTGGAAAAGCTAAAAAAAGAGGAGTGATTGCTCTTCCCCGAGCATCCCAGACCAGTGTGGTTAGCCAAGGAGAGAGACCTCATTGTGAGACAACTCATACGTGAGTTTTAGGAGTGTGGGTTTTGCATAATGACTATCCTGCAAGGTTCACATCTTGGCACCCTGCCTCTGTAAGGCTGCCCTAGAGCACGAGTTCTATCCCTTCCCTAGCTCCTGAGGCCCTCAAGGATTTCAGTTTAACCTGAAATCTTACTGGCATCAGTGGGATTTGGACACTTGCTTGAAATTCAGCAACTGAAAGTGAATTCATTGGATGGGCAGCCTCGGAGGGATAATGGATGGGAATAATGTGGGCCCTTACAGGAAACATGACAAAGATATTTTAGGGTCAGTAAAGGATGTTGGATACATCAAATTCGACTTTTTCAAATTAAAAACTGAACTGAGATCTGATTGTCAAAAACGCTTGGATTCTGTCGGGGTGGTGGTGAGGGGAGGAGTGGAAAGCTCAGTGCAGTGTCCCCAGTCAGACAGGTACATTACTGGTTTCATCAGCAATCCTGACCAAGTGCAATTGAAATCTTTATCCTGTTTCCCATGCTTGCTTCAGTTTCTCCTTTCCCTGCTGCTCAGCACTGAGGGACAGAACAAAGAGAAGAAAGTTCTCACTGTTTCTTATCTGGTTCCAGAGTGACCAATAGCAGATAAACCTGTCAAGTCTTAGGCCAGGCTATTGTGGCAGGCTTTCTCACTGAGGAATTAATACCCCTGGGATCAGAGTGGGAAAGAGGATCAGTCAACTTCAAAGTTGTGAAGTGACAGCTGCCTCAGCTGTGCTCAGAGGTGGCAGCTTGGCAGGTTACCCACAGCTGGGCTTGGATCAGGGGGCACGGGAGCTTTGAACGTGCCAGCACAGAAGGGGGAAAAACAAACCTTGCCCACAATTATTTAAAACTCGGGCAAAAAGAGAGTTTGAATGGTGAAGGTCCCCAGCACTGGCTGAAGTCTTTGACAGCTGTGGTTCTCCATCGCTGGGGATTAACATACTTCCCATTCAAACTGGTGGCTGGATAATGCTGCATTCAACACTTCGGAGGTATTCGCAGTATTTTAATAGTAAGCTCGATAGAGCAGGCATTTATTTCATAAAGGAAGTTTATGCCAGTCTGGTCTAACAGCAGAGTGAGCTGATTAAAGTTTAGCAGACCCTATTGACATTTCTAATAAAGAAATCACTACCACAGCATTTTTTTCCATTTAAAGCAACAAGAGCAAGAATGGCGAAGAAGTAAAACCTTTAGAGAGAAAGACGCTGTTGACAGCACCTTTTAACTTCCTCCATTTAATCACAAGTGCTCGGCTTTTGCCACCACTAGAACACATAAAACACTAATACTGTAATACATTCATTACTCGTCATCCTCTGGAGTGCCTGGGAATTAGGAGAGTGCAGGGGCTGACTCTCAGTGGGGTAAGAAGAGCATGGAGAGGCTGTGCCATGGTCACAAATAATCCTGTGGCACATTTATTCTGGAGCTGCCACTGAGCTCATTGACTTGGACCTGCCACTTTTATTCAGGTTGCAGATTTCCCAGGGAGAGCTTCATAATCTGGGCCCTGGGTGTGTAAATTCCTGTACAAACCCTCCTCAGTGTGACTGAGCACAGCCTGGCCCACGCTGCCTCCACAAATCAGCCCCTGCCCTCGCAGCTGGGAACGGCCAGGGGCCCTCAAGGTGAGATGGAAAGGCAAGGTGGGAATACTGGAGCTGATTTTCACAGCCCACAAATTAAAGGATACTTTATGTCCATACCTTCAGGCAAATTAGGCACTGGGGATTGTTTAGTTAATCCTTATCATATTACAATGCAAACTGGATTATTAATTACACAACAATATTAATGGGGTAATAATGGTAAGAGCTAAATGAGAGTTTGAAAAGATATTCCCACACCTGTGTTCACCCCTGTGTACTTTGGGATAACCATTGCTGTGTTTATTTGGCTAACGAGGCCATCTCAGTGTAACCACTTAGATATTTAGGAGCTGCTTATTTTGGGTTTCTCTTAGATTATTCTTCAGATTTTAAACAAATTCCGGGGAATATCACAAAGTCATACCTTTATCATCCTTAGAGCCTCATTTTAAACTCTCCAAGCTCAGCAACAGCTTATGTAACTTGTGGGTGTGTCCAGAGCTGTGTTTCCCTGCCCTGTGCCATCCCTGTGCCTCCCTGAACATCTGTGAGAAGTCCTGCTCAGGGATTTGTAACCACACTGCAGACACCAGGGTCAGGAGCTGCCTGCTGTGCTGTGTGTGCCACCACACCTGCCGCCCTCAGGAGCCTGCATCGTGTTCTGCATCACCTCTGCTGGGAAAATGAATAATGAGTTCTGTGTGTCTGCAGGGCTGAGCTAACCCTGTCACTCGGGCATTCTTCTGGGAACGGGTGTTGATGAGGAGAATGCTGTGAGCAGCGCTTCAGATGCTTTGCACTGCTTCTCATCCTTCTGTAGTGAATGACAGGATTTGCTGTTAAATTTAGCTTTGGTTTTATCATCTGTCTCTATCACTTCATCATATTTATCCATCACTTGCCAGGCTATTACTCACCATAAAATAAATAACAAGGGAAAAAGGACAACGGAGGTTTGTAAACCATAGCAATGTTTTCCATCCCATGTGTCCATCTTCCCTTTCCTCTGAGGGAACCAAGGAAATGTGGAAAGCAGCTATGAATTCCCCAAACCTCTGTCTCCCACATGACACTTATTACTGGCCAGGCAAGCCTCTGGCTGCCACTGCTGTTGTGTATTTATGATCAAAGAGTACTTCAGTCATTTCTAGATAACTTCACAATACCCCTGTACTGTCCCCATACTCTGCAGTGCACACGGATTTATCTGCCTCATGTGCCTGCAGCACACAGACAGAAGTAATTTGGAAATCTTACCATTCAAATGTGTACCTTTTGGCCAATACCTGTATCAGTAAAGCTCAAAGACCTGGCAGATCTTTTATTTAAATTATCTTTGCCTCCCCAGGGAGACCAGTTTTCTATGCTAATGCCACCTTCCTTGAGAGGAACTTTTGCACACGTGCTGTGACAGTTTACGTGGAAAAGGCGTTGTTAATGTGCACGGTTCAGCACCCTCTGACACGTTCCTAGCCTGGAAATTGAGTGTGTACAGCAGATGCAAAAATCAAATCTAAAAATATATCCAAGTGTCAAACTAAATTAAAATTTGTGCTTCATTAAGTGGGTACAGTACAAATAAAAGAAGTCTTGGTAGAAGCAAAACTGCTTTTTTTGCCTTTTAGCCAGCTGGGGCTGAATCTCCTTAGAAATGCCCATGGTGTTGAGTTAATGGTGTTGAGCAGCTGTCTGTTCCTGGTTTGCCACAATACCTGATTCTGCTTTTCCAGCAGTTGTTATGGCACATCTTCAAACTGAATTCAGGCTTTACACATTGCCTTTATGTTTGATCAACCATCTTCTCGCTGGGAGTTAAAATACACGGCAGGTGCTGCAGCACACCTGTGATTTACAAACGGTAACTCGTGTGAGAAATACAAAATACCCCTTTGGTCAGCCAGTGGGTGCTGTGTGAGCAAACACAGCCCGTGGAGCTGCTGTGGCTGCAAGGATTCTGTGCAAATAGAGCCGTGAAAAAATATATATATACATGTCTGGGCTGATTTATTCCTACCCTTTCATGTTTAGCACTCAGCCCTGCTTTAAAGAGGGATTTCAGAGGAGCAGCTTTTCTGTGTCAGACACTGAGAGCTCTGCAGGCTGGGAGTCTGTGCCGTGGTCCCAACAGGTTCCTGAGCCCCGCAGCAGCAGTGCTGGGGCTGGATGTTCCACCTCGGTGACTCTGTGCTGGTTCAGCAGTGCCGGTATCAGGAGATCTGAGCACAAATCTGAGCAAGAGCCATGGCTTCTTTCAAAGTATGAAATCCAGCAGAGTGCTTTTTGAAATAGGCAAGTTGACTTTTGACACAGAAGCATCGATTTCCTCCCTCTCCTCTGAGTTCATGTCTTTACATTTCTTTGACTTCTGACATTTTGCAGATTTTTTGCAAATGAATGTGATGATAGACAGGAATAAACTTAATTGTGAGAGTCACAGATGAACCAGGGAGGAATGCAAAGCAGGTCAGTAAAGGAAAAGGTGATGGGAGCATTCTGGCAGTGACCTAGGGGACATCTCTGCCAGGTAACACAGGGGAAGGTTTCAGTCCTAAAAGGAATCGCAAGGCATTTGCATCCCTTTGTTGCTCGTTAACCGTCACAACCCTAAGCCAAATCCTCTGGTGTCTTTCCTTAAACCCAGAGTTTGGATCAAACCTGGGATGTGCTCAACTGGAAAGCAGCTCCCAGTGCTGCCAGTGGGAGACCTTCCTCTGGGGAGCTGACTGAGTGTCCTGGCTCCTTCCCCTGGGGAGCTGTGTCCTGACTCCTGGGGGCAGCTGGAAGCCACGGCTGGGCTGGGATGCGCCTCTCACACTGCTCTGTGTGTGTCTGTGCCCACGGAGCTGGGCAGGGACTCCTGGGAGGGGAGCTGCAGGGAACGACCCTGCAGTGATGCTCCCTAAGAAGTGACCTGAGAGGGAGCTGCAGGGAACGGTCCTGCAGTGATGCTCTGTGAGAACTGACTTGGGAGGTTGGTTCTGAAATGAGGGAAAAGCCAGGTAGAGTCTCTTAGTGGTGAAAGCAAACTTCACCCCAGTGCACAGAGCGCTCTGGTGAGGAGAATGCTGAGGGCTGGAGACCCTTCCTGTTTAAGAACAGCTCCACACCTTATTTTATCGCCTTGCTGAATTCCAGCATGCATCGCCACGGTGCTCTCTGAATTATTGCAGCTCTCTGAGGCCAGGGCAAGTTTTCCACGGAAAATGATAATGTTCTCCTTCCTGTATTTTAATTAGTATTTCAGTGGAAGGGAGGAATTTGCTGATTTATGTAATTCTTTAAAAGAGGGCAGGGCAGCAAACTTCAGAGTAATTTATTTTTTGACATATATATTGCAGTGGTTTTGAAGACTTTTTGCAGCAGTTTGCAATCCTGTTCTGCAGAGCAAAATATTCACCTCAGTGGAATTTCACAAAGTCATCGCTGATTCATGCATTTCATGGTTTTTTGCTATTTTTGCAGCCTCATCTGTGTATTTTTACTCCATGGCCTCCTGCAGGCATGTTCATTTCTATCTGCTGTGCTGAAGAATTTATGCAGATTGTTGTAAGGATATGTTTTCAACCAGTTCAAGAAAAACAAACTCTTTATTTTAAATAATTGCAATTATCTATGAGTTTTTTTCTGCATGTGAAAATATTTAATGAATGAAAAAATAATAACTTGGCTTTTAGCAGCCAAATACGAATCTCATCCAGTTGAGAGCAATTCTTTACAAGCAGTTGTGGACACTCTTGTGCACCCCTCTGCTGGGGCATCACTTTGCTCAGAGAGGTGGTGAAGTCTTGCTGGGAGGCAGCAAAACCTCCTCCATTTGCTGCTTCTTTTTTTGGTGTTTTCCCTTCAGTTCCTGACCTGAGCTGCTCCTGGGCATTAGCACCTGGGGCCCACTTTGCACTGCAGAGGTTTGTGTGGTGAGGTGGATGGAGGCTGGGCACACAGCTTTGTCCCACGTGGCTTCAAACTGTTCCCACAGTGAAGCCACTGTATTGAAAAAAGCATTTTTTGAAAGCTTCTCTGTGCTCATGTAAAGAATTCACTTGTGTAAATGCCATAAAAGTCAAGTCTTTTCTCAGCATCACATTGCTGTGCTGAGGAAAGAGTGGCTTCTCTTGCAGATTTGGCATTTCTTGGCTGTTGTTCGTGTGTACAGAAAAACCAAAAACCAACAAAAAAACCTCCATAAACAAACCCAAAACCCCAGTGTACTTCATCGAGGGAAGTAATATAAATTAAAAATACCTCTGCAACTTCAGGGCTTGTGGCTGGCAGCCGTTAACCTTATTTGTAGCTCTTGAGAAAGAAGGAATCTTGGGTTGCAGTTATCTGTGTTAATATTCCACCTGGTAGTAGGTATTAATGTGTAATCACATTTTGGACACAAAAATGAGAATGTAATTTACAGGGCTGTGTCATTACTGATTTCTTGCTTAATGAGTGCAGTCTGGGCTCCTTGAGCAGAAGCTGCTGCAGGAGCTGCCCCTGGTGAACAGGCTGAAACGGGCTGAGAACACGGCCAGGGTTCATGCTCAGCGTTAGAAAAACAGAGATGCAAACTGAAAACACTGTAATAATTATGCTGACCTTACAACACTTCATCCAAACATTGTAAAGCAGTACCTTGTTCTAAACGTTTGGATCCCTAATGCTATTTTATTTCCTTTTTTCACATCTAGATAAGCAGTAGCTGCCTGACACTTGTTTAACAATTTCATTTCTCACTGCACTAGACTCAAATTGAAGCAAGTTGCTCTTTACAATTGGAAGTGTGAAAGGTTGTAAAATCTCCCTCTGCAGGTCAGGCAGGCACTCAGCTCAGGTCCTGAGTCTTAACCTCCTTTTTCTGTGTTCCTGGTGCTGGATACAGCAGCACTTGAACCCTGCTGGAGCTGGTGTCTTCTTTGGCTAAAATCTGTGACCAAATGCAAACACTTCCTGCTGCATGATGGGCTTTCCATCATCCCCTTGTTCCTTTTTCCTTCTTTAATAATCCGCTTAGTCAACATATCAAAGCAACCTGTATTTACCTCGTGTAATTTATTTACGTTCATTTAAAATCAAGGTTATCTTGTGTGTTTTCACTAACTTTCCTGCACCAGACACTTGTAACTCGTGGAAGTTCCCAAGCAGGGCTCCTGATACCTTCAGCAGAGCAGGTGAAGGCAGCCAGCTTCCCATCCTCCTGTCCTGTGCAGGGGCTCACATTCTCTCTGTGAAGGAGAATTTAATCCTGCGAGCAGCAGTGCCCCCTCAGCAGCTCGGGCTCACTCTGTGTGTGCTGTGGTGTTCGGAGCTGAGCAGAGTGGATACAGGAGATTTCCCACCCTTGCTTGGAGAAAAGGTATTTCTGCTCATTTTGTGAGCTGTTGGTAGTTCCTCCACCAGCTGCACCTTGAACGGGAGCGCAGATACTGCTCAGGGGCAATATTCTGCATTCTGGGCTGTTCAGCCCTAAACACAGCTCAGAGAGTCCTTGGTGTCACTGTATTTATAGGGGCACTTGCCTAAAGTCTCAGCTTTTTCAAAGAGTGCTCGTTGCTGCGTTAAGCACACTCGAATTGCAGCTTGCAGTGGAATTTAAGAGGCCTTGGACGTGGATAGATGAGAGATGCAGCCAAAAGCAGGGGAGAATCAGAGGCTCTCTGGGCCACCTGAGTTGTCCATAGCAGTGGAGTCTCCAGACACACGAGTAGGATCTCAGTTGGCTGCTCTATGGCTGGCTTGGTTTTTCCCCTCTTTTCCCGTTTCAGTGTCTGAAATCAGAACTGCCTGTGCAGAACTCAGGGCTGAGGCTGCAGCTGGCATGTGTGCAGATCTGCTCTGCTCCACAGCGGGGTGGATAATTGACAGTAATGGCTGTAAAATCCAGAGCTCAGGGGCTGGGGTTTTTTTTTCCTCCCAAGCCATCCCTCTGGAAAAGAGTTTGATCAATGGCTGAGCATTTCAGTCTGGTATTAATAAATGCAGAATGTTAAAGAGCCACTTTGGGAATAAATAATCTAATTCAGTTTATAATCCTAACTGTTGTTTAAAAAGAAATAAGAGTAATAATGAAAACAAATTACCCTTTATTTAAATATTAATCTTTTATGGTAATTGTGCCTGAATAAATATTTCAGTTGCAGAGAGTGGGTTGTATTGTCAGACACTGAAAGCTGTGCTGTGGCTGAATCCAGTGTCCTGTGTTCGTGCCTCGTGGAGAAGAGCTGCGATGCTCTGAAAGCTTTCTGCTGCTCTGTGACTGTCACTGTGCATTACCAGCAGCCTCCCTGAGTGATGGATGTGTGCTGAACGAGGGCAAGGACATCAAACTGGCACAGACTCCTCGCTGGGNCATAAAACCAGCAGCATTCACAGCATTGGGGGGTTTGTGTTGTCTAGGAATGCAAAGCACAGCTAAAAATTCCCTCTGTTGTGCTTTTAGGGGGAGCTGGTATAGCTGATGCTCTGAGTTGGTGCTTCTAACCCAATCTAGTTGCAGTATGAGGCACCACTGAGCTTTCTTCTTTAACCAGAACTTGGATCTCTGCTCATACAAAAACCTGCATTATCAGCTACTGCTTTTATTTTTCTGCATTTCTCTTTCCCTGTGAACCTTGTGGAATGCCAGTGCCCTGCTGCAGACCAGAATTACCACCCAGAGTCCCCAGATTTGACATGCTCCAAAACAGACTGATGGAGGACTTAATATCTTTATTTTAAAGACTGTCAAGAAGGCAAATGTTGCAGTGGCCTAGTCCAGATTTAAACGCAGTGGAGTGGAACAATCTAGCTGGAAAAGAGCTCAGCTTCTGCAATCTAACTCTGCTATTATGGGCTGCCATGAGCTTTGCAGCTGATGGAGATCAGGAGGGTGTGATACAGACCCCTGAGCATTCCTCAGGGTGTTCCAGGGATGGATGTGCTGCAAACCTCTCTGAGCCTTCCGTGTCAAAGGACGAGGTTCTTCTTCTCTAGGATCTCAGTGACCAGGATTTGTTCCTTTGAAAATCTTAATTTAGCCCTGCACTCTTCCTTTTGGCCTTCACTGACAAACTGAGAGCCCTGAATCATATCCAGGATGTCAGGAATGTGCAGTGATGAGAGGGGAAGTGGCTTGCACAGGGTCACTCACCAGAGCAGTGACAGAGCCAGACGTCTCCTGTGCTCCCAGCTCAGGGTTTCATGTCAACAGCGATTTTTCATGACTGTGTGGCTGCTCTGTTGTGTTCCTGCTTGAAAATGGACCCAGGGCTGTGGGATCACTGAATTCAGTCCAGTTCTGGTTCTGAATTTCACCTGGAACCTCAACTCTGGTGTAGGATTAGTGGAAGCTGCTCTTTCTGTCATCTGTGATTGTATTTTATGAGATAGATGAGAAGAACAAAGGATCATCATGTTTTCAACGTGGGACTTTGTGAAAGAAGGAGCACACTTTAATTTACACTCCTCAATAGCAATGGAGATGTCACTTTTTTTGTACCGGTGGGAGAAATATCTGCTCTGGAGCCACTCCCTGCTCAGTCCTCCTCATTTCCCTTTCTTACACAAATGGCTTCCAAGTTGTTTCTACTTCATCTTTTCTCCACACAATTCATCTGCCCACTTCTCACATTTATGTAAAAACTTTGGCACCAGTCCTTGACTGTTTCATATTTTAGATTATTTTGCTCCTTAGCATTGGAAAAGTCTGCACCAGTAATTCAGATATGATTTTGTTGCTTCTTGTTTTACATCTCCACAAACTCTGCAGAACACAATGTTTCTTTTATGAACAAAGAGTAAGAGTTCTAAATTATTAAACATAGAAATAAGAGATAGAGACATATTTTGTAGCGCTTTTCTTTTGGAATTGTCAAAGAAAAGTTTGATTCATTCATGTTATTGCACGTTTTTACCATGAAAAAAGGGTAGATTCCTTTACTTTCCTTCAGTTTTGGAGTTACTGCTGTTCACTGTGTGTCTTAGGATGCTGTGGTATAGAAAATAATCACATTACATTTTAAATTTCCATTAGCTGTGCTAACAGTCATAGCAGCCCCCCAGACACCAAATGTACTCTGTGCTGAGAAGTTTAATAGTGAGAGAAAGGCTCATTTGTTGCTGATAACATGATGAACTTGGCTTTGCTGCCTGCCCTGTGCAGTCAGGATGTCTGGGAGCAAGAGCTGGGTCATGCTCTTAATTATGTGGAGACCTGATTCCAGGTCCTGTGTCCCGGCAGGGGTCATTTCCATGCAGCACTGAGCAAGGGTCAGGAATAATTCTCTCCACGTGTAATTGGGTGAATTTAGTGAGTTGAACTGCAGATTTTGCTGATAAATGAGAGCCCAGCTCAGCAGGCTGCTGAGGTTCATTCCTGTGCAGCAGAGTCCTTACACACTGCTCAGCTGAGGAGATGGAGTCCCCAAAGACTGGCAGAGCTTGCTTCAGTGCTGGCTGGGCAGGGGTCAGCTGTGCAGCGGGGACTCCAAGGAAAATCAGGAAGCCACAGAATGTGAGGAGTGTTCAGACAGCAGCCGGGCTCCTCTGCGTTTGCTGCTGAGGAACGAGAGCACTCGTGGGCTCTCAGGGGGTGCTCTGTGTCTGCTCTCACACAGGCGTCACTCACTCGCTCCCTTCTGCTTCCAGAAATTCAATAATTCTTAACCTCTACCCTTCTCTCTAATTTTGTTGAAATTATTCTAATGTACTGGAGGGAATGAGAGAGACTCAGATGTACTGATTGCATAATCCCTTCTTTATTAAGGAGCTTGGAAAAAAGAAAAACAAAATCCCAACCAGCTTGTTATAGCCATATATGCCACTGCAGAAATGATTTCTTTCTAAGCATTTTATCCTGTATAATTTTAAACCTTCCCAGATATTGTGTTTGCCATTTCTTCCTGAGACTCTTCCACTGTCCTTTTGCTTTGAATTTGCTCTATATTTCCTGCTGTTTCTAATTATACTCTCCTGCCTACCTGCTCTAGCGATTTTCTCTCCTTGACGCTTAAATCCTTGGAATATTTGTGGAAAGTTAGCACTTTCTGGTTCTTCTGCCTTTTAAGCCTCACCTACTGATTTTTTTCAGAAAATCACCAACCTACCTTCTGCTCTACTTGATGTTCCTTCAAGAATTGCACATTCAGGCCCTCTGGAAATCTGGCAGATTATTTCTTCCACCGTTTTTCTAAAAGCTCTGTCCATTTCCTGCAGTCCTTGTGGCTGTTGTTTGTACCTTATCCTGCTGTGCAATGACAGCATAACTAAAGTCAAGCAGCTTGAGCAAAGCAAATGGAAAACCATGCCTAAAAACCCGTTTATACTCACAGACTGCAGTGATAATTTTGGCAGTGCTGTTTTAATTCTTCACGTCGTTTGGTTGCTTTTAATACCCACAACAGCTGCCCGTTGGATTTCTCCACACAAATTCCAGGAACCATGCTAGTTAGGAGGTTTGGAGTAAGTTCCCCATCCAAATTTTCCACTTTGCTTGCTTGGAGGAGATATTTTAAGCCACATTTTTGGTGATTTTGTGTCCCAGGCAGTACACCCTCGAGGATTTTCATTGCAGCCAAAGAAGAGCAGTGTCTATATTTGCAAAGGTTCCATGTTAGCCTTGCAAAGAGAGAGAGTTTACATTCAATTAAGTCATTAAAGACTCATAATTGGACTAAGAAACTCTGGGGCAGTAGCAGTAAGAGTATAAACCAAGTAAGAGTGAGGAGTTCAAGCAATCCAGTGTTTGGGTGTGTGCTATGAAGTGTTACTGGAGTAGAAATTGATCTTCACTTACTGTTCTCCCCATTACGTGAATGATTTATGAACCTGCTGAAACTATTAATGATTACTGACATTACTGAATTCATAATTATAACAATTAGGGTGTCTCTTCCCCTGCCTGCAGCTCAATAAAATCAATGTGTCTTTTCCAAGGGCTGGATGTGCATCTCTCCCCTGTCAATTGCAAACATTTCTGGGTTCAGTGCTGATACTCCTCTGGGCAGGGCCAGTGCTGTGCTGAAGCTCCGGCCCCAGAAGTGGAGGTTGTTTCCCATAGAATCTACTTCTGAGGTCCAAGATTAGGACCAAGCTCTAAAACCAAGCTCTAAAAGCAGCTTTAAAGCCCAAATTGCATCAGCTGGGAGTCTGCCACGTGAGGAAGGCTGTGTGATGTGCTCTGTCCCTCCCCAAGCTGGCAGCACGAGCTCCTCACCCTGCTTAGGTGATATTTCCTATTCACAGCAGCACATTTCCTGAGTGTTTCATGAAGCATTTCATGCCATGTCTGTTTTTCTCTCTCCTCCACTTTTCTCTAGTTATTAGTCTGATCATGTTATTATTTTTACTGAAAGAGTAATTTCCTTTTGGAAGTGGCAAACAGCTGCAGCCACGTTGTGACAGAGTGTATTGAGATAAGGCAGTGAGAACCCACCATTCCTCAGCCTGCCTCCTTAGATCAGTGAATATTTAAAGTCCATTTGAGTCTATCTGCAGTAATGGTTTTGTTTACAGCGGGACTGGGATGGGGAGGAAGCTGTGTGTCTGGAGGTGATTTGAGGACACACAAACTTGGAAGGAATAACTGTGATGAGGGAGCTGTTAGCAGCCATTCCGTGTCTCCAGAAGCTCTGCAGTTGGTTAATGCTTTACTGTGGGCCCTTGCAGGAGGAGCAGCTGCCCTGGGCCAGGATCCCTTGTGGTGTCCAGAGTGGGATGGGCTCTGGTCACTCTGAGCAGGGGCTCTTCCAGGACTTCAGCTCCAGCCAGGGTGGCTCCTCTGGCTCTTCAGCCATTAGGATAATCAGCTTCTGGAGGAGTCCTTCAGGGAATGGGTATTTAAACCCCTGAGTGCCTCTAACTGGAGCTGGATCAGTTCATGCAGGTTGATGTGGTGTGGTTGTACAGGAGGAGCTGCCCTTACAGCCCCAGGTGTGTCCTGCCCAGCCCAGGCTGAGCTCTGCTCTCTGCTCTGTGCCCGGGCTGGTTGTGTTCCTCTCTGCAGAGGCGGCTCCTGCCCGGCACAGGGGTCCCTGGGCTCCTGCTCCATGGGCATGAGCGAGGCTGGGCTGCTGCTGCCAGGGACCAAAGGCAGAGCTCCTGGCACAGGGGTCCCTGGGCTCCTGCTCCATGGGCATGAGCGAGGCTGGGCTGCTGCTGCCAGGGACCAAAGGCAGAGCTCCTGGCACAGGGGTCCCTGGGCTCCTGCTCGATGGGCATGAGCGAGGCTGGGCTGCTGCTGCCAGCTAGCAAAGGTAGAGCTCCTGGCACTGAGAGCTCTCAGGGCACAGAGCAGAGCAGATCACTGCTGATTCCTGCACTGATCCTGCCTGGGGAGCTCTGCTGTCCCTGGGCACCTCCTTCTGGGTGATTCCCTGCAGCGTGACAGCCACAGTCAGAACCTGCCACCCTTCACTGCCAAGAGGGTACCCAAGGATTTCCAGGATTTCTGTATCCCCTCACACCTGCCCAGTCCTGAGCTCAGGTGCTGCACAGCCTCAGAGGGGGAAGGTCAGGTGCACCAGCAGTGGGGGCAGTGGAAGCCAAAATGACTGACTCCAGCAGTTCATGCTAATAAGAATGTTGAGTTCTGTGAGCTCTTGAACTCACACCATTTTTGATGTCACAAGTCCATCAAAGGCTGTGATTTGATGTGACAGGAGCTAGGACTCGGCTGCAGACCTGTACCATCATCCTGTCTGGATGATTTCCTCGTGGCCATCAGATTATCCCAAGGTGTATGGAGGGGAAACATCTGCTCCAATAAAAGCGTGCCACAGCTGGGGCAGGGCAGGGATCTCAGCCTGGTTGTTACAGACAGAATGATTTACTGAGAAATAATTTACCTTGAGAAAGGTGTTGGAGCAGATGGCTCTCAAAGGTCTCTCCTAACCAAGATTGCCCTGTAATTCTGTGATTTAAAATATGTTTCAGCCTAAAGCTCTTTCAAAAAGCCAGGTTTGGAGGGAGGCAAGGTGTATCTTCTCTCTTCAGTTTATTTTTCATATTATTGCGCAAAAACAACAAACAAATGGGGTTCTGGAAGCTTCTTCTGTTTTAATATTAAGAAAGCTGGAAGATGTTTCCTTTTTTAATTCTAGACTTGGCAAACAGTGAACAATTGTGTAAACAAAATTTTATAAAAAAATTTTATTTTAATTGAAAAGAACTTTGCAGTTTTGCAAGATGCATGAGTTCAGCAGAAATACTTGCTGAATAGTTCACAGCAGAGGAAATTCCTGCAGCTGAGAGTGCTAATCTCATATATTGGATGTGCCTTGGCAGGTATCTCCAAATAAGTCTCTGATTTTGATATATAATGAGAGCTTGAGTCTTGTGGAATGTAATGCAGTTTTTACATATAATTGCATTTGTTGAAGCAGTGTGGACACTAATAAGCAAGGCATAAAAAAAAGTGTTACAGAGACATGGCTGGAACTGAATGCTAAGACATCAGATCTTCCACTCTGGGTTTAATATCACAATTCAATTTCAAAAAAATGAGTAGGGGCTGTAATTTCAAAATCATTCTGAATTCCAAAGTTCAATGCCCAAGATGGGCATCAACCTGAATTCACCGAGTCTAGTCCCATATACATTTATGCACAAGTGTAAATTTGCTGGTCATGTACAACAGGGGTTTTTAGGAGGATAAATATTTGTAGGATGAGGAATGAATTTAGCTGCAGGGCTGTGTGCTGAGCGCAGTGCTTGATCTCGTGATTCTGTGTGCTGGGATTACTCCACAGTAAATATTTGCAGCGCTGCCTCTGGAGTTCTTTAGCATGAAAATCCTGGGTCTCGTTCCCTCAGATCAGTGCTGTGTTTGTGCTGCTCCTGCCATTCAGAAAAAGGTTCCTTTCATTTCCAGGAGACTGTGACAGTGCCAGCAGCCTGCCAAATTGTAATGTGAATGAAATACCTAAAGCTTTCTTTAGGGATGAGAGTGTCATTGACCCAAAGGCTCAGGTCTGGGGGCTATGGTGTGAATTCCCACAGCGCTGCCAGTGCTGGGCAAACCCCTCACCTCCCTGGGTGCTGAGCTGGTGTTGGATTGAAGCCTTTGTACCTGGTTTCCCTACCCATAAAATGACAATTGTGTTACATTTTTGATATTTTTCCCCTTGGTGAGACAGCCATCCCCACATTCTGTGGTTGTCTTGCCCAGTGTGGCCTGAGCCTTGGCTGGGTCCTGCAGGAACTTCTCCAATTACCAAAGAACTCTGCTGGCCGTGGGCCTGCTTTGCTCTTCTGCACTTTCACCACACTCAGAAGTGAGTTACCTTACATTTAGTGTTACTTTCGTGCTGTGGACAATAGAGAGCAGGTAGAGGAAGCCAGATTGACAGGGTATCTGCAGGGTTTTATCACACTTTGTGCTGCCAGTGAAACCATTTCTGTGGCCCCTCAGCTGTGCCCCTGCCCAGGAATTGGGGCTGCTGTGCCCGTGCCTCGTGCCAGGGCTGCTCCAGGGCACCTGCTGTTCCCTGAGTGCTGTGGGGAATCATTTATTCAGTGATTTTAGACTGGATGGAATAAATCAGCGTTGATTTACCCTTCCCTTGGCACAGTGTGGGAAATGATCCCTGGGTTTATCCTGTCAGGAGATGCTCAGAATCCTGGTTCTGAACTGAAATGCTGACTCGGTGGGTAATTATGATTTAAATTTATATTCTATTAAGAGGTTTGCTAATTTTTGCTCACTTCTGAATTGGGTTATTTGGGAAAAGTGCTATCAACAGCTGGAAAATCGTATAGTGAATAATTTATTTGACAATAGCAAAAAAAAAGTCAAATAAATAATTCAGCAAATATTTCTCAACCAGCACTCCTGATGTCAAGCTCCAGAGAGATGGATCAATTTTTTAAAATAACTTTATTACATGATTAGCAGACTCATTTCTTGGTGATTTTTCTTGCTAGTTGGTTCACTTCATACAGTGGTTCCCAAAGAAAAATGACTTTTCAGCCTACCTATCCTGAATTTTTAATAGTAAGATGACAATGAATAAAATGAAATTTTAATGTAGTGCCGTATGTATCACCTTCCCTTGATCTGTCAATGGTGAATAATGATCTTTGCTGTAGCACGGTGCTCCAGGTCCTGCAGAGGCTGGGTTTTAGAATGCCCTCTCTGACCTTGGGACGGTCTGAGCCCCAAGTCTCACGTTCTTGTCTAAAATATTTCAGTTTTTATGATTGGTGTGGATCGGGTGATGTGTAGAGGATGATCTCTCAGTGCTGGCAGCACACGGGGCAGGAGTTGCACCACATTGTTGGGTTTGGTTTCTTAAAATTCTGGCTTTTTGGGTAACCTCAGCCATGTTATTTTTAACTGCCAGGGAGGGGTGGGGATCCTGCCCGCCGTGCCAGCCAGACTCCCAGCCACGGGCTGCATCTGGGAGAGCAGCCCTGGGTGTGCTGAGCTCCCAGGCTGCAGCTGAGCCACCCCTCGGCTGCTGGCGGGCACCATCACGCTGTTAATGCTCGTTTAAACTCCTGCTTAAAGTCACTTCTTGCAGTATTTGATTTTTTTTACCTTAAGTCCTGGTTAAGGAGTAAAATAGTCGACAGAAAATTGTTACCCAGTATAAAAGTTTCCTGCAAAAAAAAGCTGAAAAATATTCATGCATTGCACTCTAGCTCGGAAACCAGAAGGAAAAGTCGGTCGGATTAATTAAAATAAAATTAGCTTGTGGTACATGTGAGTGGTAGAAGGATGTGCCCCAGAGAAGCCTCCAAGGAGTGCCCATGCACAGTGGGATCCTTCCCTCAGCCCTGCCTTCCCGGGTTGTGCCAAACATCCCAGATCTGTCCCCTGGCACAGAGGAGTGTGTGTGTGTGTGTGTGTGTGCTGTGCCTGAGAGCAGAGCTGCCCAGGAGAGCCAGAGGAGAGTGTGTGT
>VWZT01007953.1:598720-643749 GCA_013397055.1 Pachycephala philippinensis | reverse complement strand
TGTGTGTGTGTGTGTGTGTGTGCTGTGTGTGAGAGCAGAGCTGCCCAGGAGAGCCAGAGGAATGTGTGTGTGTATGTGCTGTGTCCGAGAGCAGAGCTGCCCAGGAGAGCCAAAGGCAGTGGGTTCTGGTGGCTGCACTTAGAGAAAAACACATGAGAAACCTCTAAAACAGAGCTGAAACGGGCAGGTGACATTTGCAGCATCACACCTGGGGCAGGGGTTTAAATCCCCTCTCGCAGGGGGGTTTTAAAATCACCTCTGGCATTGGGGTTTTTAAATCCCCTCTTGCAGGGGGGTTTTTAACTCCCCACTGCCCGAACTGGGGCAGGTTTCAGCCAAGCCCAGGCTGGTTGGGAGGGATGGGCACCGAGGAGAGCCCAGCTGGACCAGCCTGGCAGGACACAGAGTGCTCCTGGCTCTGTCTGTGCCACTCCTGCCCGGGGTGGCAGCACCGTGGGCTCCGTGCAGGGTCCCACAGCCTTTACTGCACACCCCACCCATGTAATGCCCAGGGTGCTGTCCCCAGGGTGCTGTCCCCAGGGTGCTGTCCCACACATGCAGTGCCCAGGGTGCTGTCCCCAGGGTGCTGTCCCCAGGGTGCTGTCAGACACGCCAGGCAGAAGCAGTTTATTGCATTGCAAGGAGCTGTTTATTCAGCAGAGATGTGATCTCTGCCTCCCCGGCAAATGTGGAGAGGAATGCAAATGTCCCTCCTGCCACAGCAGCTTGACTCGGATGTAAAGGCTTCTTAAAACAAACAAAAACCCCTCACAAATGAAAGTATTCCCTCTCCTGAGACCAGAGTTGTGGGTATTTTTTAAGAATTCAGCGAAGACTAGACAGACAATCTTTTCTTGGTGAAGATAAACTAAAAGATTATCAGGATTCTCTCCTGGCTACTTTAAATATAGATGGAGATATATATATATACACAAAAATATATTCCTTCTGGTACAGGAGATTTTTCACTCAGTAATTTCTTTTCTCTTAATATCTTCTAGTTACCTCCTCCTTTTTTCCCCACCCAAAATCTGTTTAGGTGTGAAGACAGTTTGTTACTGGGCTGCATGTTCCCGGGAGCACTGCAAAAAATGGATAAAATCCACTTTATTTAAAGATTTCTGGCGTTGCTGGGGATCTACTGCTCTAGAGGAGTGTCAGTGTAATGCCTGTGTGCTGTAGGGACTGGGGAGAGAAGGGAGGAGGTACCAAACAGCAAATATTCTGAGGGAAGGGCTGATTCTCCAGTGATCCTTTGATTTCCTTTCCACCTCCTCATTTTTGCTTAGGAAACAAGTACTGTTTAGTGATAATGCCAGGAGTAATGGCTTACAATTCCAGAAGAGAGGAGCAGAGAAGGTTTGCAAAATCCTTTTAGTGAAATTGTTTACATTCTGGAGAAAACACCACAGCAAAAGATGCCTTTTTTCATTTTAAACAGGATCTGTATGAGAAATGAAACGTTTAAAAAACCACAGAGCTTTGCTACAGCATGGCAATGCTTTGGGGTTTTGTGCATTTATCCTACATGTGCTGGTGGTTGGTGCTGTTTGCTCCCACACAGGGAAGGAGTGTTACCCAGTGCCAGAGCTGCTGGGCAGTGCCAGGGCAGGGCCAGGGCTCACCTGGGCGTGTGTCCGTGTGACAGCACAGCACCTGGCCTCACTTCTACCCAAAAATTCCCTTCTTTCTGAAATGCCACCTTACTCCACTTTGAGCTGCATAAATCATCTCATCCTCTCTTTTTATGGGAAAGTAATTTTCAGTTTAATTTTCTCTCCTGTGAAATGGGAGTAATGGTTTTCACAAACTCCTTCAGGCCTCCTGGGGCCAGCTGTGCTGCTGCCACCCTTCTCTCATGCTGGAAAGTTTTCCCAGTTATCCCTGGAAACATTTCTTCCTTCTCTGAGCTCTGCTGTAGCACCTCTTGCCCTGGCCCGTGCAGCATTTCAGGCCACACTCCTGTGATACCCTGCAGGAGATGTGCTGGGCACGTTTGTGGAGGTGGAGGAGAATAAAATTACCTTTTCTCTCCCTCCCGAAGGCTCTTTCATTAACTTCCCTATGATACATCTCATTTTGCATATTCATGGCTTCAGGCTGCTCGTGTCCATTACAGCCTTCTGCAGACAGGGATGGAACTTTATCCAGTTTATTATGAGAACATTCCAGGGGGGTCACTCGGGGGAGTTCAGCACGAGCCTGGTGTGGGGAGCATTCCACAGAGATCAAAGCTGATGGCACACTGGGGAGGTGGGGAGTGGGATCCTTGATGTGAGCAGCACTGCCAGCATCCAGGAGCTGTTCCTGGGTTCCTGAGGTCTCTCCTTGGGAGCTGTGGCTGCAGGGTGTGACACGGGGTGTGACATCCCTGGGTCTGTCCCTGCAGAAATGTGTCACAGCAGAGGTGCCAGCGCTTGGCCAAGGGCCGTGGGCACTGCCCCTCTGTCAGAGCACTCCCAGGCTGGAAGGGCCCAGGAGAGACTTCTGTATAAAATACTTTGCCTGTGTCAGGGATGTGTCGAGCAGCAGGTGCAGGATGGCCCTTGTGGGAGTAGGAAATACTCCCCTAGAGACAGGACAGAGTTTCCCTTTGTTCTTAATGTGTAAGAGCTGCTTGATCTCTTGTGAGGAAATAAAAGGCAGATCAAGAAATACAGCACAAAACTGTCTGTGCTGCCCTGGCTGGCAGGAGGAGAGACCTGACTACTCCATTCCAATGAAGCTTTGGGGGTTTTTTTAATCATCCTTGTCTTCAGTTTGGGCTGAGAGCCTTTAAGGATGTGTCTGCATGGCACAGAGCTCAGCAGGGCCCTGCTCACGAGGAGAGTTTATTGGCACCGCAGTGAGCTCCATTGCAGTTTAACTCTCAGCCATAAACAGCAACACCCAGGTGAGGGATTTCACTTTAAATTAGCATCAAGAACCGTTTTACTTCAACCACTCTTCACTCAGCCTGAATTGCTGCTGTGAACCTTTGGGTTTGTCCATCCTAAGCTTCCTAACCACGCAGCCTCCCCTATTGCACCTCGCGGTGCTGCTGCACCCCGGGCAGCAGTAATGGGTTTAGTGTTAGCAGGGACAAGCTGCCAGCAAGCTGCTGCTTTGTGGTGACCATAAAGTGCATGTCCACCTTGAGGAGGATTGGGCACTGCATCATTTCAAGGAGCAGTGCCTGAATTCCCAGCAGGAACATCCTTTGTAACAAGCAGCCTGGACTTTAACAGAAAAGCCACAAATATTTTTATGTGGCTGAGCTCCACGGATGGACATTACTTGGCCACATTTCTCCATTTATGTTTTTTAACTGTATTTTCTGAAAGGTAACTTTTTGCCTTCTGTTTTGAAAAACCCCAGTTGCTGAGCACAGCTTAGGAAGGAGTAGATTGGGAAACAGATCCCTGGGACTTGCACATGGGAGGACTGACATAGTTAGTGATGAGTAAAGTAATTGAACAGAGTTCCTGACCTGGTGCTGACAGCCTGATCGTAGGTCATGCAATACTTTCCCATTTTAAATACATCTTTAGTAGCAGTAATGAGATTCTTACTGAATTTTGTGGTGCTTTGTAATCTTCTCTTTTGGAGGTGTTTAGTGTTTTTAAGAGGAACTAGTTCAAACAACTTCTATCAAAATCACATTTGGTAGCTGGTAGCAAGGTGTGGGGTTCTGCTACAAGAAATGCTTCATTAAAATACCTGCTTTGAAGGAGAACCTAAAAGAAATATTTCTGTGCCTTTGGGTTCCTGTGGCTGTGCCAGTGGGAGCTGCAGTTCATGAATGTGCTCCACTTCTCTCTCCCCGTCTTTTCCACTGCCTTTCACTCCCTCCTTTGTTTTACTCTGTCCTAATCACTTCCTTTCCCCTCATCTCCAACATACCTGGAAAAGATGAAGGGGTTTGCCTTTTTTGGCAGTGTTTTGGTGGCTCCAAAGCCTGGCACTGTGCCCTCAGTGCCCCTGTCCCTCGCTGCTGTCCAGGACACATCCTGTGGCAGCCCCAGTCCTGCAGAGGCGGGCACAGGGAGCAGCAGGCACCGAGGCAGTGATGCAGAGGCACCCGGAACAGAATCCCAGCCCCAAGGCTCATTGTGTGAAGATTCAATTAGCTCTTTAAACACAGGAACTGGGATGGAACACACTGTGCAGAGCAGGCTCACTGCCAGGGATTTATGGGCAGTGCACTGCCCCTTCCTGCTCACACAGCTCAGGTGACTGAGATTCAATAGTCACAGCTGCATAAAGCAGCTTCTGATCCTACCTGGGTCAGCAGGAAATAAGGCTGCATTCAGGGCGGGTTTAGAAATCGTGCTCCTTTTTTTCATGGCATGAAGAAATGAGAAATTGAACACAATGTGTTCCATTTTGGAAACTGAGGGGCTCACTTTAAATTCCATTCAGGAGAGAAGGAGCACAGTGCATCCACTAAAACACAAACCTTAAGGATGATCAGATCCACCTCTTCAGGAAGTAGCATTGGATAAAGCTCTGGATTTAGTCAGCACGATGGAAATCCTGAGTATCTTGGGGAGAGTCCCAAACTGGGGCTGTGTCATAACTGGTCTTCATAGAAGTGTATCCTTAGTTTTAGCTCCTTTTCCACATCAGCTGGGAAACCTGCTGGGGTTTGGGTGCATTTTGGGATTCTCTAATCAGCTGCTGAAATGTTCCCTCCTTTTCTAGTTGCACTCAGCAGAAATGGCTTGTGACCCTTCAGAGCTGTGCCAGTCTTCCTCTCTGTGAGCATTATCCCACAGACAGAAATTCTGGTCCTTCCCTTCCCCTCCCCACAAACACTGAAGGTGCTTCAGCATTCAGTGCTGCAGGAGAAGGTGTCATTCCTGGTGTCCCCTGGATCTGTGCACTAAGAAACTCCACATTCCTCTGCAGCTTTACAGGAAATTGAGTATTTCCTTGTCTCTCTCGATGCCACTGGCCCAAGGAGCTCACCTTGCCAAGACACACAATGGAATCTTCACTCCCTTTCCATGCAGTGGCTGGTTTTGTAACAAACTTTGCAGGAATTGCATCAATTCCCTTTCCAGTCTTCCCTGTTTGCATTTCTGCTGTGTGGTGTCCTCTGACAGGCCCGTGGCACACAGGGAAGGACAGCTCACAAACCAGTGTAGCTTTGGGAAGGTGCCCCCAGTGCCCCCAGTGCCCCCAGTGCCCCCAGTACCCCCACAGCATCACATCCAGCCAGGCTCTGCTCTTCTCTGCTGTTTCTCACTCAAGGGTCCTGGCAGGACTGGCTGATATTAAACAGCCCAGTTCTGTAACTCTCACAACAAGCTCGATTATCTATAATTCCTAGGTTAGCAAAGGACAAAAGGAGCTTCACACTGACACTCACAGCACGGTAGCAGTATAGCCAGAAAATAATTCCAGGTTTTCCAGTCCTCTGCTCCCTGCTGCCCTTGTTCATGGACCCCATCCCAAGCTTTGACCTTTCTTCCATGCCCCTCT
Source organism: Pachycephala philippinensis (assembly GCA_013397055.1). Classification (NCBI taxonomy): domain Eukaryota; kingdom Metazoa; phylum Chordata; class Aves; order Passeriformes; genus Pachycephala; species Pachycephala philippinensis. The sequence continues at coordinate 638,283 of VWZT01007953.1, read as the reverse complement.
GTTTAAAAAAGAGAAAATACTTTTGAGGCAGTGCTTTCCCGTTTCAAGGAGTGATTCCCTTTAGATGTGTTCATGTTCTGCTTGGCCGGGGAGGAAGTGCAGTGTGCACATAAAGGGAGAGCCTGGGGTCAGTTTGGGCTGTGGTTTAGGCTCTGTTTTGCCTTTGATCTGGCTGTGTTCCTCCACCCCTGGCATGGAGCAGTCACAGTGATCCCTGTCACACTGTTACTAAGCCACTTGAGTTGGTGGGAAATACCCTGAAATCTTAAGACAAGTGCAAATGGTTAATTCAGTATTGAATCCATCATCCCACCAAATCCTCTCTTTGAAGGGGCCTTAATCCAAGGTTTTATTAATATAAAAGCAATTATATTCCTGGCTTATCAGTCATGTGAATGAGCATTCCTGTTCCTTTCTGTGCTGCAGTGCGGACGGTCCTGCCTCTGAAATCATGCAGATTGATTTTGAAATTGAGGACCTGCCTGACCTGCCTGAGACCCAGCTCATCACCTGGCAGGTGGAATATCCTGGAGACACCACGTCTGACCTGGGAATCTCCAAGATCTACGTGAGCCAGAAGGACCTGGTAGGAGTTCTCCCCTTGGCTATGGTAAGGAACTGTTTGGCATTCTGCGGGGTTTTAGTTGTGCTGCACAGCTCCAGAGTCTGACAGCAAATGATCAGCTGAAAGGGGAGGGGGGACACAAAGAAACACCTTGAGAATCAGATCCTGGCTTGGGAGGGGGGAGCACAGCTTCCCATGGGAGGCCGAGTCCTGCTCTTTCACTGATACACTGATTTTTCGGGGGCAGAAGCTGAGTTCACAGCGTTTCCATTGCTCAGAACTCCCTCTGGGTGCAGCAGGAGCTGTGCCTGGACACTCAGTGCAGTGAGGTACATGCCTGACCTGAATCAAGAGCACTCCTGTATTGGTCTAGACTTCCTGAATGACAGTTTGTCCGGATTCTGAATTCTCACTCCATATGCATTTGGGAGTGAGAAGAGAAATAAAAGGAATGGCATGAATTTGGAGTCATTTTTAATTACCTGGGGAGCACAAAATGCAGTGTGGAGGCAACTGTCAGTTCCACAGAAATGCATTCAAACAGGTTGCCACACGGTCACAGTGAAAATTGCAGGGCTTGAAAATCACCTAGTCCTTTAGCCTTGTTCTTATCTAAAAAAAAACCTGTTAGATACCCATATTTGAAGTACAAACAGCAATTTGTGCATTTGCTCCTCTCTCCCCTTCACATTTCTTCACTGTCGGGGTGGGAGCACCCTTGTGTCAGGTCTGGCTGTGCCTCGTTTCTGTTCATAGGCAATCTGTTACAAAATATTGACACATTATTATTTAGTGCTGAAAGAAAAACAAAATCAATCTCAGAGCATTTAAAAACATGTAACCTGGATGTTTGCCTGGTGATAGCAAGTTAATTGTGCCATTACTGAAGACCAAAGGTGTTTCCTGCACTTTCAGACTCACAGAACTGGCTGTTCTTGTTACTTATATTCACCAACTTCAGAACTACTCAGGTGCTGTGGTTCTTTATTTTAGCCAAACTGTGTTTTTCTCTTGTGGTGGCTCATGCCTTCATTGCTGAGGTGTGTCCAAGCTGGAACTGTGGCTGTCTCTCAAATGAGAGTTGTGTCACCCCTCTGCTGGGCTGGTGAGGGTTAAGGCTGTAGAAGGAGCTGATGATGTGATCTGAGATGTTGGGGTTTCTGTTCTCTGGTACATAATTGAAAAGATAAAAGGTTCTTTCCCCGGTGGTTCCAGTGGTGGCAGAAAACCACAGCTCTCCTCGTGTGTGCCCACGAGCTGTGATTGCTTTATTATCAAGTGATAGAGTGGCAAAATATAGCTCATAAGGACAAAAATGGATCCTGCTGGCAGTTGCTACAAATCAGCTCACTCTCTTAATTCCCATTAAAGATGAAGAAAAGCCCATTTCCAGCAGCACAGAAGCGTGTGCTCAAAGGTCACAGGCAGTCTATAAAGTCGCAGGAGATGGCATTTGCAAGGCAACAGGTGTGGGGATGGTGGGGAGGGGAGGAGGCAGAGATGGATGGCAGCACTCCCTGGATCTCTGACACACTGGGAATGGCTTTAACCTTCTTTGCATTACCTGCAGTGTCAGGGGAGAAACTCCAGATCTTTGTCGTGCTTCGCTTTGTGCTGAGGAAATGATGATTCAGGTGCAGCCCTTTCAAGGCATATAACTTTGATTAGTTTGATACTTCAGTTTTCCCTGTGGTCTTTGCAAAGCCGGCTTCTAATTTGCAAATTTAGAATAAAACTTTAAAAAAAATTCTCCTCATCCATTTATGAAGAAGCACAATGACAATAATGTGTTGTTATTTCTCTGGTTTTGGAGGCAGGGTAATTTGGGTTAGTTTTTTACTGGTCTTCTTAGCAGAAATGTAATTCCATGTATAGAAGCACCAAACAGAAGTGCTATTGAATATTTCAGTTATAGGTTAATCTTTCCAAAGAACAATTTTAATGCTTTCCCATTAGGCAGAGCGTTGGTTTTTTAGAAGACTTGCATGTGCCATCTCTGCACCACCTTTGTATCCCATAGTCCTTCCTGCTCACTCTCATAGATTTGTAAATTGTAAAGCAGAGGATTGGTCAGTTTGGATGTTCCTGATTTCTTGAGTTACAAAATGCTGCAGTGAAAATATTTAAATGTAACATTGGCATTAGGACACAGTGACAGTGTCCACCTGCTGCTGCAGTTATTGGGACACTGCTGTACTCACCTTGCTTTTCTCCAGTGCTTTTTTTCTTATTCCTGTGGCATACCAGCACTCCATAGTGTATGCCCCTGCAGTAATGGCAACACAGGATGAGATGCTGGTCCCAGGGTTGATGAATTCATTATTAGAGTAGTGAGTTAACTTTACTTTCTCCTATAATACAGGAAAAAGTGCGTGCAGGATGCTCAGTGTCCCTTCAGAAATTTCTTGAAAAGGTTGCAGGTTCATGACCTTCAGTTTTTGATAAATTGTTGTCCACATACATCTTTCAGATTTCCAAATCAGCAAGTTAATGCTAGAGTATTCTATGTACTATATTATATATGCTAGATGGGATTTGAGACTTAATTAACGGCGCATTGGTGGGGTTGCAGTCTGCTTGGCAGAGGCAAGAGCTCCAAAGACAACCTTCCATCCCTGCCAGCCGTATTTCAGCAGCACAGGTGGGGGGTGAGCAGTGAATCCCAGCTCGTTTCAGCTGCTGAGCTCCTGCTGTCTGTGCTCGTGGCCCGTTATTTACTGTCCCCAAGCACTGCAGCATCGGCCTCCGAGACACTCGGGTGAGGGGGAGAGGGAGATTTAAATCAAAGGGAGGGAGGCTCCTGATGTGTGTGAGGCTGTAACAGGGTCAGTGACCAACACCACGGGCAGCACACGGGTCCCAGTGGGGCACAGAGCTGTCCCCCTGCTCTGGGTGTCCCCTGGCAGCTGTCCCTGCTCGGCTCTGTCCTGCACAGAGAAGGGGCTGGACACAGGGCAGGATGGACACAGGGCAGGATGGACACAGGGCAGGATGGACTGCTTGTAACCCACTGGTGGAGGGGGTTTAAACAAACCTGAGTGAGTGTTAGGGAGAAGGATCCTCTCATCCTTCGTCTCCTGGAGGCTGGTAACCTCCAGGGAAGGATGGTGGTGGAGCAGAATAACCTCTGACACCAGTGCAGGCATTTTTGCAAGGTCACCCCAGCTGGGACTGTGTGAAACCCAGGAGAATGTTTGTTTTATAAGGCTAGGTTCGTAAGGCAGCTGTAAGGAGTAAAGGTCTTTGTTTGTTGAACAGAAATTTGTTATAAAGCATAGCATGTTACAAGCTCCGTGTTTAAGATGATATTTGGTTAAAAGCTCTGTTTTGGGATGTCCTAGCAATTATCAAAGCAAGGCTGACCCTAAACCCATTCTCCCCTTGCCAAGGAACACGCTCCTGTCCTCAGACCCTTTAGACACATTTTGGCTTGTGAGAAGTCCTGTTTCTGGCAGTTGTATTAAATAAATTGTATCCAAAACATCTACACCAATTTAACATTATTCCTTTTAGATAATTCATTGTTTCAACCTGCTCCTGATGTTCTTTTTAAAACTTTAACGAAGATGTTGACAGGAAGCAAACTCTTCTACTTGCCATCAGCATAAGAAGCTGTATAAGTAGACCAGATAAATAAATAAAATCCATTGTGGCAGTAAAGAGGCTATTTATTATAAAGGAAACTTCTTTGGTATTAGAATTATTTCTCATAATTACAGGGATCAGCTGTCACAGCAGTGGCAGTCACTGACGGATTTTATAAATACCTGGGGTATTAATGCCCTTATAAATACCGGTGTGTGGAACATTTCACTGTTAAATAGAGCTGTTCATGTGCTGGTAGAGACTGGGGATGCAGCTCAGCCTTGGCTAGCAGAACCCTCCGTGGGCTGCTGGCATGGGGCACTGGGGCTGTCCCAGCCTCCTCTCCCCATCCCCAATCTGAGCTGGCAGTCAGGGTGCTTTTGGGTGAAATCAGTGCTTTTCTGAAAGCTGAACCTCCCCCCCTGTGACTGATTTAGAGGAACAAATCGATTTCAGGGGGAATCTGCTTTTGGCTGGGGCTGGGCTGGGCTCTGCCTGGCAGCTGAGAGGTGCAGGATCCCATCAGCCAGAGCCCTCTCTCCTACTCCAATTCAATGAGGGAATATTTCTAAAGACTTCCACTGACAGCTTTATGAAAAAGAAAAAGATGTCTAGAGAGTAGATAAAAGCTTTTACCTTCCTAATTCATAGCTTTTAAATTGCAATTACAGTATTCGGCAAGTTTTCAAATATTTAATTAAAATGTTACCCAGTTCTGAAAAGGAGCCTTTTTAAATCAAAATGATTAGTGAATCACAGATGAAATCTACTCCTAAGAAAGGAGGAGACCTTTGGATCATTGTGATATTGCTAGCAACCATTTTCTTTTCCGAAATATATCCTATTGCTTCCTGAAATTAGACAGGTCAAGGACTTGCAATTTCACACCATTTCACACTGCCATTCTCCCAGTAATATGTCTCAGCACCCTCCAGCCCTGATTTTGAGTCACCTTTCTTGAAAATAGACATCCCAGATGATGTCAGAATACCAGATAATGTCTCTTGCCATTGTTGTCCAAGTATTTATGCCCTGTAAGTGTTTTGTTCTCCATCTCAAAAGATGCATGCAGGGGTTTGGTTCCGTTTCCTGGGGGTTTTTGTTTAGTTGGTCAGGGCTCATTCTGTACAATGGCACAAATTTGTCCTGTGACTCAGTGTTATATCCAGATCTTTCTGCTGCTCTGTTGTTTCAGACCGAACACCTCTTACCTGATGGCTGAAATTCTCACTGTCAGTCCCCACCCCATGATTAAACTTCTCACTGTGTGACTGCATTTCATTCCATTTCATTCCATTTCTTTTTTCTGAATCCTTGGGTTTACCTCTTGCTTCTGTTTAAGAGTTCAAACTTCTGTACTGACAATGCCTTCCCAGCTGGTATCGTTAGCAGATTTTAGTAGTGGTCTGTTCCAGGGTCATTACTGACAGCAGTAAAACACAGATTTTCCCTGGGAGATTTCTGGGATATTGTTATCAGTTCAGGTCTGGACTGTTGCTGTGTCAGCCCAGAGGAACAGATTCCCTCAGTGACCCTGGGGCTCCCAGCTTTGCCTGCATCCAGAAACCTGCCTCATGGATTGGTTCTCCCTGCTCAGGCACTTCCACTGGAAGGACTTTGTATTCCAGAGCTTGTTAATCAATCTCTGTGCAGTGTGGGAGTCAGATCAGATTCTGTTTCACATCCTGGTACCTGCACTCAGCCTGTACAGCTAACAGAAGAAAGTGTTCCATTAACGTGTAAGAATCTTCAGGAATTAATGGAACCCCAGGTATCTGAAGCTACAAGACATTTTCCCCATATGTAGCTGTTAATTATTTAGGCTTTTTCAGGGCTTGTGGCGCTGGCACCTCTCTGTACCCGGATAATGGACCAGGCACTGGGTAGTGCCAGGGTGTGACTGCTCTGGTGTCCCCACGAGCCTGTGTTCAAGCAGTGAGCATCCTCAGCTGCACCGGGGCTGATCCGGGGTTCATTCCCATGGAATTCTCTGGAAATATGGCTTGGTTTGGTCTTCAGCTTCCTGTTCCTGCTGCTGCTCCCCAAAGAGCAGCCTGGCTGTGGCACGCTCCCTCTGTGCCCCCGACACGGTGCCAGCTGTGTGAGCACCAGCAGTGGCATTTGGCTCTGTGTGCAGACACTGAAATAAGGGAACAATGCAGGCACTTGGCAATGGAGCACGCCCTGTCTGCAGAACCCAGCAAATGCCACATTCTCTGGGTTTTCCTTTCCAGAATTAATGACGACCCTGGGGTCCTTAACATTTGGAATAACAGGCAATAGCTCTTTCCCTGCACAATTAGACATTTTGTTGACGTGTGGAGCATGCAGTGAAAGAGGAACTGTGTTCATTGCAACACCACACACATTCGGCTACTCACATTCCCGAGCATCAGGCAGAGCTCATTGTTTCATCCAGTTCCTTTTCTGCCCGTTACCACAGGCAGGTGGAGGGAGACCTTGATGATGTTGTTGCTGAAGAGGAGAGGTTGGAAATGTCGGGTTTGTCTCGGGAGCTGCAGTTGGGGCTGACTGATGCTGTAATCACCTGGAACAGCAGAAAGCAGCCACCGGGTTCTGTGTGAGGGGCAGTGAGTAATGAGGGCTGGGGCTGGCTGCCGGCAGAGCTGCTCACAGCCACACAGTTTGATGTGGAACACTGAAAATTGGGTTCCCCAGAGCAGCAGGAACAAGCACAAGGGTATTTTTCTTACGAATTAAAGCCTGAGAAAAATGGCTTTGCATAAGAGCTGCTGTTCTTTCTTAAGTGTGAGTTACATGTGTTTTCTTTGATTAGACACGTGCAGTTGAACTGGGCTTGAAACAAGCCCAATCCTTCAGCCTGACAATCTTTGTGTTGCTCTGAAGCTACAGAATGTAGAAGGCCCAGGAATACAAGGCAGATCTGAATTTAGAGCAGGTTTTACCAGAACTTGCCCTTCCTTGAAGTCAATGGATACAAAATTTAGAAGTCCTGGCCTGTTTTCATGCTGCTGTAAAACCACTGGTATTACAAATGTTCTGAGTTTAGGACAGAAATAATTTGGTAGTGAATCAAGTTTTCAGAATGATGTGGTCTCATAATTATTCATAATTTGATAATTTTTGTGAAGCCAATTTCAGCCAGCAGAAGGGGACTCATTTTCAGCAGACAAGCGCTCCGAATGATTTTCAAGTCAGGATGTCTTAAGAAGTCTCACACTTAGTGCCCAGAATGACCAACAGTCACTGGAAATATTGTGCCACCTGATTTGGATTGTTCTTCCAACATCTTTATGTCTTTGTGTTAACCAGACTCGGTATTAAAGAAATTTCAAAAGGGGCTTTTTTGTTGTTGAAAAAAAGCCAAACCAGGGATGGTGTTTACTTACTTTTATTGAAATACAGTCAGATTGGGTTTATAAAAAGCAGATTACTGCCTTCTGTTCCTCTTTTGTTTCATGTCTGGTTTCCTCAGACAGCACTGCCATACAGTGCAGCAGCAAACACTGCAGGATAGTCTGTAAAGCTGGCTGCTGTTTTCACTGAAACACAGATGATCACAAGGTTTTCTTCTTGGCTCAGATTTGGCACATGAGGCTGCAGAATTTGCACTGATTTAAGAGCATTCCTTTCCGTAGATATTCCCTGGGGGTTCACTGTACCCCTCCCTCCTGCCCAGTGTTCCTGAGGGGCTGTGAGAGCAGAGAGGGCACAGAGAGGGCACAGAGAGCTCCAGTGCCCTGCCCAGACAGGCTCTGGGCCCGTGCCCTGGGGCCTGGGCACCTCCAAGGTGGGGAGCCACATCTCTGGGGAGCTCTCAGTGACTGATCATCTCCATGGCAGTGTTTTCATTGAGTGTCCAAATGGAATTCACCATGTTCTAACCTGTGCCTCCCATCCTGCTGCCCAACCAGCCTGGCACAGCCTCTCCCTGTGCTGTGTGTGCCGTGGGCAGGCAGGGTGGGGGCACAGAGGGCCCCCAATTCCAGCTCCCCTGGCTCTGTGCCTTGGGAGGCACAAAGGGCTCCCAATTCCAGCTCCCCTGGCTCTGTGCCTTGGGAGGCACAAAGGGCTCCCAATTCCAGCTCCCCTGGCTCTCTCTGTGCCTTGGGAGGCACAAAGGGCTCCCAATTCCAGCTCCCCTGGCTCTCCCTGTGCCTTGGGAGGCACAAAGGGCTCCAATTCCAGCTCCCCTGGCTCTCCCTGTGCCTTGGGAGGCACAAAGGGCTCCAATTCCAGCTCCCCTGGCTCTCTCTGGGCACTGCCCACTCCAGCTCTGCCCGTGGCCCTGCCCTGGCCTGGCTCCAGAGCATCACCATCCCTGCCTGGGCTGGGGTCTCCCTTGGCTTCCCAGCTCTTCACTGGCGTGCTTATGGAAAGATTCTTCCCTTTTGGCAAACGAAGGGGATGCTGCCTTAATTGGTTCCCTTCAGATTAGTGATTTGAATAAAACATTGCTGGAAGAGAAGCAGAGTATTTCTCCCTGCTGGAATAGATCATCACCGCTGTGGTGCTGCTGGAGCAGAGCTGGCTGGGATCTCTCTTTTCAGCTTCTTGACATTATTTTTAGATGTGTTTCGTAATTTTGAGGTACCATTTTGGGGGCTGGGGGTTTCGTGGTTTTTTCTTTCTTTTTTTTTTTTTTTTTTTTTTCCCCCAGTAGTTGTATGTGTTNTTTTTTTTTTTTTTTCTGGAGATTTAAGATTTTGAAATTATTTATTTACGAGCCATGAAAATCTCCCCAAAATGGATTTTAACAAGTGTGTAATTGGATAATTTGACAACTGGTAAGCTGAAGCCCAAGAGATCAGGAATTACACTTCACCACAGAATAGTCGTTCTTCATGTAGAATTAATTAGATTTCCTCTAGATTACAAGTAGTAAGAAGAGTAGTCAATTAAGAGAATTATTCTCTGACTTGTCCATCCTTCTTCCAGCCAGTGGTGTTAAGAATTCCTTTTCCTGTGTGAGATGTCCTCAGAGGCGGGGTGCCAGTGAGAGGATGAGGGGTACCAGCACCTTCCCCTGTGCTGATCTCAGCCTGGGGCTGTGCAGGGGGACATTTTTGGGTGCTGCCAGGCGTTGGCAGGAGGAGCAGCACAAGCACAGGGCCTCCAGAGCCCTGTGCTCCTGCCCACCTTGGCAGAGGGGCAGCAGAGACCTGCCCAAAGGGCGATGACATGGACCCAAATCACCCAGAATAAAGATCTCAGAATTTGTTTCCTGAATGCAGAGAAAATAGATTTTGTAACAGCACATTGTGTCACTTTTATTGTGACCTTCAGAGAAGGGATGAGGAAGAAGTAAAGCAGGAAATGTGTACAGCTGAGATTTTGGAATACCTAAGGTTGTTTTATAACTGCTGATGTCATTTCTAATTGTGAGGAGAATACAAAAACTCCAACAACATCAAAATGTGGAAAGTGTTCATTTAAAAAAGCTTGACATTTAAAGAGACTAAATTATAGGCATATAAGAAATGTAAATGTGAAGTAAAAAAAGTCTGGTTCTTTTTCATACCACTTACTAGTAGTTCTGTCATAAAATAACAGAGTCACTACCCTGGAGTGGGATTCTGCAGAATTACTCCCCTGGAGATACAGCACTTACAGTTCAAAGTGAATTTTTCTGCGATACTAAACTTCTATTTCCTAAACCCACCAGCTCCAAACAGAGGGAATGTCAATATTTAAACCACTCTACACCTTGCCTGAAAATCACTCCTGACAATTTGAAAATAACTTGCCGGACTTTCAAATGTTCCAACTGGCAGTAAAACCCAAAAATTGTTAACTTATATAGAAAAGTAGTGCAGTTTCATAAAGAAAGGCAATACATTATAGTGATGAGACTTTTCATTGTAATTCATGGTAAAAATTCCAAATTCTGGCTGTAATATTTGTGAGGCAAACCAGCTTTGAATTTAAAAATAATTCTCCCTGTTCCAGTGGAATCAAGGTGTGTTGTTTTCACATGTGTATTTTCTCTTTGATCTTAAAAAGATGTCAGGAAATGGAGTTAAGTTTCCTTGTCAGAACTGGGTACACTCTAATGTATGTATAGAGCTCTTTGCTGATAAAGTGATAACAGGAACCACTAAAAAAAGTGAAAAGCTTAGACATGAGGGGGAAAACAAAGCATTTCAACATTTAAAACAGAGAGGAAAAAAGCTGAACATATGTAAAAATATGTAAAAGTATACATCTAATTTTGTCACAAACAGGAGCAGAGAAGAACAGATCTGTTCTGCAGCTGGCATCCAAGAAACCAAAGCTCTCTTCTCTGGGGACTTGGTGGAGCAGACGCAGTAAAAGCCAGCATCAGATTTTATAGTTTATGGATGTGTTTTTTGTTCTGTGGTCTATCAAATGATTTATTAATTTCTTATTGTAAAAAACTTCAATTGTTTGGACTTGGCTTTCTGAAGCGATCTCAGCTTTGACTCTGTCCCTCAGCTTTAGCATGAGTAGAAAGTCTTGAGGAGGAAGAACAAGTCTGGTTCCAGTTACATCCATCTTTAATTTCCCTTTCCCGTATTACAGTGGGAAGAATATAAAGAACGAGAAGGTGTGGTGTTGGTGTTTAGCCAGACCATGAAGGGACTGTTGTGTGAGTTTGGAGATGGGTCCTTTCCTTGCTGCTGTTTTCCTTTCCATCTCTCTCCGCAGCCTTGTTAAATAAAGCTCGTTCTGAGGAGAGGATGCTCTGAATATATAATTGATGTGCAGTGTCCGCAGCAGCACGGCTCTGATGTCAGCTCTGTGTGCTGGATAAAGCAGTACAAAGCTGAGAATTATGGATGAGCATCTCCTGGAGGAGTGGAGGTTGGCTGCCTGCTCGGGTTTGCGAGGGGCTTGAGGAAGCAATTCAGGACACTGCAGTTATGAGACCTGCTGAAGAGGGTTCCGTGGGGGGGAAGAAAAGCCAAAACCTTGAGTATTTCACAATATTCAGCTTTTTCTCACTGTCTGACGTGGAAACGTGGTGCTGTCCAGCCTGGCAGGTTTTCATGTTTTGTTTTTAAACCATCCCTGTGCTCAGAGGATGCTGATGGCCCTGACCCCGGCCCAGCACGGCTGCTCTGTGCTCTGCTGCTGTCCCTGCTCTGAGACGAAAACATAACAGGGTCTGTCAGGGCAGGAATCTCACCTTCCTTACTCCAGGAGGAAGATCTGCCAAGTTAGCCTCTTTTCGGGACATTTTATTTAAAAGTAAGATGTGGAAAGAGAAGGGATTTCCAGGTGGAAGAAGTGATTCTTCTTCCAGGATAAGCTCAGCCCAGTTACCTGAGGCAGAGGAAGGCAGTGGTTCTGCAGATCAAAGTGCCCATTTCAGGCATCCCAGCTGCTGAGAATGAGCTTCAGTCTCAGGGAAGGTGGAGTTTTGTTCATATTTGGGACTGGGAGTCATAAAGAACTGGGCTAATGAATGGAAAAGATTGGGAAATTCCTGCACAAAATACTTCCCTTTAATTTCCATACATCCCAATAATCCAGATGAACAATCCTGGAGGAAGCATCATCAGGGATCTCTGAGGAGACGGAGGAGGCAGATTATACTGCCTTGTCCATGTCTCTAATGGTTTCTCATAGTCCAGAAGGCCACAAAAATTGAGGGAAGAGGAAATGCTTTTCTGCTTCTCCTGATAACATCGCCCAGGGATATCAGTGGAGAACACAATCTGTGGAGAAACTCGGAAAATTCTCGAGTAAAGGAAGAGCTGCAATTGGTTTTCCTGCCCTGGCCATTTATTGGGGCACCTCTCTGGAGGTTCCTCTCTGGAGCTCTCTCCCCTTTCCCTGCCCTGCCACGAGCAGAGGCTGAATGAAACAGAAGCCAGCACTCCCAGAGACCTTGAGAGCTGACCTGATTTCCTCACTGGAGTGAATTCCCCCTGGGCATTGCACAGGCTGGCAGCCAGGCTGGGTCTGCCTCTGCCCTGCCAGCAGCCCCCTCGGGGTGTCTGCTGCACCCTGGGGTCCTGTGTGACCCCACACACAGCTGGGCAGCTGCCACCTCCCCACATCTGGCCCATGGGTGACCTGCCTTGTCCTTGGGGAGCTGGCTGGGCGCCAGTGCCCTCGGGAAGCAGATCACCCACTTGGCCATCCCAGGGCAGAGCAGGTGGCCGTGCTCTGGGCCTGTGTTGGCTTTCTATTTATATCCTTTCCAGATTTATACAACTCCTTGGTGCTTTCTGGAGTGGCCAGCGAGGAGGCACTTTAAACTTCGATGACTTTTTAATACTGCTTTGATTCTCCTTCCTGAAAGAACTTTGCTGAGCAGATCTTAATTGCAAGAATTGCTGCTGCTGCCTGAGAGCAGTTAGCAAACATGAATCTTGTGGGCAGGAAAAGACTCAGCAAGGAGCCAAGCATCAGTAAAGCTGTGGCACGTTGTGGGTGATGTCAGGAGCTGTTTGTCTGTGTCTGTAGCTGCTGTGATGAACCAGGAGAAGCTCCTTGTGCTGTTCCCCCAGGGGAGGAGGCAGCAGTTTGGCTGGAAATCACAGACAGAGCTCTGCTGTAGAACTGTTCTGGGGTCTGTTTGTTACTTTTCATCCTGCTGAGCAGGCTGAAGTGTGTGGTGCAGCTGTGTACATCCTGAGCCCAGCACTGGGCAGTCTTAGAGAAAGTAACAACAAATTTATCCTTAAAATGCCCAGGGTATTTGTATGTACTCACAATGATGCTATGACATTTAAAACCCAAATTGCAGGTGGGGATTTAATGGTGTAAAACGAGCAGTTTGCTGTCTCTCAGAAACCACCTGACACTTTGGTTGTCCCAGGTTCTAGCCAAGACCAATTACAGAACTGAAAACACGTCAGAGAAAAGCACTGATTTGGAAACACATCTTGGGAACATTAGGTACGGATTTGGGAGAAGGGACTTGTAATTTCTCCTCTGCCACTGGCTTTCCACATGTGCCTGAGGAATTGTGGCACAACAAAGTGATTTCTGAACCCAGCTGACCCCTCTGTACATCCCCCTCCTCACCCGTGTCAGGACACTGTGGGGGGCTCGTTCCTCCCCTCTGAAGCAGCACAGGTTTCACTCAAATAATATTTGTCAAACTGTTTGAATCCCCCCGGTAGAAATTTCACAAAGGCCGAAAATGGGAGAAGAATTTGGATGCTCTGATAAAGTGAACACACCAATTGTCTTAACCTCATACCTGTCCTCCCACTGCCCTCTGCTGGGAAGCTGATCCAGCCTTCCTGTGTTGGAATTTCATCACACCTCAGTGTTTGCCCTACACCTGAGAACATCTTCGTGGTACCTTTTATCTGGTTTGCAGCTTCCCTGACAGAGGAAAGGATGCCCAGTCATGGCCTTTGAAAAGTCACTACTTCCACCAGAAAATGTACATTTGAAAAGTTCATCAGTAATGATAATTGATGCACAGAAGGGATGGAGGGTGGTAGCAAGGAAAAGGAAGAGTGGGAATGCAGCAGCAGCTGAGGTGTGTTCTGTTAGCAGAGTGACATTTAGAAATACCTGCCACTGGGCTCTTACCTCCTCTCCTTCTTCTTTTAATCTTAAATGGATTCAGTCAAGAGTTGCTTCACGGACAAATAGCTGGCAGAAAGCATTTAACTTGTTTCCTGTTTTTAAAAGCCTTAATGCCAAGAAGCATTGAAGAAGAGTTGCATAAGTGCTTAGAGATACTTAGACTGTGATGTTAAATTTACTTCCTAGCTATAGAATGGAGCCCCAGCCTGGGACTGGCCACCCCCTCCCCTCCACATCCCACCCACCGTGGGAGGCCCTGCAGTGAGCTCCCCGTTCCTCTTTCCTGCCAACCCCAAAAATCACATCTGAAATGTCTCTGTTTTGTTGTTGGGTGTCGGCAGAAGCAGCTCTCTGTGATTTCTGGGGAATGTCTGGGCCTTGGTTAGAACGGGCTGATGGCACCAAACCCAGGGAAGGTGTTGGACCTGCAGCTTTGGTGTGGGTGGGCTGCAGTTTGATGTTTCACTTTGGGCATTTGACAGATAACTGCAAAGGTCAACGTGTGAAAAACCCCCGTGGAAAACAAGTGTCAGTCCAGCTGCACCTAAAGTGAGCACTTTACTTGTCACCGTGTCCCTGAAGGCAGGGAAAGGAAACTCTGTTAATGGGCTCTGATTGGTTTTATTTGAGGAAAGATTGATCTCTCCGTGGCCAAAGAGCAGCTTTTGTTTTGTTGCTTCCTTTAATGTCTGTCTGATTCTCTTTCCACATCCACTCTCTGCCTTTTGGTTGAAACTGGGGAGAGAAGGGCAAAGTGAACCTGTCACACCTTGCTTGCATAAATGGTTCATATTTGTTGGAGAAGTCCTCACCATGGAGCAAATGGAATTATTTATGTCAGAAGAGGAACACAGCACTGTGTGACTACAATTCCTTGTGACTGCAGAAGTCACTTGCAGCTGCCCTCGTGTAAGCTGTTCACAAGGCGTTTAACAAAAGGATTGATTCTCAGAATTCACTGGAAAGAAATGAAAATAAGCTCATTAATAAAGGTGTCAGCACAAGAGCTGTGAGTCACAGGCCTATTGACTTGTTCTTCTGAGCAGGAGTGAGGCACATCATCAGCTTGCTTTGGAATCACTCGAGACAGAACCATTCCCGTTCAGAAGTGGTCATGTGAAGAGATTGATGCCCTACTTCTGCCCTGGATATCAGTGTAGAAGTGTATGAAAAGATCATCAGGTGATCTTTAGAATGATTTTAAAGGACTGAAGTTGGTTATTTTTCTTCATGTGAGAGTGTCATTTCTATTGTTTCTTGCCAGAGGCCTTCCATAGGAAAACATGAACTGAGCTTCAGAGGTGTCTGTGTATTTGCCGTGTTTTATTTGCTATTTCTAGGACAAAACCAGTAGGATTTAATATTTTCCTGAACGTCTGCAAAGCACAAAACCTTTAATGCAACCTTGGCTTGTGAAAGATTTCCTTATGAGTCACATCTAAAGGGGAAAGGGAGCGTGAGGAGGGGAAAGGGGGGGCCAAGGAAAGAAAGGCATTTGTCACCTATTAGTTTAATCCGGGTTTATTTAGAGAGTGCTAGGGAAAAGGGAATAAAGAGAAACTCATCCATCTCTCTGAGTTCTCTCTTGGTAGCTCTGTGTGTAAGTGCTGAGCAGAGGCAGGGCTGGTGCTGGTGTGTTGTTAGTTAAGTGCAGATCCTCTGTTCTCCAGAGCAGGGTTTGATACAGCCTCGGATGAGGCTGAGTTTTACTGCTCTTACCTGCTAAATATCTCAGCTTGTGGATATTATTATTGATTTGTAGACTACTTCTTCTCATTTTCTTAAAAATGTGGATTGCCACGTGTGTTTTCAGTTCTAAAGCAAATCCTGCTGCGTGTGTGATTCCCATAACCAGCCTCAGTCCCGTTGTCAGGTCCTTGCAGGTGATGTGGGATCAGCATTTTGGGGATGAGGTTCCCTGACAATGCCTGCGGGGAGTCGCTGGAGGGTCACAGTTTGGCTGCAAAGGATTTGCTGGGCAGGGCAGTGCAGGGCTCAGCCAGGCACTCAGGGCTGTTTGGCACGTACAGAAGTGAGTGCACACTGAAGGCTCCAGAGGGCATGAACTGTGACCTGAAAACATCCTGATTGCTTAGCTATAGACCTCTCTGCATCTTTATTTCATAAAGCAGCAATGAACGTGGGCAGTGTTCCCCTTGAGCATGGCTGGAGAAGAGATTGGAGCGGTCAGAGCATGTGAAATCCATTTCCAGAGCATATCAATAAATACCCAATTCTGTCTGAGCGTTCTCCAGAGCACCAGAGTGAAGGGCTGCACCAGCCAAACGCTCTGTTTATGCAGGCAGAATAGGAAATTGCACTCTGCAGTGCCTGGCTGAGGGCACAGGTACCCCTGCACAAATACTAATGAGCCCATGCAAATGCTGCGTGCGAGGGAAAAACCAGCATCCTTTGAAAATTTATCCCTTTGGACCAAATTCTGTCCTTGAATATGCACGCTGAATTTCCATTGCCATTGGTAGGCTGTGCATGAGTATGTTGGATAGAAGAATTTCATCCTTAGACTCTCCTTTCTTTTCTGCAGCTTCCTGCAGGTTTTTGTTTTCTCTTGGTTTAACTAATCAAAGCATTTCTGCGTTGCTGCATTAAAAGGAATTTTCTTGAGACCATTTACCGCTTAGTTTAAAATTATTATTCTTGAAAATCAACTAAATGAGATGTCTGCTGTAATAAAATAAAACCTTTTACTTTCTTCACCATGTATTTGGCAGGTAGCTGAAATAATGGCTTTAGAAACTGTGCCGTGTGTAGTTACAAGTGAAGGGAACTTTACAGAGCACAGACGTGGAGCACAGATCACCTGCCTAAAACCTTTTATAATAAGTAGGAGCTCCACATGTTAATTTGGGCATCGACCTTTTACCTTTGTTGAGCAGAGGATCTGTAAGTTAAATACCAATCAGGAATGAGAAGTAACCTGGTATTTGAGCAAAACCAATCAGCTGGAGCCTGGGTAGGCTAAAAGAGATTGATTTTGGTTTTTTTAAAGCCACTGCCTCCCGCTGTTGTGACGAGGCTGCCCCACCTGCAGCAAGGCTGAGAGCTTGCCAGGCTGGTTCAGAGCGGTGGCATTCCAGTCAGGAGCTGCTGCCAGTCCCTGTGCCCAGCTCAGGCCATCTCCTGCTCTGTAGGTGTCCAGCTGAGCAGCTGGCCCCTTCCTCTCCTGTGTTAAGGGCGTCCTGGGGTGAGCAGAGCCCTTCCCTGGGACAGGTCTGGTGGTGAAGGAGGTGCTTTGCATTAATGTTGGTGTTCCTGGGTGAGATGAACCCACCTCACTCTGCAAAGATGGTAATTTCTGATCACCAGTCTCTAAGGTGCAGCATTTAAACTCCTCAGTACAAGGAACATTCTGTCATCAGTCCTGGCTCTCATTTTCATGTGAGTAGAGGAAGAAGGGAGATGTTTTCCATCCCAGTTTTGGCTAATATTTTAATCCTTCTGTTGAACTTCCGTCTTTGCCCATCCAGGCTGACTCATAAACAGCCTTTGCTTTGCTTTCTTCTTCTCTGCTCACTGGCAAACTTTTCTTTTACCCTCACCTTTTACTGCTTCTCTCGGTGTCTTTCCTTGCTACAGCTGCCCTCTGCTCTCAGCTGAGGCAGCGGTGGAAACTCAGGTGGCATTGCCCATTCCCTGCCTTTTCCAGTGCCTCTTAGCGGGGAACAGGAATTTTCCTGTAGCCTGGGGCAGGTGCAGATCTGGGCTCTGCTTTTCCCCCGCATCTGAAGCCAACTTAGAACCCAGATGTCACTTGGTGTGGGATTTAATGCAGGAGGGAGGTCCCATTCCATGGAGGAAAATGGGAATTCCCTGCAATGTCAGGGGTGCAGTGCTGGGTGTTCTGCCTGTTTGCCTTAATAATATCTTTGGCATGGAGTTAATATTGATGTGTCCACCTGCTTTGCAGAGTGTTCATGCTGGAGTAGCTTGTAAACTAAGTTTCTTTGACACGAGCCTGTTTCTATCAGAGCACTGAGATTGTTTAAGTGTGTCAATTATGATAAGTCAATCCCAAAAAAATCCGTGCTATACAGCAAGTGTGGAAATACCTCATTTATTTGCTGAAGTCAGGTATTCAGGGGATACCAACACTGTATTGTTGCCATCATTACAAAGCCTCAGCTGGGAATAATCAGAGTATCTCACTCTCCATGACAATTTTTTGGAAAGCAGCTTGTGACAGACTATTTAATGAAGCAGAAAGTGGAGTTGGGTTTGCATTATAGAATACTGAAATGAAATCTCATTCTCAAAAGAAAAACCCCCTGACTTTCTAGCTCCTCTTCTTCAGATGTCTTCATTTAAATGCAAATAGCAGCTTCATCCACAATGAAATAAAAAAAGCCTTTTTTTTCCCTGGGAAACAATAATGAGGGTAAATTTAAGTCATTTCATTTTTGTAATAAGATAATCCTTTTCAATGCTCGTGGTAATATTATGATAAAGGTTGATTTTAAAATTATTATTTTTGAATAAGGGAATGTATTTTTGGCTTTTGTGGAAGCAGGAATTCTGACTTCACTGTAACTCTGCCCAGATGCTGCTCCTGGGGTCAGAAAGTTCAAGGGTTCAGTCTGGGTTCTATTGAGCCTAGTGGGCAGATAATCCATAATAATATCTGCAACTAAACCTTGTTCCACCTACACTTTATTTGGGTGAGGAAAACGATGGTGTGGCACTTGTGGGATTTCCTTGTGCTATTTGTGCACAAGCAGCTTTCAGCAGCCCAGGTCTGGGTGCTCTTACCCAATTTATTGACTTCAGTGACAGGAGAGGAGATGACAGGCTGATTCTGGGCTCCTGGCACAACGGGTTTGTGATGTATTTCCCCTCAGCACCTCACAGATCCCGGCCCAGGCTGTGCTGAGGATGTCCAGGTGCTGCTGGTGTGGATCAGAGAATGTTGGTTTGTGTGCTGTGTTTGCCTGACACTCAAGTTCTGTGTCTGTTCTTCTGTGAGGTGTGTTCCTGATCCCCTCCCAGGCAGTGATCACAGCCTGGAAACTGCAGCCCCTTCCCCTGTGAGCACGAGCCTCTGCTGGCTTTATCTGCCAGCTCTCCTCCAGACACATCACTCCAATCCTATTGCATCTTCCCTAACCCTCAGCAGCTTCAAAGTTCTTCTTTAGGAAAAGCCCAGACAGAAATGCTCCAGTATCTCAGTGGAGCAGCTCCAGGGTGGATAATCTGCACTGCAGAGAAGAAGTCAGAGCCTGTAGATACGGGGAATAAGAATTTTCTGTAGCAGCTGAATATCCAGAACTGAAACTCTTGCTGTTTAGCCATGGAGAGTCCAAAGGCAATGGGATATCTGGAATACAGATAAACAGCAAGGTGTTTCCAGCAGTCCAGAGAACAAAATAGACTTTTATTAATGCATCCATCCTGTGTTTCTCAAAACTCAAATTATTAATGGAGCTGCTGACAGATACCAGAGCACTCGTTGGTACAGGTCCTGAAAAAGAACGTGCTTCCTGCTGATTTCCAGGGGGTGCTCAGATCCACCCAGATGCCTTCAGTCTTCTGGGGGGATTTTCTGTCCAAGAACAAGCGAATGCCATTTTCTCAGCCGTGCACAGATCTAATGGAAACGAGTGGGAAGATTTTAAAATGGGCAAGGAATTTTCTGCAACTGCTGTTTGTGAGTATTGGTAGTGTGAGTTCTAGCAGCACCATCAGCAGTATGTGCAGTGTTTTCTTGGTTAAATCAAGTCTTTCAGGATGTTTCATGTTCATGTCAGTAACTCCTGGCTGCTTCTTCAGATAGCGGGGTTCTGTCACGCCTTTTGGAGTCTCTCAGCTCAGCAAGAGGCCAATAACACGGATTATGTCCAAGATGGGCATTGCAATATAATATAGACACACATTACCTGCATTTTGGTTTTCTTTCTATTGCAAATCTTTCCATTGTTAGACTTTAATTTGCACACTAAACACATAGTTTCCCTTTATGAAGCCAGAAGGGTTTTCTTTGCAGTGAAAATGAGTGGTTCAATTACCCTCCTACTAATGGATAAAATGTAATTAACATTGTCTTGAGGCTAATTTTCATTTATGCTGCCATTCTGCGTAAGCTGAACATCATTCTCTGGAAAAAGTCAATGTGTCACTTTTATTAGCCCGGTTTGCACTTTAACACCAAGAGAATTAATTCAAGATACATTAACGTACTTAACTTCCAATGCAGTGAAACGATCTGAGGACAGAAGAGAACGCTAACGTGTCCTTTATGAAGTCATGCACTTGGGTGGGGGGTGCTTGAGAAATGGGCTCCTGTTTAGGTGTGTGCTCTTTGGGAAAGGGCAGAGTGGAAAAAGCAGTTCCCAGCCAGCTGCTGCTCCTGAGCCTGCCCAGGTTTGCATCCTTCCACTCGAGAATGGCCAGAAACCCTTTGTTAGGGGGACTTTGTTCCCATCTTCAAGGGCTGAAGCTGTGCAGTTGTGGTTAAGTTTCCAGGCCTGAGGAACACTGACAATACCTGGTGCATCCCTGCAGCACAACTGCAGAATGTTATCAGTACATTCTGGGGCATATTTTAGTGTCCTAGAAGCCTGTAAGGAAAACCACTTCAGGAATACAGGCAGTGGGTCAGAGCCTTAAGGGATTTTTTCTGTTCTCTATGTTTTAAAACACCTGGTCCGTGCTGAGGTGAGTGAGGCAGCTGGGAGGTTTGTGCTGTCACTGGGGTTTTACAGTCAGGTGTTTGGTAGGAAACATTTCTCCACGTTTAGTTTGGATTTTCCTTTGCCCACTTCAATCCTAAAGCTCCTGCTTAAAGTCCTTTCTGGGCCCCTCAGCACCACCTCTTTTCCTCCCTTTTGTTTGGATAAGAGTAATTCCCTGCTCTGGGAAATGCTGCAATGTGAATACAGAGTTCAAATCTCTGAATCACTGTTACAGATTCTTTCTGGCACTTACTCTGATTGCTGCTGCCAGTGGCTCACCGCAGCCTGAGCCAGCTGTTGGACTTGTTCACCATCAGTGGTGCCACGAGGAGATCATGAACCTCTCCTTACCCTCAGTACCCTCACCCCAAGAGCCCACTCCCACACCAGAGTGGCACAGCAGAGCTCAAATCTCCCTCTTTCCCAAAGTGGCTCCTTGATGCCTGGTTTTGTTGCAAAAGTAGCAGCCTGACTCCCGAGCCTGTGTGTGGAAGTCAAGTGTTCTGCTCTTGTTTTTCAGTCCTTGTGCATCCCCCATGGACAGGCGTTCAGCACCTGCAAAACTGAAACACTAATAACCCCAGTGATGAAGAGACACTGTGCTGTGGTTGTAGTTTTGCTTTGCTCTCTATTGGGAGCACCTTTTTATAGCAGTAACCTCTGTGTGTAAGACTAAAAATAAGTGGGATGTGATGAAGGCGTGCCAGGTGTGCAGAGGGAGATAAACTCACATATTTCTCTGAATATCCTGGTTCTTCCAGCAAAACGTGCCTTTGGAACAGACTGGAGGTTTCCACAGTGAAAAGCTCAGCAGTTCTGCCTCAGAGGAGGCAAGGCAGTGTCCTGAACTCCTGAATGTCACCTTCCCCTGACCTGGGTCTGCACAGAGCACCCCACTAAAGGAGTTACTCTTGCCCCATGGAAAAAAGGCAGTTTGGGGCTTTGCCATCTTTTAGGTATCGAGAGCAGAGTTTGCGACTGGATTCTGCAGAATATGGATGGTAGCAGCATTCAGAGTGAGCTCCATCACATCTTTGAATTTAGGAGTAGTTCTCCATCCATCACCTGCCTCTAGAAAACCAATAACAATCACAAATATACCCTGAAGGCAAAAAATAGCTATTATTGATAAACTTCTCCTTCTCCACCTATTTTCAAGTCCGTTCCCAGATGCAAGATGGGTACCAAATGCTGTGCTGTGCAAGAACAGGGCAGTGGAGGAGATGAAATCTCCCTGGCTGCTCTCACTGTGTGGAAGGAAAGCTTTCTGTAGGTTCAGGAGCAGGGAAACTCCACAGGCACTTCTGTGTCTCCATCTGGTTCCCACTGCAGCCTTTCCAGGTGGCACCTCACGTCGTGGGGCCTTTTTGGGAGCTGGAGAGGAGTAACCCACAGACCTGCTGCCATCCCCGTCAGCGAGCCAGAAAGGGAAACTTCTTAATTGCATTTTGGCAAAAGGCACAGGAGCCACTAGGTATGTGGCACAGAATGGAGCTTTAACACAGCTGCCTAATTTCAGCACATTTTCAGTGCTTCCAGCTCTTTAGGCTGAGCATGTGTTTTAATGGTTCGGGTCCAAGTGCATCAAATATATGAAGAAAAAGAGCAAAAGCTCTAAATCCAGAGATAAGGCACGGTTTGCACAAAAGCAACAGATTTCTTCTTCTTTTCTGGATTTGAATGTCGTTAGAAAAAGAAATATGTTCCAAAAGAAATCCAATTGCTCTGGCATTAAATATATTTAAATATGTGTATGTGTGTGTGTGTTGGTAACAAGGCTGTGAAAGGCCTGGCTGACAAAGGGAACATGAAAAGACACTTTTTGTCTGTAATTCCCAGCCTGGTCCCATGTACAGATTATGTTAAGAAGCAGTTCCAAAGGCACGTTTTCCTGCCCAGGGTCTGATCTCGGCAGGAACGCTCAGCCCACCTGCCCATTATTGTGCTCATTAAATCCCTGTGCCCAATCTCAGCTCATTTCAGGCTGTCAGCATTTCCATTTCATACCCATCTCGTATAATACATTGGCCTCTCCCTTTGTGTTGCACAGAGGTTATCAGTATGCCGTGGACACTACTGTATTTTACAATATATTTAAGAAGCAACAGGGTTTTAAATTTGCTGGAACAGTTTTGTCTGCGGTGGTGGATTAGCATTTCAAATACTTTTTTTGTGCTAACCTCTTGGGTAAACCCTAATTATTTAAAAGTAAAAAGCTTTCAGAAATAGATGACATTGCTAATTGAAACAGTCACAAATGAAAAAATAATGTAAATGCTGTAAGTTAACCCAAACAATTTGTCTGTCTATAGGGAGCATTACAGCAATCAGAGGTAGATTAACTACGGGGAGGAGCAGAGGGAAGCAGGGAGTTTGTAGCAGCATTCACTAACTAGGAGCCAAAACTCATTTGTTCCAAAAGCTGTATAGCCTCAGCCTTTCTGTTATCTGATGGTGTGAATGATTAGTGCACATTATGGGTATCTGCATCATTTCATAATGGTGTTCCTAGAAAATTGCATTTTATTTTCTTATCAGGAAAAAAATGCCAGGAGACAAAAAGAATCAAAAGAAATGTATTACCTTTGAACACCAAAATTCCACCTAGTACTTTCAACAAGAATAATTATTTTGAAGCAGTCCTTCAAGCTGAAGTTTAAATTTTTTTTTTTTCCAGTAAACATGCAGGGTCACTGTGGTTTTAGACAGCTCATTTAATCTGCAGCTTGAATACAAAACATAATTCCTGCATTACCTGGCAGCCAGAGCCAGGAGGGATCCATCTCAGTACAGGCTGAAGTCTGCTGCCTCGGGAGCTGGGAGGCTTTTCCCTCTAACTGTGATCCCATTAATAAAGGTTTTCTCTTGAGTCAAGGGAAGATGTGACCAGCACTGACAGGGGAAATCATGTAATGCTTTCTGCACCCCAGGAGCACTCGGGGTTCCCTGCTCAGGGTTCAGGTGCTGAACAGACAGGGCAGCATGAGCCCTGCCTTGGCTCTGAGCTAAATCAGGGCTCACAGCCAGGGGCACCCGATGGATTCAGCACCTCCCAGCACTGCACCCTTGGGATCACCCGGGAAGGGCAGTTCATCCCTCGGCATCCTCTCCCAGCAGCTGCACCCTTGGGATCACCCAGAAAGGGCACTTTATCCCCCAGCTTCATCCCCCAGCATCATCCCCCAGCAGGGAATTCAGCCACCCCAGCTCCTGCTGCTCTCAGTGCACAAAGCAGAGGGGTGATGAAATCTTGCATCCAAAGGCCAAGCTCCAATTTATTCCAATTTCTTTCCCACTGTATGGACACCTCCTTCTGTTCAGAACCTCTTTACCCCCTCCTTAACCCTTGCTTCTGCCCTGGCTCCGTGAGTGCGCTGTTTCAAGCACGAGCCAAAGGCCACAGGAGTGAAAGCAGAGCAGATTCCCTCGAACTCAAAACACCTTTCCCCCGAGCAGCAAGCCAGCACTGACGTCTCTGTATTTCAAAACTGAGGGTGTATTCTTCACAGGGTCGGGGCTATTAAGAATTGTTCAGAGATAAGAGAAAAAAATATTCTGGGCTGTACTATTGGATTCTATCCATCCATCCTAATACAGTTTCAGAGCAAATCCCTCCATGTCATGTAAGCAGAGCATTAAAGGAAACAGCACTCAAGATGATGCTGTAAAATGTGCTTTAATACCACAATCATTTATTATGCTCATGTTGTATCTTTCGTAATAATAATAAATTTGAAAGCAAGTGTTTATGCAACATAAGCCTAGCTTAAGGCAGACTTCAGACTTTAGAAAGCTCCAAAAGCTGTTCAAAATCTCTCACAGGCTCTTAAAAAACTTAAATTCTCAGTGTAGGATTTTTTCAGTGAAAGCTCTTCCTTTTCCTCCTGGTGGACAGTTCTTCCCTGAGGTGGATGAGAGAAGGATATTTTTATGTCTTGAAGCTTTGCTCTTTGATCTGTCTGAAAGCCTTAGGTTGTACCCGAAACTCCAGAGTACCCACAGCCTTCAGTGCAGTGTCTCAGACCCTCTGAGTGTTTTTCTGGCTTGGCTTTCCCAGGCTGTGTCTGTGAAGGCTCCAGTTGTGCTGTGTGTGCTCAGCAGTGCCTGCATTGCCACCAGATGGACATTGCCAGGGCCTCAGATGGTGGGAGCCTCTTGTAATCCAGATTGCATTTGGCCAGAAGGAGAAAAATGCACCAGCAGCCTCTTGATACCACGGCAGGGTTGTGTCTTTCTCATTTTGGTTTCCCCTTTCTCATGCGAGCTGGAGCCACTTGTGTTTCTCTGCTTCCACAGCTTCCAACAGTGCCTTGCTCGCTGTGCACAGCCAGCACCTGTCCCCTGGACACTGAGGTGTCCCTGCTCTTCAGTTCCGAGGGCAGGCTCTGGGGGAGCAGCTGGATGTGCAGAGACACTGCCCTGGGCACGAGGGACGCTGAAATGCTGGTGTCAGTTTTACTGTCTGGGATGGGATTCAAGCTCCTGTCGAATTTAAAGAGCTTCCCCTCTGCAGGGCCAGGGAAGGAGACCTTGTTGTCCCTTGCCATCATCAGAAGGAGAGCCAAGTCCTCTGTCCAGCTGTCCAGTGTCCTGGGAGTGGTCAGTGAGTGTTGGGGGCTGGCAGTGGTCAGTGAGTGTTCTGGGCTGGGAGTGGTCAGTGGATATTCTGGGCTGGCAGTGGTCAGTGAGTGTTCTGGGCTGGCAGTGGTCAGTGAGTGTTCTGGGCTGGGAGTGGTCAGTGGATATTCTGGGCTGGCAGTGGTCAGTGAGTGTTCTGGGCTGTGTGTGATGGGGGTCTGTGGGTGCTGTGCTAGAGGACATGGCTGTGGTGTTTGCTGTAGGACGTTCTGTAGGGTGGCAGCAGCTCTTTGTCCTTACAGTGACCCTCACACACGTTCCTCTGAGAGTTTAAAGCAGAGTTTATGCCAGGATACATCATGGTTGGAGAGCCTTGAAAAATTCTGCATCCAGCCAGTCCATTTGTTGTATTGCTGATACTCTGGTCCTTACTGTGGCAAGGCAGCCTGCCCAGCAGCACCTGACTGGTGGAATCTTCCCCAAAAATGTCCTCTGAGATCACAACTGCAATCTGTAGAACACTTAGGGTTAGGAAGGAGCTATGTACGTTTAAAAATTCATGCGCTGCTTCCAGCTCCCCCTTGCCTTGCCGGTGCTTCAGCGAGATCCCTCTGATGTTGGGGAGAAGTGAGGACAGGGAAATTCCCCGTGTCACACATGGAGCCCTGGTGCTGGAAGTACCTGTCAGCACAAAGCTGTATTGACACTCAGCAAACCCCCTGCCTCTCCCAGATCAGCTCTCATTCAGCTGACTGGCAATGGATTATATTTTGTATAATGAGGCATGATCTAGCCCAAGTATTTAGCATAATGGAAGAACAATAAATCATTCTGGAGCTGTCAGCAGAAGATTTGGATGCTTTACCTTACGTAAATAAACAGTGCCTCATTATACCCAGGAGTTTGTGTGAAATCAGGAGGCAGGAATTGTATTCTTTTGTTTCCAATGGGTGGTAATTATTTTAAACCATTGGAGTGAATAGGTTGTAATTCATTTGTACCTCCCTTTTGTCTGCTGTTGAAGAAGACTTGAGAAATTGCCGTGCTTGTAAGCGCTGCTGTGTGTCTGGCACTGATAAATGTATCAAACTCAAGCATGACTTTATCTAGGAAACAGATTTTGATAGCTTGCTAGGATTTAGGTCATTGGATAATTCAGTGCAAACTGCAAATCTTAATGCTATTGACAGAAGACAGAGCACAAATAGGCAGCACTTTGTATAAATCCCAGACCTGTAAGTAGCTCTCCTTTCGCAGATTTATAGTAAATGTCCTTGAAAGCTATTCAGGAAAATGAACACACTGGCTCTGGATTGACAGGTTGGCTTTTCAGATTCATGGCACCCACTTTGCCCCGCAAGATGTGTTGTAAAAGATCTGCTTTATAATGGAACGTGGATCTGTGCAGAATGCAAACTCCTCAGGATGTACAAACTTCCCAGGATGCAGATCTGCCATCCTCCAGTGCACAGGGAGAACTGCTCTGAAATTACTGGGGCCACGTGGCTGCCAGGCTGATTTATCTGGGACGGGAGTAAGTTCCTCCTCCTCAGCTCTTTGAATGTTAAAATTCTAAACTGGGAGGCTGAGATACACTCAGACGCCCAGGAGCCTGGTTTGTGAGGAGGAAAGAAAGAAGACAAATTCGGAACACCAAAAGGAAGGGTAACATTAGGTGAAAAGTTTCGTGCTTTTCTGATACATTATTTGGTTTTGTTTAGCTTTAATTAAAACAAACCCCAAAACAGCAACAAACTGTCCTTCAAGCACAGAATAAGCCAGGTGTGTCTGTCTTCTGAACAATGACTTTTTGGGCCTTCCTTTCTTTCAGAGGCTGGTCATCTCTGTGCTGGGAATAAATCTGAAATGACGTGTCTGATTTCAAAGTTTCTTTTCTTTTTCAAAAATTCACGTCTAGCCTAGCATGAAACGTTGTGTGACAACAGTGAGGTAACATATGTCACACCTAAAAGAGAGTGGAGACTGCGTGACAGACACTGGCGGGGCTCAGACTGATCCAAGTCCTGGTTTCTGACTGCTTTGGTTGACACTCCTTTAATTCAGCTGTGCGACACAGAGGGGAAAAAAGCCTTTGCCAACCTCAGCACCTTCTCCAGCAGCTGTAAAAATTCCCAACAAAGATGTGTTTTGTCACTAAAACACATCCCTTGGGCTTTAGTGTCATTTTAATGAAAATCAAGGAAATGAAAACCATTGTTTGTCTTCTTTAGGACCCGGGGGTTTGTAAATCAAGCTGTGCTCGTCAGTCTCTTACCTCAGCACAGGAAGAAGTTTGGACACGTGAATTCAAACACCCTCAGTGTGCATTGGCACAGCACTGCTCTCTGAAGTGCTCATGTAACTTTGTGTTCAGGCCCAGCAGTTACACACTGGGTGTTGTGGGAAATTCAGTTACACATCTGGGTGTTGTGGGAATTCAGTTACACATCTGGGTGTTGTGGGAATTCAGTCACACATCTGGGTGTTGTGGGAATTCAGTCACACATCTGGGTGTTGTGGGAATTCAATCACACATCTGGGTGTTGTGGGAATTCAGTCACACATCTGGGTGTTGTGGGAATTCAGTTACACATCTGGGTGTTGTGGGAATTCAGTTACACATCTGGGTGTTGTAGGGATTCAGTTACACATTGGGTGTTGTGGGAATTCAGTTACACATCTGGGTGTTGTAGGGATTCAGTTACACATTGGGTGTTGTGGGAATTCAGTTACACATCTGGGTGTTGTAGGGATTCAGTTACACATTGGGTGTTGTGGGAATTCAGTTACACATCTGGGTGTTGTAGGGATTCAGTTACACATTGGGTGTTGTGGGAATTCAGTTACACATCTGGGTGTTGTAGGGATTCAGTTACACATTGGGTGTTGTGGGAATTCAGTTACACATCTGGGTGTTGTAGGGATTCCTTTACACATTGGGTGTTGTGGGAATTCAGTTACTCTTTGGGTGTTGTGGGAATTAAGTTACACATTGGGTGTTGTAGGGATTCAGTTACACATTGGGTGTTGTGGGAATTCAGTTACACATCTGGGTGTTGTAGGGATTCAGTTACACATTGGGTGTTGTGGGAATTCAGTTACACATCTGGGTGTTGTGGGAATTCAGTCACACATCTGGGTGTTGTAGGGATTCAGTTACACATCTGGGTGTTGTAGGGATTCAGTTACACATTGGGTGTTGTGGGAATTCAGTTACACATCTGGGTGTTGTAGGAATTGCAATCATATTTTGACAGATGGAGAAATCCGAGGGTCTAAGTATTGGTATTAATCATTTTGTCAGATTTAAAATCGATTAATGCCTGTTTTCTGCTTATTCTGTGATGGTGGAAGTTTCCTGATTTGAGATGCATGTTTCAGAGCTGCTCATTTCCTGGGAAAAATCAGAATAAGATTAGTAGGCGTGCAGTGTGTGCATTATCTGTAATGGCTGTGCTCCCTGTGATCAAAGGCAGAACTTCTCAATATGCAATTGCACAGTATCATGATCAAGAGCTGGCAAGAATAATCTCATCAGATCTGTGTAGGCAGGGTGATAACAAGTTGTTTATAGAAATTAATAGTGTGATCCTAAATTTTTAAGATTTTCCCATGAGTGTGCTTGACCTTTTCTTCTTCAAATGCTGTCATTTCATTTTCTGAGATTCTTTAGTTCTTCATCACTTACTTAGAGTCTGAAGGCAGAGTTCAGGTGTCACCTCTTGGTCAGGTGTAACTATGGTAACAAGGCAAGAATCAAGGTTTGTGGTCTTCCAATGCACATTTTGCCTGGGGTTAATAATGACCCTAATATTGGCAGTACTTAATATCCCCAAGCAATTAGAGAAGGAATTGAAAGAAAATGAATGAGGATATTGGTATTGATAATTCTGGACATTAGAGACCAGCTGGGAAGGAAATGAAGTTCTGTGCTACATGAGGAAAGCAGAAGTTCAAACTCCACTCTGCTTTTCTGAAGATCAGAGATGGACAGGAATGTCTGGCCCCTTTTCCCTGCAGGGATCCCACTTCAGCCTCCTCAGGCCCTTCAGGGGAAGCTGCTGTGGAGAGGGACGTGCTGGGCTGGTGCTGAGCACTGGAGAGAGCACCTCAGTTCTCAGAGTCTTTGCCAATTTTTGGTGTAAAGGTTTAGTGCCTCTGTGGCCATCCCGCTCAGGAATCTCCGTCCCACCCTGGCTGATGGCTCAGCCTCGCCAGACCCAGAGCTGAGCCATTCCAGCTGCCTCAGCACAAAGCTGGCCCAGGAACTGTTCCTCACTCCCTGCTGCCTCAGCAGGGCCGAAGGGTCCCGGGGGAGCTGAGGGGCAGCCGAGGGAGGGCTGTGGCAGCCGGGGCTTGGCTCCTCGGGGCAGCTCTGTCGTGTTCCTCCTCCACAGCCCCGACACGAAGCTGTGGTGCTGTTCCAGCTCCTGCAGGGGAAGGGCTCCCCTGCTGCCATCCCCCTTGGCTCACATTTCTCCTTTTCCCTGCAGGGATTTCAGATCCACATCCTCCTGTCCGGGTCGCAGACCGTGAGGGTTGGATCCCCTCCATCCTCCGGGCTGCCTGACGGGCTGTGCCTGTCACGGGCGGGGACAGGGCATGGACTGGGTGACCCCTGTGCCCCGAGTGCCCCGTGCCAGGAGGCTGCTCTGAGCTCAGCTGTCCCTCTGCACGCTGCAGCACGGGGATGGGACTCACTGTGCCTGCAGGAAGCCAAGGTCAGCCCCAGCATCAGCCCCAGCATCAATCCCTGCAGAGCTGTCCAGGGTCAGCGTCCCCCTCTTGGAACTGAGAGCACGTGGAATTGCTGCTCTCGAGCTGACACAGAGTTCTGCCGGGATCTTACCACTATTAGGAGACTCTAGATGTTTTTTCCCTGTGACTTAATTAGAAATAGATTGTATCAGTTATTGCAGATGAGCTCCTGACAGTGCTCTTTGCATTTGCTGTGGTCAGGGGGTGGCTGAGCAAACCCCCTTTGGCCCGAGGCTGTGCTGAATCTACTGCAGCCTTCAGCAGTCATAAATATCTGCTCTGCTTAAAGTCTCTGCACACACCCACGAGTGGCCCTGTGATGAATGTGGATTAAATTGTGTTTTAAGTATTACTTCTCTGATTGCGGTTTCTGATGCTCCTCGTGAAATGATCTGTTTTGTTTGTGTTATCAATGGGAATGCTTTGAAAATTGCTTTGGTGCTGAGGAGAGCAGGAGGAAAACGTTGCTTCATGGTGAGCATTTTGAAAGAGTGTTTATACCCAGAGCATCAAATTAATTTCCCCAAAGAACAGGTTGAGCTGATCAAAACCAAAAATGATCATTGGTTTTGCACATATTTGAATGCAAATAATTTAATTTCGAAAAGTCTGTTAAATGCAGCAGCTCATGGTCATTTCCATATTTCCTCAAGCACAACGTAATTATTTTCTTAGACTCCATTTTCGTGGGTTTAACCATGGAATAAGCTGTAGCATCCTTTTCTCTGGGGTGCAGGCAGGTGCAGCTCAGTGGCTGGGCAGAACCAGGGCACAGCTTGAGCCCTGATGTTCCTGGTCTCAGCTCCTGGAGGTGAGACCAGGGGAGGAGGAGCAGCAGCACATCATCCCTGAGTTTGCATCCTTTATGTTTCTCTGCAAAGCTTTTAATTCTCGGTTGAACTCCTCTGAGAATCCTAATGGAAAATAGTTGAAAGCTTTAAAATATCTAGAAATTCTGCCAGACCTTTGTAGGTTCTCAGAAATCCTTTAGCATGTGTGAGAATTGACAATCAGCAGCACTCACATACTTAGTTTTTCATACATATATATACTTTTTTTTTTTAATGTGTGCCTCATCACAGCAGTGAGTGAATCGCATTACAGTTGCCTAATACCCCTCAGGCTGGAGGAGTATGATCCTTTAGCTAAACACAGAGAAGCTTATTTCGAGTTCAGAACTGTTCTCCAGCCCTTTTGGGGCGTTTGTGGCTGAAGCAGGAGTCTGTGTCCAGGTCAGCTCTGCTTCCCTTGTGAGTCCTTGGTAATTGCTGCCCTGCTCCTTAAACTTGTTCTGAACCTCATCTCTAAGAGGGCAGAGGTCATAAGCAGCAAAATAGACTGAAAAATGCCAGGACGTGACATGGATGACAAAAGTCTGAATTTGTCCTCCCTAAAGTCAAAGTTATTTAATGCAAGAAGGGCAAAAAGCCCTTCAGCACCAGCCTGCTCCTCTGAAGGGCTCAACAATGAGGATGGAAAAGCTCCCAAATGAGGTGGAGCTGATGTAACAAACACAAGAGATGAGGTTGCAGTTGGGTGATTTGCTCTGCACAGTTGCATTTAGCTAGCAGGTCAAACAGGAGAGTGTCCAATGTTCTAAGAATAACCTTTGTGAAAATGTTAGGTAGTGAGAAAATAAACCTTTTAATTTGATTATAGGGAGCTTTAGCAAACATTCCCATTCAGCCATGCACTGCCAGGAGCTTGTGTCTCTTTTTGAGTCCAGACAGGTGCATGGACCTGCCAAAAGCTTGAAAGACTGTCACAAACCTCTCTCCATGGGTAAATGTGAATCTCATTACAAGGAAGTTAAAGTAGAAATCCTGACATTTTCAAATCAAAGGCCAGATCCTGACTTGAATGGTTCAAGTGTGACACCCAAATTCATACTCAGACTCTGCTCACTGAATGCTCAGCAGGCAATTCCCAGGCAGCTCACTTCTATTGAATTTTAATGGAGTAAATTCACTTAATTACATCTGTAAAGAAGAATTTAGGTGAGTAAAGGCACACAAGTTTGAAAATGTTGTGCTTTGACTTCTTGAACAGCCTGGGACAGTGGAAGGTGTCCCTGCCCGTGGCAGGGGGTGGGATGGGATGGGCTTTGAGTGCCCTTCAACCCAAACCAGTGTGGGATTCTGTGACAGGGCTCTGTGAGCTGGGATGAGGGGAGGAGAGAGCAGTGCTGCTGAGAGAAGGGGGTTACTTGGCAGACAGCAGGGCTCAGGATACCAGAAACAATATTTTTGTAGATAATTATGTAGAATAAATAAGCCTCGTATGGAATGTGTTCTCACAGTTGTGGAAAAGCAGATTTTAATTTCTGAGCATACAGTTTAATGTGAGCAGAATCTCTAAACAGAGAGTTGACACTGTTAACAAAGGTAATATTAGATTTGAATGAGAAACTTTGTATGGTTAATTAAAAATCAAAGGCACAGTTACAACAGAAGTAATTATCCAGGAGTATTAAATCAGTTGCAAGTCCGAGCCCATAAAAGAATTAATCAGGAATAATTTAATATTTGATATTGAAGGCTTATATTTTCCACTAATGCCAAAATCCATTCCATTAACCAGTACCATTCTTCAAGTCTATCTGCAAACTGAGTCCCTAAAAGCAGGACAGCAGAGGAACAATTCAGTGGGAAGAAGCTTTAATTCTTCTTTTATAGCACAGTTCCAGTAAATAGAGGGGTGTTTCTGCAGAGAGAGTCCCTCTGACTGAGGCCAGGGATTGCTCTGATCCATTTCTCACCAGTGGCTGGGAGCAGGGGCCAGAGGAGTGATGTGAGAGCAGAGGAAGCTGCTTTCCAGCTGTGCAGCTCAGCCCGTGTGTGATCTAGAGGTGTGAGCCAGTTCTTCCTTCCATTAATCAGTTTGATTTCTCTTTAAATTGCAGTGGAGGTCAATCCATACAAACATTCCTGTTTTCTGTAGCCAAGAATTTCCTGATGCAGCTGCATTATATGGGCAAGCATGGTCTTGTCTTTGTTTTGAGCCCTGCCAGCTGATAATTTTCCCTTTTCACTTGTGATGGAAGACCATGAGTCTCTGGTCTTGGTTCTGTTCACCAGGCCACTGATGTTCTCATGAATTCCTGTTGTAGCCTCTCTCACTCTTCTTTTTTTCTTGCATCACCTTCTTGACCCTGTGGGGCCCTTCTCAGCTGTCCTGGACATGCACAGGAGACAATTCAAGCAGTTTAGAAAAGGAAATCAAAATGATTTGCTTTTTATAATGAGGGAGTTTAATGCTGGGGGCAGTGGGGGAAACTCCTGAAGCAGAGAGCAGAAAGACATAAAAAAAGCTCTGAATGATGGGGAGATTGTGAATACCATCCAGCTCCTCCTAAGTCACCAGCTCAGCTCAGCTGGGTCTCGTGGAGTCAGAGCAAGGCACCACAGTAACTGATGTGGAGAAGAAGCTTTTGTTGAGCAGAGCTGTGCTTTGCCAGGGTAGGTCAGGAGCTTTGTAGGGATTTTGGCTGCAGGGCCTCGAGCTCGCAGTAAATTCTGAACAAACAGCAAAACCTGACCAAATAAAAGCACAAGTCAGATGGTGTCGGTCCAGTGTCTGGCAGTATCCTGAAGAAGAAGCATTTATTATTGTCATTTAAAGGCTTTTGTCTCCCTTTCTAACCCGGTAAATAAGCTTGTCACACACCAGTCCCCAGCCCCCTGCAGCCATTCATCAGCGGGGCTGCTGCCAGAGCTGGTGTCTGGGGAGGGCAGTGAGCAGGGTGATAAATGGGCACACCAGGTCTGAGCACTTATTTATCAGATCGAGTGCTTTATCAACTGTCAATAAAAGGCTCCTTACCTTCCCCTTCCTTCCCTACTGTAAACTTACCCCTGAATAACTTATCTGGAAAAACTCATTCCTCAAGCAGGTACTTCTTAACTTTCAGAATTAAAAAAACCCCCAAAAACAAACAAAAGACCTTGAGGTGCTTGCAGTTGGATTTGTTCCAGCTCGTGGGCTCTCACATGACAGGAAGGCAGGAGAGCTCCTGGCCATCAGGTTTGCTCTCAGTGAAAGCAGTGACCAGTTTGAGGTCAGCAGATCCAGAAGGAGCCCCAGCCCTTGCTGGGTGTCTGACCTTGGGAGCAGCCTCCCCTGCAGTCATCCAGCACCACAAATTATTTATTTATCTGTCAGGGTGAGTGGTGCAGCCTGGAGCTGTTCAGGTTCACAGCTTCATGACAGTTCTGAACACGGGGCTTTATTCATTGGGGGGTTTTTGCCCCTCATTTAAAATGAGAAGAAGCTGGAGGAAGCAAATGAAACTCTAACCCTTGCTCTGACATCAAAATAATTTGAAGTATTTTCCTAATCTGGTGTATACAGAGATCTGCACCCAATTGGGTGCAGATCTCTGTATACACCAGATCAGGAAAATACTTCAAGTGTCCTGGGTACAAAACATGTAATTTGATGTCAAGTCCAGATTTATTTCCTTGAGGACATGGGGCTGATGCCAACACAAGTTCTCTACCAATTGTTCCCGAAGGATTAGACATTAAACAACAGTCACAGGACACACAATATGGTCTTAAAGGCATTGAGTCTGAAGCAAGCATGTTCCCCAGGATATTATTACAAGATTCTTCGTGTCTTATTTCTAATGGCTTTTTGCATTCCCTGCGTTCAGCGTGCCACAACCAGCTTTACAAGTGTCCAACCAGTCTTTTCTCTGGTATTAATTTTTTTTTTCCCTGTTGTAAAGCATTTGTGATCATTCTTCTGTCTGTCTAACTGCTTCTTAAGTTTATTGCTTTTCTGTGGTGCTGTTAGGGATTTTATTTCCCAATTGGTATTACTTTTTAACTACTCATGTAAATCTGTATCAGTTCAGATTCATGCAGAAAAAACAATTTGTCACAAATCTGTAAAGGCTAAATGATCAAAGCAGAGCTTGCGGGCTCACTACTTTCTTTCTCAGCCTACTTCCAGATCTAAAAATATTTAATCTTCATTCAGATTCTGATACTGCCCTTTACCATCGCCTTTATGTGTGGCAGGGAAGTCAAATGTGCGGGTCACTTCCTTGGCACATTGCGAAATCAGCAGAGTTGCACCCATTTATATCCTGGCAGTTGTTGTCACTGGCTAATCACAGAGGAGGAGTTCTAAGTGGTGCCACTGAAGTCCAGGCACAAAAATACCTCTATGGGCACGGAATTTGTAACTAGGGAGAGTGTTAGAAATAAAACTTTGGTTGCTGTATTCTATTAAAATTTTTTTTTTTTAAATCGTAATTTTCTTCCCAAGACCAAATGCAAGAGCTGAAGTTTGTGGCTCCTGAGTTGCAGGGGTGGCAGTGTTATAACCAGAGTACACGGGGATAAATGGCCCTCGCCCACTTTTGTGCCTCAAATGGGGTGTGAACGCCCCTCTTGGCTCGAGGGGGGATGAGTTCAGCCACGGGGGCAGGAGGGTGCAGCCCCTGCAGGCAGGCACCAGCGTCCTTGTCCACTCCCTGCCGTGCAATTTCTCTAAGGACGTGCTGTGACCCAAATTCTGTCCTGGCCATCGTGGTGTCCTCACGAAGGTCACGGTCACATGTCTCAGAGCAGACTTTGGCCCCATTCGCCATATGGGAGCTGGAACATCGTATTTCCCTGCATGTCCCCTGTGTTCATTGCCGTGTTTCTGTTTAAAGCTCCGATGAAGAGCTAATTACGAAGGCAGCAGAGCCGCTGGCAGCAGGCTGCCCCGCTGCTCTGCCCTCGGTCTGCTCATGAATGAATTGGTGGGTTGGAGGCAGCTTTCCAGGGCCCCTGCGATGGTCCCAATTTAGCTCAGGCTGCTTATTGCCTGACGTTCCTAAATATGACTGTGCTACGCAGACTGCCAGGCCAGTCTGGAAGGGGATTTTGGAACAGGGAATTCAGTCACTTCTCCTCTGCACAGTGACCTGCAGAGCACGAGTTCTCTTTCCCTTCTAAACCTTTTTCTTCTCTTTGGAAAAGTGAAAAACGAGTTTGGTCCTTGCTCTGTGGCTCTGCCACGGGAGTTTACATCGATTTCCACATTTGGGCAGATTTCATCTCTGCAAATCTGCTGTTTCCTCCTTGTCACTGCATCATTTTCTCCTTGTCTTGCCACCTCATTTGGTGCATCATCGATGCTGCTATCAGGATTTTCCACATGCGGCAGGGAGATGGGATGGCAGAGCTCCAGGGATGGCTGCTGGCTTTGCCAGGGGAGGCTTGGGCAGCTCAAAACCTCACTGCTTCTCAGCTTTCCCCTCTGGAAAACGGCAAGAGCAACAGCAGAACTTCTAAAATGATGGGGAAATCAAGTCAGAGCTGATAAACATGTTGATAAATCGATTTCGTGATCTTAGAGGTCTCTTTCAACCTTTATGGTTCCATGTGCACTTTGATTTGCCTGCTTTACTGCCGGGTCTAGGTAAACCTCCCAGAGTTAAACCAGAGCCGTGGGAGATGGGAGGAGAGGAGCAAAGGTGGCTGTTGGAGATCTGCAGCATCCTGTGATCCCTGGGGCACAGCTGGGTGTCACAGAGGGCTGTGATCCCTGGGGCACAGCTGGGTGTCACAGAGGCACAGCTGGGTGTCACAGAGGGCTGTGATCCCTGGGGCACAGCTGGGTGTCACAGAGGGCTGCAATCCCTGGGGCACAGCTGGGTGTCACAGAGGCACAGCTGGGTGTCACAGAGGGCTGCGATCCCTGGGGCACAGCTGGGTGTCACAGAGGCACAGCTGGGTGTCACAGAGGGCTGCGATCCCTGGGGCACAGCTGGGTGTCACAGAGGGCTGTCCCGAGGCAGATGCTGTGTGAGGAGCCTGCAGAGCTCTGGGATCTGTTCTCAGGGAATGCTGCCTCTGCCTCTGCCCAGCGCTCGGCTCCCAGGGCCACTGCAGGCATGTGGCACACGGAAACTGAGCCACCACCGAGGCAGGCTCGTGGTGAGACACTGCGATGGAAATTAATTGAATGTTTCACAGCGGGGCTTTGAGTACAAAGCCGTGTAAAGCAGTGGCAGGCAGAGCCCAGCAGATGTGTGGTACATGTTAGAGACTACACCCAAGTTCTTCCCAGGTGAGAATGGGTCTGTTGGTAAAACAATAGGAAAATCTAAGCTTATTCAGAAAATAAACCACTGAATCTCCTTTTGTTCCAGCTCTTCTGCATTTCTCAGGGGGCTCTGCTGGGGCCTGATTCCCACTCAGTCCGGGTCTGGGGAAGCCTTCTGCAGGAACTCTGTTCCCCAGTAACACAAACACCCATCCTTTATACCCCTGTCATTCTGGGGTGCGTAGCAATGCTTTTCCAAGGAGGTTTCTGTAGCTCTGTGATCACTGACTGTCCGTGTGTTCCTGATCTGTGGTGGCCACAGTTCTGGGCTCCATCCCACGTGTGGTTCCGTGGGAGGTGAGGATGGATAATGGATGGATAATGGATGGATAATGGGGTGTGGGAGCAGGGAGGGCTGTGCTGCAGCAGCAGCCTCTGTTCCCAGCCGTGGCCAGCATCTGCTGCGTGTCTCACACTGCACAGACATTCCCCAAATCCCGCATCCTTCAGCAGAGGGAGTGGGACCTGTGGGTTCTCTCGTCAGCAGCTACCCTTCCCTGGAGGAACTGTGGGTCCCCGTCCTTCCCTGTCGCCCTCCCCTGTTCTCTGCCTCAGATCCCTTCCCGCTCCCCCTCTCCCATCCTCCCCAGCCCCAGCTCTCTCCCAGCTGGTCCCTCGCTGGCTGTGACAGTGCAGAGATGCCCTGGTGGGCAGAGCAGGGCAGGTGGGGGTGCTTAGTGTGCCCCAGCCCCGAGTGCCCTGCCCGTCACCCCTGGGGCAGCAGGATGGGAGAGAGCCAGTGTGCAGCCAGGGAATTATGCAGATCTCCGTGCTGTCTGCCTCTGGAAAGCAGACAGTGACAAAATGGAACCTGTCAAATGTCTCTGCTGGGTATTTGTGTGTCCCAGGGGTTGCTCTGAGGTGCTCCTTGTTGGCCAGGCCCCAAGGAGCCGATGGCAGACGGGGAAAGGATTCCCCAGCTGTGTCCATAGGATTCCCTTTGGACCACGGAGCACACGGGGTTAGCACAGGCTGGAAGATGGGAGGGATTCGTGTGCAGCTGGGAATACAGCCTGGGAATGACAGCACCAAGCTGTGAGAGAAACAGAATTAAAGAACATATTAAACAAGGCAGGTGGTTTGTTTGGGGATTTTTAGTGCTTCCCTCCATGAAAGCAGAGCTGTTGCAGTCAGTCTGACCCCCGTCATGCTGGCTCTGCTACACATCCCACCAAATATTTACTCTGCTAAACTGCATTGCCAGAGCCTCGTTGGCATCTTTTCTTTGAAGTGATATCCCAGAGCTTTCATTTTGTTGCTGCAAATCCCTACCTCATATTCCATAGTCCACCCCTCGCAGAGCTCTGAAACCCCCTGCAGGCTCCAAACCCCTGCGTGAGGCTTCCCAGCTGCAGGGCTGAGAATCACAGGAGCCTTCCTGCTGGCACCTCGTCCGGCCGAGACACTGACCCCACGTGTGAAATCCTGATTGGCTTCGGCTAATTCCCCATGACATGTCCTCACCAGAGCCCCCAGCCTCAGCAGCCGAGTGGCATCAGTGTTTGCCTGTACCTTAGGCCACATTCCCAGCTCTGCTCCTCTGCAAGGTCTCCTGTGAGGATCAGATTTCCCTCCTGTGTTGGTGTCTGACAGCGCTTAGGGAGAGCCAAGAAGAAACCCTCCCCAAATCTGTCTGTTTGTTTGTTTGCATTTAAGAGCGAACCTTGTTGATTATCAGCTAAAGCAGCCTGTCTAGAGACCAAAATCAAGTATGCACACACAGCTTCATGGAGTTACAGTTTGGGGCCTGTGAATTAATTAGCAATTTCTCTGAAGAAGCACGGCCTGTCAGCTCTCAGGCTTCCTGGGTGTGACTTTGATAAGCAGTGAAGGTACATGACAGCTCCCTGGGAGGGTGGTAGCCTACTTAGCGCTGCAAACCACCCAGGCACCAAAGGATGGCTCCCCACAAGGATGCTAACACAATTCCTGAATGTTACACATCAAAGGGACTTTGTCATCTTAAACCTGAGACAAATTAAATTTACATTGCCTCTACAGCTGGGAAGGAAGGGAACTCCCTCGGGAGGGTTTGCCTCCCCAGCTGTCGGGGTGTGAAGGAGACCCAGGACAGCGCGGTGGCTTTGCTGGTAACGTCCCAGCCTGTCCCAGTGCTGAGCAGCTCATTCCCTCTCCAGACAGTCTGCCCGTGTGCTGTGTGCTCCCACAAATACAGAAACCACAGGTGTAAAATTACACCTTTGTGCTCTGTGCGGTCACTGTCGGAGACCTTAAACCCTGGGGTGCCTTTGCGCCAGGAGCAGAGCTGTAAGTAACAATGAGCCCGAGAAAGGAGGCAGCAGTGACTCTGTTCTTGCATTTGTTGTGTTTGCCGTGTTTTACCTGCAAGGAAACTGTTCCCTATTGTCGCTGGTTCAGCAGCCTGACCTCGGCTCGAGCTGTGGGCTGGACACTGCACAAACACAGAACAGAACAAAGATCCCTGTTTGAGCCGTTCCAGCTGAGCCACATGAGACAGACAAAGGTAGGGAAAAGGGACACGACAGGCAAATGTGTTTGTCTCTCCCTGGGAGCGAGATGATTTATTTCCTGGCTCTTTTCATCACATAAAGATGTGGAATTGCATCCTGCAATCGTGGGCAGTGTCCTGAGTCGGGATTGCTGTCAGTCCAGCCCAGCCCTGTGAAACCAGAACCCAGCCCTGTGAAACCAGGAGCTGCCAGCCTGGGCAGCAGTGGGGCTCCAGCCTGGGCAGCAGCCTGGCTCCAGCCTGGGCAGCAGCGGGGCTCCAGCCTGGGCAGCAGGGGGGCTCCAGCCTGGGCAGCAGC
>VWZT01007953.1:582417-594401 GCA_013397055.1 Pachycephala philippinensis | reverse complement strand
ACTGCCAGCC
Source organism: Pachycephala philippinensis (assembly GCA_013397055.1). Lineage (NCBI taxonomy): Eukaryota > Metazoa > Chordata > Aves > Passeriformes > Pachycephala > Pachycephala philippinensis. Next base: position 594,391 of record VWZT01007953.1, on the reverse strand, counting down.
CAGTCCCAGCCCATCTCCAGGCCAGTTCCAGACCAGTGCCAGCCCAGTTCCAGCCCAGTGCCAGCCTGCTCTGCCCTCCCTGCTGCAGAGACCCACTGGGTGGCTTTGCTTTCCTGACCCTGAACGAGCAGCTGTTGATTGAAAGCCAGAGAACCGCCTCAGCCATTCGTATGAACTCCAAGCATTCCTTCTTGCCCTCACCTCCCTCATTTCTTTGGGAGAGAGGGGACAGAGATTGTTCTGGAGATTTTTGTGATGGCCTGGGAAGCAGCAATCCCATCTCGTGCTGCTCACTGCAGGGGCACAGACCTCGCACAGTTCTGAAACTCCGTGTTTCTGAACGTGGCTCTGGGGCGTGGATCCACGCAGAAGCTACAAAACTTTGAATCTGGGATCTTTGATTTCGGATAGAGACAAGATGTATTCGCTTCCTCACCTCAGAGTCGGGGAGGAATGTGGTTGTTTATAGCTGAGTGAAGCACAGAGCTGCCAGGCTGCAGCCAGGGGGGCTCTGGGGCAGGACTGGGGCTGTGTCCCTGAGCTGGGCAGCCAGGGGGGCTCTGGGGCAGGGCTNGCTCTGGGGCTGTGTCCCTGAGCTCCGCAGCCAGGGGGGCTCTGGGGCAGGACTGGGGCTGTGTCCCTGAGCTCTGCAGCCAGGGGGGCTCTGGACACGCAGCAGTTCCCCATGGATCAGATGTGCCATAGCCCAGGAGAGCAGGGCAGTGCCAGACACAGCTGTGCAGGGAACATTCCATGCAGGGAACAGCTGGATCAGGATCCACCCTGTGCTCAGGATGCACTCTGAGCTCAGAGTATCCAAAGCTAGCACCGGGAAACTCAGAGACTCAAAAGAAATTCGTGGAGCTTTTGAGAATCATTCTCAGTTACTGGCTCTTACCAGGGGAAATTACATTTGCCTTTGGTAAGCAGAGCTCATTAATCACACTGGTTCAAAGGCTGGGTTATTAAACTTCCCTTTGCTTTATAAAATAATTGCGAGGGTCACACTGTAATGGATCCACGGGAGGGAGGGAGCTGTTCCTGCTTGGGGGAGCAGCTCTTTCCAGCTTGGTACGGGGTGTGAGCAGCTCGGTAGGTGGTGTGGCCTCGAATAGCTCCAGTGAAAGGAGATTTGTGTGTGCAAAACCCCTGACACCAGCACCTAACGCCTGGATTCTGTAATTACAGGGGATGCTTGACAGTGCTTGTTCTGTCAGGCTGCCCCCACCTGCAGCTCTGTGGAGCCCACAGGAGAGCAGCAAAGGTTTCTGAGTCACCTGCACACAGAAACTGGGGTGCAAAGCCCAGATGTGGGGAAAAATCAAAGGGCCTGGGAACTTAATTGTAAATCCGAGAACTCAGTTGCCTGAGCAATATGTTCTGCACTGAGAACAAATGTGTGCTCAAGACAGAGCTGACTGTACAGGCAGATATTCTCACCTCTGTAGGAATTACAGTTTTTAAATATCTGAAGGGCTTTTTGTGCTGAGGGAGGGAGAGGATTTTCTTCTCAAGTTCTGTTTTTGTGAAATCCTCTTTCTCCCATCCCTGCAGATCATGGTGAGGATGGGGCACCCTTAACAAAGCAGATACCAAGTGGCCAGGAGGGGTTTTTTTCCCTTTCTTTAAATATTGCTTTGAGTCTGAATAAAGTGTGTCTGTTTCTTTAAGTAAGAGGGAAAAGTCTGTTTGATCTGAATGCTTTAGAGGAGAGAACTCTCAGCTTCTCCCCTTTAACCAGGAGGCAGTAGGAGCAGCCATCATCTTCTGGTAACTTGGTCCCAATCTCTCACTTCGTTGTCTTCCAGGAGTAAAATCAGATCTCAGAACCTCACTCTGCTCTCAGCTTAGGCAGCGGTGGAAATTCAGGTGGCACTGCTCAGGGTGGAGATTCCACTGCTGCCACACCCAGGTGCATTTGTTTGTGGGGTGCAGGGTCACTCCCCAGGTGCTGGGCTGCTCTGGCACTCGGTGAGCATTCATCAAATAGCAATTAGGGCATGGCAAATATCTCAACAGCCCTGCATCAGAACTGGGAGTTTGGTTCCAGGATTGGAGGGAGGAAATCTGCCTTTCCTGCCTGCTGCACTTGGAACAGTTCTTGCTACAGCCATTAGGAATTAAAGCTGAATCTAGGTGGTACTAATGCATTAATAGCAAAATATATGTATTGAAGGGCCTCTTCTTTTCTTTTCTCTTAGGAAGCAGAGATCCTGAACACAGCTATTCTCACTGGGAAAACAGTGGCTGTCCCTGTCAAAGTGGTTTCTGTGGAAGATGATGGGACTGTGACTGATCTCGTGGAATCTGTGGAATGCAGATCATCAGATGAAGATGTCATTAAGGTAGGCTCAGACTGCTCCTTGGTCACACCGAGGCAGAGGCCCTGCAGAGCAGTGCTGCTCTCTGATGGAACGAGCTCTGTCGTTTCCAGAACTGCTCTGCTGCTGGAACACCCAGATTTGTTATTCCTGTTCTCGCTGTACAGCTCGGCTCAGTGAGGCAACAAACCAAACACAAAATCACAATTTCCCATCCTGCTCGTCCAGCACTCGGGACTGTCTGACACTGCCCGCTCTGAAGTGGTTTCAGAGCTGAGTGTCCCCTTCCCTTCCCAGTCCCGTGGGCTCTGGGGGTTCAGGAGGGTTGGCAGCTGCTCTCAGCTGTGGCTGGGTGTGCTTTCCTGGCCAGGTGAGGTCAGAGCTCACAGGAGTGCCTTAAGTCCCTTTTTGTTACTGAAATTGCAGGGTCAGACTGGAGCCTCAGGAAAATCGGTGCTTCTTGAAGGCTTTCAGCAAGGGCCAATATTAGCACTGAAATCTTGTAAGAAATCCTGTGTATTTCTGTCTGCTCGATGAGTGATTGAGTGGAAGGAGCTGCCCAGCAGGGGTGGTGGTGGCAGATAAGGCACAGAGGGCTCCAGCACGGTGACACGAGGTTGCCTCGTCTGCAGCAGCTTTTATCTTCTCACAAACTCCTCTGTGGCTGTCACTGGAGAAGAGGAAACAAGAGACACGGCTACAAATAAAAGTTAAAATTGAATTTTTTTTTTCCCAGATAACCAGCGTGTCACAAACTGATTGCAAACCCTGCAGGCCACCCCCCAGCTGCTGGGAATCGCTGCTATCCCATTAACTCGTGTGCCCTGCTCCTTATTGAGGACCTGGCCTCGGGGAGCTTTGCCTTGCCCGGAGCTGCTGGGATCACTGAGGGCTCTGCCTCTCAGCTCGGCTGCTCTGGGTTTGGGCTGCAGCAGCTCAGGGTTCTGTGTGGCCCCAAAGCCTCCCCGAGCCCCAGCACCTCCAAACCTCCCCTCCTGGAGGGCATTTTTTGCCTCTGGAGGCACAAATGAGTAGATTCTCCTTACTGTCCTATGGGAAACTGTTGGAAGTGTGAGACATCCCCATGAGTTTGGTGCCTTCGTGTCACAGCTTGGGGCAGGATGAGTGAAGAACAAAGCTGGGCAGAGGTGTGCATGGTCTTTCTTGAGCTGTCTCTAAAGATCTTATCTGACAAAAAAAAATTGCAATTTTGATGCTCATTGGACCTGTTTAAATAATTTCTTCGTGGTGGTTTCTTACACATGAGATGAACCCCAGCAATTTCAAAGTTTAGTATTTTTTATGCTTCCATTTTAGAATCTACCCAGTGTTCCTGTTTATCTGAGTAGCCACCCTGTTGCTATTTTCTGATTAAAGGTGTCTTTCTGGCTGTATTAACAGGAGCCTCTAGGGTTTGGGGGTTTTTTCTTCTAAGAAGCCCTTTTGGATCTGGAAAATCTGCTAAATATTGCAAATTGTTGGACTTAATCTAGATTTGAAAACAGAAGGAAGTTATTTATCATTACATTGTGGGAGTGAATGGACTAAGTCCTCACTAACTTATTCAGGAGGTTTGATTTTTTTTGGTGAATTAGAAAAAACATTTTGAAAGCAAATTAATCATTTGGAAGACGTGTAAAAAATCAGTTTGGCTTTCTGAAGTTTTGGTCGTTGCCTGTAAGGACGGGAATGTGCCAATCAGTGCTGGTGTGTTTAACATGATTCACGTTCACACCCTTATCAGGGGTGTCAGTGACAGCCCCGTGTCACATCAGAGATCGGGAGGTTTGGGCTCCTGCTCTCCCCTCTTGCAGCAGCTAAAATGAGCTGCCAGTTTAAAGTGAGCTCTTAATTGAAATTGTGCCTCCGAGTTTCCAGTTTACCTGCTCTGTCTCAGACCAAGCCTTGTTCACAGGCATCTAATGAAGATAAAGATATGTAATTACTGGCCAGCCTTCAGCATGCAGCAGTAATTAGAGTTTCTGTTCTCTGGGCATTAGAGTGGTGAATAGAAAATGGAAGAAAAATCTGCTTAAGATGCCCATTGAAATATAAAGATGAAAATTACATTTCTCTGGGTCTTTAGTGTTGCTGTTTTTCAATGCTTCTGTCAAGTAGCATCTAACAGATTGATTATGTCTTCGTGGCTTAGCTTTTATTCCTGGTTTTTTGGTGTTGATTAATGATGAGGTTAAGCTCATTTTCCTTGCAGGATGAGGATACCTCATTCTTCTTTTCGTTTCAGGGTCCACATTTATTACTCCCTACTTTCATCTGAGACTTCAAAGAACTTTAAAGAGCTGGTCCAAACTCTGCACTGACTCACTTCATGCCACGCTGCACCTACCTGAGCTTGGGTGAATATGTCAGAGCAGAATTTAGTCCACTGAAACAATATTTTTATTGACAAATGATTATCAGAAATTATTTGGTCCAATATGACAGAGTACCCACACCAAAAGTGGAGGAGTGTTATGGACTCTGTTTCACAAATGAGGACTGTGAGACACAGAAAAGGTGTAAATTTCAAAGTGAAATTTCTGAAGTTCTGACCACTTGTAGATGGTAAAAGTCCTACTGAACTAATGGAAAAAAAGGAGAGACTTTTGAGCAAACTTTATTTTTACTGAGTTATTAGTAAGGAATAAACCCTCAAGATGATTTAAATCAAGAATGAGGAGAGAAGAAAAATCAGCTTCTTTTAATCTTTCATTTTGAAAAGACATTTCTGTTTCCAAATGGCCATTTTTTTTTCAAGGCTCAACAAAGCCTGGAAGTTTCCAAAGCAACACTTTCCAAAGCAACCCTTTGCAGTGCTCTGGGTTTTCGATTTGATGAGTTAATTGAAGATCTGCATTTTGGTTACCCTGAAACGAAAACACCTTTATGCTCCTTGTGCCTGATCAGACACCTGGCAGCTCCAGACTCTCAGCTCTGGTCTGAAGCCACACACGGTGACTGGTGCCAGCACTGGGAGCAGGATTCAGCTCCTCCGTCCCTTTTTTGTGTTGTGCTGTGCATTTCACGGAGGAGCCCACTCCAAATCTGTGTGTTACCCAGACCTGTGTGATTTTCCAACAAAACTCCTCCAGCTGGTTTCCTGCTGGAGCCCCTCGTGCTCCCGGGGCTGAGGCAGGGCTGCCAGGGAGGCAGGTGAGGGTGCAGGGAGGTGCAAGGAGGGTTGTGGCTGCTGGCACCCTTGGCACAGCCCGGGAGTGCCCAGAGCTGTGTGCTGGGCACAGAGCCCTCCCTGCAGGGTGCTCCAGCCTGGCCTGACCCTCGGAATTCCCATTTCCCAGGGCTCTCCAGCCCATCCTGGCTGTGCAGGGCTTGCCTGGAGCTGTGCTTGGCCCCTGCAGGGTCTGTGTCCCCTGTCCAGGCGGGAATGCTGGTCCCTCCTTGTTTCCCCAGGATGCTGGAGCTGGCCCAGGGAAGGGCTGGCAGCTGCTCTGCTCTGCTCTGACACTCCGGGGTGTATTAGAGGGGAGAGCAGCACACCTGGCAATTTGTACACTATTACTGCAGGCTAATAAATCTTTCAATAACACTTAGTGTGGTTTTATCAGTGGCAAAATAATGTCGTTTTAATCATGTGACAGACTTCACAGAAGCTGAAGTGTCAGAGCAGTTAAAGCAGCCTGAAGCAGACAGTGTTTTAAAGCATTAAACTTTTAGCAGCTGTTCCTTTCCTTCCTTACTCTGGTGCACTTCAGGGAGAAGTTGAATTCTTCTAAAGTCAGAGGAGTGACAGAGTAGAAAACCAGAGGGAGGAGATAATCGAGTCCAGGGTTTTATCTGCTCCTGGGCTGAGCACTGGCAGCTGCAGCGCTGCAGATCCCATCTCTGTGCCTCAGTCCATGGCTGCTCCTCTTCCAGCACATTCCTGGATCCATGGATCACACATTTTCAGCTGCAGGGCAGAGGTGTGAGCCCTGCAGATCCCATCTCTGTGCCTCAGTCCATGGCTGTTCCTGCCGGATCCATGGATCACACATTTCCATTTCAGCTGGAAAGGAGAGCCCTCCCAGCTGCAGGCAGAGGTGTGAGCCCCCGTGGAGGCACTGCAGAGTTACACAAAGCTTGGAACCAGGGGTGCCAAGGGTCCCAGTTCCCCGGTGATGTCTCAGGTTTAAGCCAAGCTTAGAGTTAATTAAGATGCTCATAATGGCTCATTGAGTCTAAAAGCTGACCAGGTCAGGCGGGGGAAGCCGAGAGCTCCCCCTGTGCTGCAGGGGATGAGTGCGGGGAGAAGGACAGGAGAGGAGAGGAGAAGGAGAAGGAGAAGGAGAAGGAGAAGGAGAAGGAGAAGGAGAAGGAGAAGGAGAAGGAGAAGGAGAAGGAGAAGGAGAAGGAGAGGAATCCCCTGCACTGGGGACAGGGCAGAGTGGGAAGGGAGAGGAAGAGCAAGCCCCTGTTTGAGAAGCAGTGAGCTGTTAAACTGGCTAACCAGAATGTGCAATATTTGATATATATTATATATCATATAATTGATAAGTCTGTGCCTTAGGAGTTTGGTGAAACTCAAGTTCATGCCATGATTTTCCGTAATGTAATGTGAATTCTCTCACCAGCTGAACCGCCTTATTCCATCCCAAAAAATTTTTATCCATCTTGGAAACAACCTTGATTTAAGTCAGCAAATGTATGTTTTTATGCTCTGCGATGTCTAAATATTTCATTTTGATAGAAAATGATGAAGTCACGTCCTGTCACTTAAACTCAGTTTCAGTATTCCTGACATCGGAATCCATCTGACCTTTTCACCTTAGGATGAAGCAACTTTAAAAATGAAAATGCTTTTTCTGCTCTGCTCCAGTAATCAGGGTACAGGACAAACTCAGAAAAATGCAGTGTCAGAACTAAAAGTTGTGATAATAACTGCAGAGCTCAGTTCATGTGCTGCTGGTGTTGGTTATGCAGGGAGAAGGCACAATTTCAGTCTCTCTGTGGTATGAGAAACAGACGTGGCAAAGATGAATTCTGAATGTAGAATGATACAACAGACTCGTGTCTCCCAGGAATTGTCTGAAACTCACCTAAAGCTGTTGAAGTTACTGGATTTGTCTCTTTCATATTCTGCCAATTCATCATTCTGATGTGAATCTTGGGAAGTAACAAGGTTTCTGTGGTGTTATTTGCCTTTTTGTAATCATCCATCGTGAAAGCCCCAGTGGGACTGCCACCGTCACTGGTGCCTGTACTTCCTTTGTATTTCTGAAAGACCATAAACTTACAAGATAAAAAACTTCTCTGTAACGGAAGAAAAAATCAAAATAATTTCTGAATTGAGGTGTCTTCAGAATTCTACAGAAGATACCCAGGAATCTGGGGTTTTGTGCTTCATGGGAGAGAATACGTGTTCTTGTAGAGCCAGGGATGGTGATCTCTTTCTGTGGGTATTTCTCTTCCTTCATAGGGAGGAATATGTCTATGTCCATAAAAAGAATGAGGCAAAATCTAAAGAATATCCGAACAGTAATGCCCAGGGGCATCCCAGTGAGCAAATTCAATCATTTGCTGAACCCAGAAGGGGCTGATGGATGTCCCTGATGTGCTGAAGCACTGCTGAGGTGCAGTTCTGTGGCTGTTTAAAGCTAACACGGAGCTGCCATCCCTGTCCCTGCTGCCCAGGAGTGCAGCTGAGTGAAAATGAATCCATTTCTTTTTTTGGTGGATGAGCTGTCTGCCTGCTCAGCTCCCTGCTCCTGATGGAGTTCATTTGGGATGCTCAGAGTGCCAGCACTGGGAAAGGAGGGACTCTGGAGCAGGAGTCAGTAGCAGAGGGTGAGGGTGGCCAGGAGTGGGTTTGTTTAAATGACACCAGGGCTTTGCAGAGGCATTCCCTTGCAGTCACATCACTAGCCTGACCACCTTTCCCATCCCTGGAGAAGGCTGATCCCGTCCCTGTCCCTGTGAATCCCTCAGGAAAGGTGCTCCGGCAGGATGGTGAAGATTTTGCAGGTGCCTCCCCTGTTTCTGAGTGTCAGACCTGTGCAGTGGGAGACACCCCTGGGGCAATGTCCACATCCCCTGGACTTGCAAAGGACATCGAGGGGTTTTTAGCTGCTTTCCAAACCCACCTCATTGCACACTGAGCCCTGGGTTTGAGAGCTGCTCCATCATCTCCGTGAGAAGAGATTGGTTTCTCTCCAGAGGAAATGTGCTGAGGGAGGGAGGAGCAGACAGAGCAAAGGGAAATGAGTTCCCTGCTTCCTCCCCCGGGCTACTGAAAGCACGAGGTGATGTAACACTGATAGGAGTGAGCTGAACTGGGCTCAGATCATCCACCAGCACCTGTCTCCAAAGAGGGAGCTTGCATTAATGATTATAAATTGCCATTCTTCCTCTTACAAAGTTCCCCGGGTGTTCTGCAGTTGCAGTGGCCGTCTGCCTCTCTTTCTGATGAGGTGAGGTGTTTATAGCTCGTGGTTCCATCCTCCAGATCATGGCACAAAGCTCTGTGAGAAGTTACACAATGCCCTGTGAATTACTGTCTTCTCAGCCCAGTTTAGGGGTTTTTGGACACATCAGATACAGCACAGCCCCTAAATTACTTTGCTTTTGCTTATCATTTGCAGGACTGTCCACGTGCTGTATTAGGTGTGGAAGGGGTTGGTCTTGCTAAAATAAAAATACATGTGACAAGTTATTTTCAGCTGATTTAAATGTGCTCAAATCCAAGGACTGTGTCAGTGTTTGCTGAGGATGAGGCTCGTGTTCTGGAGTTAACAGAGAAGCTGCTGCTCAGAGCTGAAGTGTCCTGAGCATTAGCCGTGGAATACTTGCAGGATTCCTGGAGGGCTCAGAGGCAACTGGAAGAACAAGGGGTGATTCTGGATGTGCATCTGTGCAGGAAAAGGGGAGGCTGCATGTGTTAGGAAGGCTGGGGTCGACAGGCCATTATGAACCTGAATTTTTAATGAACCTGGATTTTTAATGCTGTCCTGTTCTGCCTGGTTCTGATGAAGGAAGGAATCATGCTCTAATGGTTAAACCTGGATGGGCTTTTAGGCGTTGCAGATTCTAATAAGGGCTCAGCTTGCACACGCTGTGTGACACTTGATTTTCATTTCTTCCTTAATAAGCTGGGATAACAATTGGCTAACCCCTCGGATGGTTTCTGAGAGGCTGCACTGAAATGTGCTGGTGATAGCCTGGGCTCTGGCATGTGCTTTCAGCTGTGACATCGCTGTGCCTTTGTGGGCCCTGGCACATCGTTTATTTGATGTGTCTCAGCAGAGGCACACACAAAAGGTGCATAATGGCTCTGAATTACCTTGACAGATAAAGAGCATTAATGCTAAATCCCCAAAGAATGCTTTGAGACGTAAAATGTAATGTATGAGCATCGTCGTTACGGTTGTTAATAACATACATAACCCTAACTAGGACAGAGCACAGGCTCTGCAGAAATCACTCCTGTTGAATTTCACTTAATCACAGCCCATACAAAATTCTGTCATGATAAAATACCAGTGCCTGAGTGAGGAAGGATTTAGAAATGTTTTCAGATTTCTTATGTAACAGAGCCTGTGCAGGTCAGTTGACTGAAGATTGCTTCTCTTTTGTTCACTGTCTGGAGCATTTTGCATTCCTTTTAGGATGGTGACTTTTGGCTACCCATCTACTTTTTCTCTTTGCAGTTTCGTAAAAAAATTATGCAGTACTTAAGGATTTCAAGAGAAAAGAGGGTAAATACTCAAATACATCTGAAAAGTGCTTGAGATGCCAGAACACGAGGAGCTCTCTGAGTGCAGTTTATCACCAGAAGTGATTATCTGTAACAGTTCTCGTGCTTTACCCGTGTGTCTGCTCTCCTTTTCTGAGGCTGGGTGCTGTGTTTGTTTGTAGGACACACCAGCGCTGTGGTTTCCCCCATCAGCTGCCCACAGAAATGCTGAACAACTTTCCTGTTTCAGCCTTGGTTTGCAGCATCGTCCTGTTTAACTGGTGCTTGGATGATAAGCCTGATTTCTGAATCAATTTAGGCATTCAAATCCAATTAATTTAATTGCAAATTAGAAACCTAAGCACCTACAAAAAGTGGGTTTAATGGCTCTTCAATTTTAGTTAAAAGTGTAACTGTGTATTTAGAGCAGGTGGGTATTATACAAAGCTGATATTTTCTCCCAACTTAAATAATCTGTTCAGTATAATAACTATTAAAAATAATGTGATTATTTGCAAGCAGGTAATTATTTTGCAGCTGTAGAGGGGTTTTGTTTGAGTAAATTTAGGGCATCTTCTTTAGACTTTGGCATTTGAGTGCCCTCAGCAATTTCTTTGAGCATTTGTGAGCATGTGAAAAGCTGTTGTAGTGTTTGAGGTTTTGTGCAGACCTGGAGCTGATACCAGAATGAAATCTGTGAATATGACGTTCCATTACATGCTCCATTTCATTCCACTAAAAGGCAGAGAGGGAGAAGTGAAACTTCAGTAATGAAGGGAAGTATCATTTGCCCTGGTGAGTAGGCTTCTAAGGGCACAGTGGATGGTACTAAACTATATTTTATGCATTGTCTGTGAGCATTATATTAATTGCACTCGACTGTCACTAGAAGAAAAGATTGGTCTCACATGCACACACACAACTTCTGCTAATGATTGGATCTCATTTCCGCCGCTGAAAATCCAAATTTAACCCAGTGTGGTTAATGGGATTGCTCTGCACTTTGTGTGATGAGGAGGAGAGGAGTCTGTTCCTTGCTGGGAGATGGTTTGTGTGTGAGCAGGGCTCTCGCTGTCGCGGGATGGGTTTGTCTGGCATCAGCTTCGTGCTGAAAGCAGAGATCAGCCAGAGCCAATCGCACTCGTTCCAGTGCCACAGCCAGAAGTCAGCCCGCGTTTCCTTGCAAGTTCTTCACACGTTTTGATGATGCTGAGCTGAGGTTCAAGCTTGTAACAAATCTTGAAAGCCTGTGTTTCCCTAGGGCTCGGAATTGCACGGCAAGGATTTCACAGGGGCCTGCAGACGATGAGGAACAGCCCCTCTGGCACTGCAGCTGGATGTGCTATGCTAATTTTTGAAGACACCTTGACAAGTAGTTTTCCAAATTGTGCCCTTTGTTCCCAGGTTAAACAATGTGTGTGTCTAATCTCATCTGGAGCTCTCTGTTCTCAGCAGATTCGGCGGGACAGCATTCATTGATACTCATCTCTCTGGAGCTGAGGCTGCTGGGGAAGCTGTGTGGAGGTGTGATTAACCTCCTCCTGGACTCCTGAGTACCCAGAGCTGACAGTTATCATCTGATCTCCAGCGAGGCTAATTACTGATAAGAGTTTCCTTCACAGGCGGGTTGGTTGTTTTGTTGCTGTTCCGTGGATGAAACTGAGTGGCTAAAATAAGACATTAAGTAGCATAAAACGTGCTCAACAGGAAAACTGCAGCAAAGAAATTCCTGGGGAAGAAGAAGGAATGGGATGGTCCCAGAATCACATTATCTGAGAGAGGACTTCCTTCAGGGACCAGCGCAGGAAGCAGTGAGGACAGGATCTGGTGCAGTGCTGGTGGGACCCAGTGAGTTCTGGAGCTGGTCCCAGTGCAGCCCAGTCTTTGCTGGCAGATCCCACGGGCACTGCAGGGGCTGGCAGATCCCACGGGCACTGCAGGGCTGCCCCAAGTTTCCGAGCGCCCATGCTGGCCGCGCCCAGGG
>VWZT01007953.1:541962-582241 GCA_013397055.1 Pachycephala philippinensis | reverse complement strand
CACGGCAGGGCTGCCCCAAATTTCCATGAGTCCATGCTGGCAGATCCCACGGGCACTGCAGGGGCTGGCAGATCCCACGGGCACTGCAGGGGCTGGCAGACCCCAGGGGCACTGCAGGGCTGCTCCAAGTTTCAGTGAGTCCATGCTGGCAGATCCCACGGGCACTACAGGGGCTGGCAGACCCCAGGGGCACTGCAGGGCTGCCCCAAGTTTCAGTGAGTCCATGATGGCAGACCCCACGGGCACTGCAGGGCTGCCCCAAGTTTCAATGAGTTTTAATCGTAGGACCATAATGAGCCCATCACTGAGGCAGGCTCCTCTGGAGTTTGCTGTTTGCTCTCCCTGAGCCCAGCCTGGCTCTGCAGTCGGGAGCTGCCCCTGCAGTGAGCAGGGCACTCACCTGGAACAGCCTCGTGTGGTTCATTCCCCTCACAGCAGGACAGGAGTGAAGGGGACTTTGCTTTTGCTTATCATTTGCAGGACTGTCCACGTGCTGTATTAGGTGTGGAAGGGGTTGGTCTTGCTAAGATAAAAATATATGTGACAAGTTATTTTCAGCTGATTTAAATGTGCTCAAACCCAAGGACTGTGTTGGTGTTTGCTGAGGATGAGGCTCATGTTCTGGAGTTAACCAGAAGAGTGTCTGAGATGACCAGAGAGTGTCTGAGATGCAACTCTGAGATATTCCATGCTCGCTGAGGAAAGAAAACAAGGAAAAGCCTTGCTGGAAACAACCTGGTTGTGTCTGCATGGGGATCATGGCAGAGGCAAGCTGCTGAGGGTGATTTTCTGACAAAGCTGTGAAATGAATGCCAGCTTCCTGTGGGATGGACCCAGCACCAGGATCTGCCACTGTGCCATTGTCTGCTCCACTAAAACTTACCTAGCCCGGGGCTTTGGGGGGCTTGCATCAAGCCTTTCATTTGTTAGAGGCATATTTTACCCTTTCACGTGAAATGTAGCCTGAAATACAGAAAAGAGCAGTTTCTAATTAAACTCCTGCCTAAATCCATTACAGCTTCTGATGCCACTGAGACAGGGAGATAAAAAGAACTGTAATGATCCCAATATGTAAATAGAGATGTAAAAGTTTGTTTGGAGGAATGAAGGTTAGAGGCCAGATAGGAAACCAAACCTCTTGGTAGAAATTGAATCGCTGCATTAGTTATCATGGATTTTCATAGAAATAAAGTGGTAATGCACATTCAAGTCTCAGTTTGTAAATACGAAGTGACAGCCTCTGAGTTAGCCACTGAAATGATATTATAGACCTAAAAAAGAATAATAGAGGAAATTGAGAAAGCATAAGAGAGAGTTGTAATGGATTTGGGCATTGGAATAAATACAAGTCATGAAAGGGAGATTGATTTAGTGGAAGATATGAAACTCAGAAACTCGAGGTGTTAAAAAGATCATCTGCTCATCTGATAAAGAATGCCTAAGGCTGCACAGCTTTTAGCTGAAACAGCCAGATTTGCTTAAGGTAGATGAACTTCAAAATTGTATGAGGAATAACGTATTGCAAGGGAGCTTGCTTCTGCAGGACACAGTTGCTGTATTAGGAAAATTACCTTTTCTCTACAAGGAGTTCTGGGAATGAGGAATTGCTGTAATCCAAAGAGCCCGAACAGGGACATTTCCATGCCAGCCAGCAATGAGGATGTGGAAGAAAGCCCTCTTGGTGAAAGGAGTTGTCCAGGCCACTTCTCTGGATGGTTTTTGTCCATCACAGGAGGGGGGACAGCCTCAGATTCCACGTGAGTGGCATCTCCATCCAAGTGTCTGCTACTGTGGGAAGATTTGTTTCAGCTTGTGAAAGCCTTTCAGGGCTCACAGCTGTCCATCCATGGCTGGAGAGGAATGGAAATCTCCCATCTGCACTTGTCTGAGGGAGGAAGGCTCAAAGATGAAGAAGAAATTGTGCTGAAACCTCCTCTCCATATCTGAGAGTGATAGAACAACTCTTTTCTAGTTTGGAAACCAACAAATTGGAATTGCAGCTTCATTCCCAGCAGTCCTGAAAGTATCAGTAACTCCACACTGAGATTTGCAGCAGTCATAGTTCTCCTGCAAATATCAAATCTTCATGTCCCTTCTCCCTCCGTTATGTGGAGTGCTGCTTTTCAAACAAATGACAAGAAAAGGATTAGGGGCCCTGTTCTTTCCTGCTGTATCTCAGGGCACTGAATTATGCACATCCATACACAGAGGGTGGGTGAGACACAGCAGAGAAGAGTCCAGGGAGGAGCTGTGCATATCCTGTAATCAGCTTTTCTCTTCTTACAACACGGTTTTGCATGGTGGGGATCACCTCTGCTTCTGAAAAAAGTCTGAATAATCTTCCTGGGGCAGACAGCCCTTATTCACCCGAGGGGAGTTTGCTAGCTCACCTGAAGTTGTCACAAGGAATTCTTGGGAGGTTTGGAAGGCTTTGTGGAGCCCTCTGAGTGCCACAGCAGGCAAAGGGCTCCCTGTTCCTCAGAGCTCAGGGGATGAAATACAGCTGCACATGAAATACAGCTGCACATGAAATACAGCCTCACTGGGGCTTCTCGATCAGCCATGAGACTTTGTTATTAACATCATCAGTTCCTAAACCCTGAGAACATGCAAGATGTGTCGGCACAACAGGGCAGTTTGTGTTCAGATGGAGTCTCTCTCTCAATCTGGCTGTCCTTTCCTCGTGGTTGTTTGAAGATAGTTCAGGTATCAAGCCTCAGGACTCACCTCAATTTCCCAGTAAACAGATCCGTGCTCTGAGTGCTTGTCAGGATGGAAGGAGTGTGAAAGCGTTTGGGAGATCAAAGCAGCACGACTCCCATCAGAGTCAATAGGGAACAAGCAGCTAAAATCTTACAAAATGCTTTCAAATTATCCTCCACCTTCGATCCCCTATCCTCCCTGAAACCAGCTCCTGAAATGTTTTATTGAATGCGTTCCTCTGTCATTTCTCTGAAAGAAAAAGGGAGCTTGGAGGAACTGTGGGCTCAGGTTGGCAGCGAGATGCTCTGCTGTCCCCTGCCCTGCTGTGCCACCCCCTGGCTGCCCTGGGAGCTGGGGCACAGCTGGGCGTTGTTATTTGGTTATGGGGAGAAAAGCTGGTGTTTCTCTACTCTTGCAGTGACCCTGAGCGTGTTCTGAGAGCTGTCCTTGCCCTGCTGCTGTCAGAGCCAAGCCCCCGAGCCTCTGAGCCGTGCCTGGGCTGTTGTGCACGCTGAGAGCTGCGGGCACGGGCAGGGCTTTGCTCTCGCTGTGCGTGCCACTGTCTCTGAGCACATTTGGATTAGGAAAGCACCTGCAACTTCTCCCAGCAGCGCCCAGGAGCTGCAGAGCCCCATCAGAGCCCGTCCTGTGGCAGCCAGAACAGCCATGAATAAAACATTAATGAATAAACAGAGCACAACAAACACCTTTTACGGGGTCAAATGGCAGAGATGAAACAGAAACTGCATCTCTTCAGTCCTCACCTGGACTTCTACCCATTCCACGAGCATGGGTTTGTTTAATAATTTCTTCTAGACTGTGTGAGAGGAAATGTTTCTGGCCTGGCTTTCCTATTTACAGTAAATGTAGCCATTCTCATTGTTTGGTTGATTATTCTCAGACATCACAGTAATGAGACTTCATTTCTCATCCCAGATAGCACTTGCAGATAACATTCCCCAGCACTTTGTGGCCGTGGGAAAGCTTCGTAAACAGTTAATTCCTTCATTGCCACAATGAGGATAATGATATCTGCACTATATAAACAGGTATTTGTATGAAAAAATGCACACAGAGACACACATTTATGTCATGAGCCCTTGCTGTGATGTGCTTTACAAAGTGTTGTCAGGAGGTTTTTTTGCAAAATGCTGAAATGCTGTTGGATAATGGGAATAGTTAAAATATAAAATGTTCATCAGCAGCACCACTGTTGTTATTATTTTACTTGACTGTGCAAAGAAAGAGACACAGAAATGAAACAGTATTGATCCATAGTGATTTCACTGGTCCTAAACCAGGCTTTTGTTCAGCTGTCTGAGGAAAACAAGATGCCTTTTCTTCCATCTTTTTAATACTTTTTTTTCCTTGAATTGTCTTGATTTAATGAAATGTGATCAATTTTCAGGCAGTGGCTTGTCTTGCACATCAGAATGCCTCACGAAGTGATGTAAATTATCACCACCAATGCTATAAATACAGCTGAGAGCATCTTCAGCATTTTCTCACATCTAATAAGGAAAGAAGAAAGTTCGAGGTAACATTTGCTTTGTGCACTGCAAACTTCCTTAATGGCATTCCAGTGAGATAAATTGCTAAGGTTCAGTTCAGTGCAGGTCACCAGGAGGGTGCTGAGCACATTCTGCTTTCAGAGGAGCTGAGGGGGGCTCTCACAGGGGCTGTGCTCTCCTGCCTCTGTTCCTGTGCAAAACATATTTCCCAGTACAACAGGACCTGCTTTTGCTTTTGTGATCAATATTGGATCTGAGGAACAAAGATGAAATACTTGTTTCCTTTTTACCCAGAAAACCCGCATTTCTTGTGGGTGACATGCATGGACTACCAACAGGAAAAGTTGTGCATCCCATATCTCACTGTACGGCTTAAAAATCACTGGAAATTTCAAACTGAGATGAAAGGAACAATGTTTCCAGCTATGGAAAACATTCCTGAAAGTCATTTGTCTAAGCAGATCTTAAATATTACTGCAGTTGTTAATTATCATCTTGCAGTGCTCAGTGATCCCTAGAGCTGGAGAGTTTCTAATCAGATCCTCTCTAGTTCAAATCCTTGTCTTCACTGATGTCACCAGGCCAATCCTTCCCCATCCTGCACTTAATTGTTTTTATCCAACTTTATATTTTCCCCTTACCTTTCTTCAATCTCATCTGTTTATTTCAGATAATTTTCTACACTACAAAGATCATTTTGAATTCTAAGCTTGTTCTCCAGAGAACTTCTAACCCCTCCCAGCTTGGCATCATCTGCAAATTTAATGAAATTAATTAAATGAAAATTAAATGAAAGGCTCTCATTGACTTCAAGGGGCATTGGAGTGAACCCAAACTGTCTTACATCTTTCAGAAGTGGTTCAAGTGAAATACACTTATTGCTTCACAGGCCATTTTTGTAAGGGAAGAAGACAGATGCATGTTGAATAATTCAGGGTCCTCGTTGCTGACTGAGAGAGATTTAACTAATTTGTCAAAATAATGACCTGTGTTCACTGCGGGGAGCAAGTGGTTTTGGATTATTCCTGTCCCCGGGGAGATGCTGGAGGAGCCTGGGTTCAGCTGAGCACCTCACGAGGGGCTGTTCAGGGATGTAAAATGAAAGGTAAGCACTGGGGCTTGCAGAGGGTGGGAGGAGTGCTGGAATGGTGATGAGAGCTCCCTCTCAGCCTGGTGGGAGCAGAGCTGCTTCCCAGGGGTGCCAGAGGGGTTTGTTGGGCACAGGGGTGGCGGGCACTGAGCCCAGCCTGGTGCCACTCCCAGCCAGGGCCCCTGGGAGCCTGTGCCACAGCTCAGCAGTGCCACAGCCGTGCCCTCTCTCAGGGAAAGCCCGCGGCTGAGGGAGGGGAGGTTGTGTTGGTGGGGCAGGAGAGGACACAGATCCCCTCCCTGCTCAGCATCCCCGCCCACAGCTCCAGTGGGGAAGGATTCTCTCTCCATTCCAATGCAAACTTTGGAGTCACTTCTACAGCCAGTGTGGTTTGGAAAACATTCTCTGGCTCTGCAGCCTGTCCGTGTTGGCTGAGGGCAGCTTTCATCTGGCACTTTTGTGTTGTGGCTGCTGCTCTGCTGTTGGAGCACAGTCCTGCTTAGATATGCTTCTCTGCTAGTGCTTCTTGGCTTAAAAAGGCACAGGTCTCTTTCAGAAATTTTTCATGCTTTGCTGTTGCATTATTTTTCCCCTGCCACTTCGAAGTGCTGGCCAGCGTGCCAGAGCCTGCCGTGCATGCATGAGTAGATGTATATTGCAACAGATTTCTCCTTTTTTTCACTAAGTTGTGATGTTGGATATCTGAACACTTGCCAGAGGAGTAGAACTAGACTTTGCCTGGGCAAACTCTCTAGCAGAAAGAGGACTGGATCCTTAAAACTCTTTGAAGCCCTCCTGTTACCAAGATGGAAATCTCTTTGTCCTCATAGCTCTGAAGTCTGCCATTGCTAACCATATTTCATCTCCTTTTCGCTGTGCTCGAGTGACTGAAATGCAGTGCCCTTGCTGGGGCTGTGTCTGAGTTACACAAGTGATTTCAGAGGCGTTTGCTCCTTGTTCTGTTCAGTGCCAGCTGAGAAATGGCTCAGCTCAAGTTGGTGCCTGCAGATCCGGGCTTGTGGGACACTGAAGTCTGAGTTCAAACTCCTCTCCTTTCATCCTGCCATGCTCCTCTCACTGCAGGGTCTTTTCAGGCACTTCTCTTGTGAATCTCTCATCTCCTTTAAGTCTGTGGAGGTCTGGTCCCGTGCTTGGCTTGGGTCACATCAGTCCTCAGTGGTGTCCCTAATTAAAATTTATGTATGACCCATTACTGTTTGAACAGAAGTTAAAAACACAGGACTGTTCCTGTTTGGGGGAAGAAGTGTGGCTGTTTGGGGTAGGATCAACGCTGACCAGAGTCAAAGGGAAGTGACCCCGATGGCTGGAATTTGGCTCTCCCAAAGACTGCATCCTTGAGCATCCAATCCCCTTTGCTGGTGCAGGGCTGAGCTGAGCTGCCCATGGTGTGTGAGTGTCCTGCCACAGCCTGTGGCACAGAGATGGCCAGGCTGGGGGTCTGGAGGGAGGTGTGGAGCTGGATTGTGTGGGCACAGCTCCTCTGAATGGTGTGGGGCACAGCTCCTCTGAATGATGTGGGCACAGCTCCTCTGAATGGTGTGGGCACAGCTCCTCTGAATGGTGTGGGCACAGCTCCGCTGAATGGTGTGGGGCACAGCTCTGCTGAATGGTGTGGGCACAGCTCCTCTGAATGGTGTGGGCACGGCTCCTCTGAATGGTGTGGGCACAGCTCCCCTCCTCCAGAACTCCGAGCTCTCAGTGCCCAGCTGGCTCCGAGTGCTGTAAATCTCCCCAGATCCCTCAGCTCGAGGTTCCCCGTGCCCACAGCCAGCCCAGGTGCCCTCGCAGGTGTGTTTGGGAAGGTTTGGCACAGGAGCCACCATCACCAGCTCCCCCTGTTCCCGTGGCTGCCTCCCCGCTCCTGCCTGCCCCGTGTGCGGCTGTGCCAGGAGCAGGGCCAGGCTTTGCCATCCCTTGGCAAAAGGTGAGAGTGGCATTCCCGAATCCTTGGGAGCCACCTGCTGCTGCAGCACGAGCTGCAGAATTGGAACTGACAATCCCTGTCTAGAGATTTCTCGTAAGCTGGAAAAATGAGAATGTTGTCAGAAAAACAGCGATGCTGCTAGTCTGCAGTGCAGTGATGGAGATGAAAGATGAGTGAATCCAAGGAGGCAGAGAATATATCAGCCCAGTGCTTTTTTGTAACTAATTTAGAAGTCCAGAATGGTCTGAAAGAATTTACATTTCTCTTACAGTCTTACAGAAAAAGCATTTTAAGCTAGTTTCTCTATTTCCTTTTCTTTATTAAGAAAACCAACAGCTGTTGCTTTGTTGGACCAAACCAACAGCAAATTTCATAGAAGTCATGCTTAAAACTACAATAATGTCTTAGTGGTAATGTCTTTTTTCATCAGTTGATGCAAAAGAATTTTATGCTTTATTTGGTTTTAAGCAATTTTCCATAAAGGTATGAAAACCCTTTTAAAGAGGATCTTATTTTTTTGTAACAGAGAAAAAATAAATTTCACTAGAAATGAAGGCAGGGTGTGTGGAGGAGCTGCAGTCCAGGGGGATGTGCAGAGAAGCTTCAAGCCACACTGCTCAGCACGTCGTGGTGGCCTCCCTCCGTCCCACCCACCCCTGGAAAGCGGTGTTTGTGTAAAAGGCATTGAAATTCAGTGGTGAGGCAGAGCTCTCCAATATATCAGAAATGACCTGGTTGGGATGGACGAGGAATGACTGAAGTGAGGCTCAGGGCAACGAAGAGAAGAACAGGAGTTCTTTACAGAGAGAGGCCTGTTAACAGGATTGTGTTATGTGTGATTGCAGTGCCAAGGAGAAGGCTCACACAGCCTCACACACAGCCTGGGAGCGCTGTGCTGTGCTGTGCTGAGCCGTGCCGTGCCGTGCTGTGCCGTGCCGTGCTGAGCTGTGCTGTGCCGTGCTGCGCTGTGCTGTGCTGTGCTGAGCCGTGCCGTGCCGTGCTGTGCCGTGCCGTGCTGAGCTGTGCTGTGCCGTGCTGCGCTGTGCTGTGCTGTGCTGAGCCGTGCCGTGCCGTGCTGTGCCGTGCCGTGCTGAGCTGTGCTGTGCCGTGCTGCGCTGTGCTGTGCTGTGCTGAGCCGTGCCGTGCCGTGCTGTGCCGTGCCGTGCTGAGCTGTGCTGTGCCGTGCTGCGCTGTGCTGTGCTGTGCTGAGCCGTGCCGTGCCGTGCTGTGCCGTGCCGTGCTGAGCTGTGCTGTGCCGTGCTGCGCTGTGCTGTGCTGTGCTGAGCCGTGCCGTGCCGTGCTGTGCCGTGCCGTGCTGAGCTGTGCTGTGCCGTGCTGCGCTGTGCTGTGCTGTGCTGAGCCGTGCCGTGCCGTGCTGTGCCGTGCCGTGCTGAGCTGTGCTGTGCCGTGCTGCGCTGTGCTGTGCTGTGCTGAGCCGTGCCGTGCCGTGCTGTGCCGTGCCGTGCTGAGCTGTGCTGTGCCGTGCTGCGCTGTGCTGTGCTGTGCTGAGCCGTGCCGTGCCGTGCTGTGCCGTGCCGTGCTGAGCTGTGCTGTGCCGTGCTGCGCTGTGCTGTGCTGTGCTGAGCCGTGCCGTGCCGTGCTGTGCCGTGCCGTGCTGAGCTGTGCTGTGCCGTGCTGCGCTGTGCTGTGCTGTGCTGAGCCGTGCCGTGCCGTGCTGTGCCGTGCCGTGCTGAGCTGTGCTGTGCCGTGCTGCGCTGTGCTGTGCTGTGCTGAGCCGTGCCGTGCCGTGCTGTGCCGTGCCGTGCTGAGCTGTGCTGTGCCGTGCTGCGCTGTGCTGTGCTGTGCTGAGCCGTGCCGTGCCGTGCTGTGCCGTGCCGTGCTGAGCTGTGCTGTGCCGTGCTGCGCTGTGCTGTGCTGTGCTGAGCCGTGCCGTGCCGTGCTGTGCCGTGCCGTGCTGAGCTGTGCTGTGCCGTGCTGCGCTGTGCTGTGCTGTGCTGAGCCGTGCCGTGCCGTGCTGTGCCGTGCCGTGCTGAGCTGTGCTGTGCCGTGCTGCGCTGTGCTGTGCTGTGCTGAGCCGTGCCGTGCCGTGCTGTGCCGTGCCGTGCTGAGCTGTGCTGTGCCGTGCTGCGCTGTGCTGTGCTGTGCTGAGCCGTGCCGTGCCGTGCTGTGCCGTGCCGTGCTGAGCTGTGCTGTGCCGTGCTGCGCTGTGCTGTGCTGTGCTGAGCCGTGCCGTGCCGTGCCGTGCACACCTGGCAGGGATCCAGGCTCCCCAGGCTCACCCTGCCCCTGGCTGCCCTGCAGGAGGGGACAGGGAAAGGTCCCACGGCTGCTGAGAGAGCAGCATCAGAACGTGGTGCTCCCATGGCTGGTGGGGCCAGGGGAACCCTTCCCTGGGGTTCTCAGGCTGGCCTGTGCAGGGCCAGGAGCTGTGCCTGCTGATCCTGTGGGTGCCTTCCAACCCGGGATATTCCGTGATTCTGTGATTCTGTCATTCCGTGATTCTGTGATTCCGTCATTCCGTGATTCTGTGATTCCATTAGAGCAGGCTCTGCCCCAGTCTGGAATAACAGGACCCTGTTGGCAGCACAGCCCTGGGATTTGGGGTTTCATTTTTGGCCACAGATGTGCTGTGAAGCCTCAGGTGTGGGATTTGGCCGCAGCCTGGGTCTGAGCTCCCCGTGTCCCTGCTGTGGGAGCGCTCCAGCCCCAGCCTGCTGGGACAGCCAGGCAGCACTGGGACCGCTCTGCTTTTGGGGAGATTCAGCGATTCCTAAGGTCCTTCAGCTGCCCTGGGAGAGCACAGGAGTTGCAGGAAACACTTGGCTTTGGTCAGACTGGTATTGCAGGCATCGTGCTCCCGGCTGCTCCCGAGGGCAGGGCTCTGACACACGGGATGACAGTCCCTGGAGCTGGCTGTTCCAGGCTCTGTGTGTGTCCTAATTGCCTTCCTGTCCCCACTGGTGCCTCACTGACTGGATCTGATGGATCTGGAAGTCTGACCGTCCCCTTTTAGCCTGGTTTTAGTGTTCAGTCCGTTGGATTTGTCACATTGTTCATCAAGTATTTGCTACCCAGAGACAGGTGAGCAGCCCCCTTTCCACGGGTGCGAGCAAAGTTCTTCTGTTGTCATCGCTCCTCTTTGGGCTTTCCTGGAGGAAATGCCATTCTCAGTTTAGTGATGCAGAGCTCGGGGTGCTGGCTGTGTTTATCATTCTTCCCCTGCTTCTCTTGGCTGGCTGCAGTGAGTGACACAGAGTGCTCGTGGTTTCCAGATCGAGAGACAAAGAGGAAGATGTAACTTAATTAACACGAGCGAGAAAGTGTTGTCACATTGATTACAAACAATTGTGGCTCCTAAAACCTGCGGCACGAGGTGGGCTGAGTCCAGCAGCTTTCTGGCAGCTGACGAGGCAGTGCCAGCCTGTCTGGGGCTCTGCTGCCATCCCTGTGCCGCTGATTTACAGCAGCAGACATGAAACCACCTCGGTGCCACGCTCATCCCGTGCTGGCAGCTCGCTGAGCACTGAGCATCCCGGGCAGCAGGTGGGCAGGGGGTCAGCACTGCCC
Organism: Pachycephala philippinensis; assembly: GCA_013397055.1. Lineage (NCBI taxonomy): Eukaryota > Metazoa > Chordata > Aves > Passeriformes > Pachycephala > Pachycephala philippinensis. The sequence goes on along the minus strand of VWZT01007953.1, from coordinate 571,464 downwards.
TTTCCAGCTGGAAAGCACAAATTGCAGCCCAGCCAAGGCAAATGAGGGATGGCTGAAGAGCAGTGGGGAGTGAATGAGGCCGTTTGGATTCTCTGTGCGTGCCCTGCTCGGCAGGGGCAGAGCTGCACCCCACAGCTGCACCCCCAGAGCAGCACCCCTAGAGCTGCAGGGACAGAGCTGTACCCCCAGAGCTGTCCCTGCCCAGAGCTGCACCCCAGAGCTGCACCCCAAAGCTGCACCCCTAGAGCTGCAGGGACAGAGCTGTACCCCAGAGCTGCTCCCCAGAGCTGCACCCCTAGAGCTGCAGGGACAGAGCTGTACCCCAGAGCTGTCCCTGCCCAGAGCTGCACCCCAAAGCTGCACCCCTAGAGCTGCAGGGACAGAGCTGTACCCCCAGAGCTGTACCCCCAGAGCTGTACCCCAGAGCTGTACCCCAGAGCTGCACCCCAGAACTGCAGGGACAGAGCTACACCCCAGAGCTGTACCCCAGAGCTGCCCCCCATAGCTGCACCCCAGATCTGTCCCTGCCCTCGGCGCGGCCGGCAGTGGCTGCTGCAGGTGGGGAGGTGAAAGGTTGGCCCCAAGAACTGCACACAAATTTCCATCACCTGGAAGGTGCAGTTGTGTAACTCCAGCTCCTGAGCTCCCCCTTGCTCCTTACAGATCAGGCTTTGCAAAATCCCTGTAAAACAAGGGGATAGGAGCCTTATTTTACCAATACATCAAAGGGAGATTAAAGGCCGGGTTCTTAGGGAGGTTTAAGCAAGCTCCCCTGGAGTTCAGTGGGAATTAACACTTCAGCATCCTTGGGAGTATTGATCTCAGTGAATGACACACAGCCATCTAACAGGTGTGTGAGGGAGCTGGGGAGTAATGCCAGGCTTTTGGAGAGGCTGTTCTGTGCCTCTACTTCCCTCCTGCACTGCTCATTGTGCCAAAGGTACCACGGATTCACTGTGATTGGATTTTAATTGAACAGAGTTTCATCGTGATGATTGTGTTTTGATTTGTGGCCCCAGTTGATTAAGGCTTATTGGGGAGAATTTGGCAGAGTTTATTCAGTCAGAATTTGTAGTCCTGTAAAGCAGCTTTGTGAAATGATGCTAATTTCCTTGGAATTTCATTTCTGACAGAAAATAAAAGAAGAAAAGGATGCTACCAGGTTCCTGTTGTGTCAAGGAAACAACGTGTTTTGACATTTCCAAAATGAAATGTTTTGATTTTTTTTCATTTTAAAATAACTTTTTCCTTGATGTTACGGTATCTTTACATAATTTTAATCATTTGAAATTGAAATGAAACTGAATTTCGTGACCCAAAAATGAAAGCAGATGTAGGTGTCGTGAAAGCCGTGGTGAAATGCAGCATCCATCCTGCAGGCAGCTCGAGTGCCAGCCCATGGCAGAGGGGACACTCAGCACCAGGGGCACTGCAGGTGGCCCCTGGCTGCCCTGAGCTCATGGTCTGTGTGGAAAAGCTCTTTAAAGGCAGCCCACGGACAGAAATAAATCCCAGGTGAGCACAGAGTGTGCAGAGATTAATGATGTGCTCACAAAGGGCTGGGCAGGAGCTGCTCTTCCCTCGCTACAGCCCCAAAAAATGTATAAAATCTGTGCAAATCCACCGCACAGAGAGAAACTGACTGTTCTTAGTCGTGGAAACGGGGGCAGAAGGAACACAGAAAGGAAAAGCCCACTGAAGTTTTATCCGCCAGGTCTTGATTTTAAAAAGCGAAAGGTGATTCCTGAGGAGAGACTGTTAATGAGGGGATTTTTCAGTTGGTAACACCAGCACACTGCGGACCTTGTGTCGGATCACAAAGGAACTATTAAACTTGCAGCTACAATTGGATGTTTGCCCAGAATTGTAGGGCCTTTTGAAATGTCCCATTGCGTATTTCACTGGGATATGTTCAGCTGAGGATAATATATTGCTGTTTGCCACAACGCTGCAGAACAAACTCAAATATTTCTTAGAAATTAATTGGTATCAGAGCTCTCAATCAATATGCTCTGTGAGATGCTTCAGGTGGATTAGTGCAGTAAAACGCATTTTTCATGTGCACAGGTCTCTGCTAATATCTGTTTATAGCAGTGCTAGGTGGGCTTCCATCAGGACACTGTGGAAAGCCTGGCAGGAAACAAAACCCTTAAAAACTCAGGGAGATGTTTGGGTAGAAAAAGCAGCTACAGCTGTGGATGCAGAATTGTTTGGTGTCATGCTGCAGTAGGAAAACCTCTGCAGAATGGTGTTGACACTCGGAAGGGGTGGACTTCCCAAATTCAGAGCACCCTCTGGCTTTTCTGAGCCTGCAGAGTTGGGATGTGTCACTTGACACCTCCTCTGAAAAAGGCAGGGTCCTTCTGCACAGAGCAGAGAACAGCTGAAAGGATGAGAAGCTGTGGAGCCTTGAGGACACGGCTCATCATTTCATAGGATCAGAGAATGGGTTGGGCTGGGAGGGACAGCATCAAGGTTCAGCCCCTTTCCACTGTCCCAGGCTGCTCCAAGCCTGTCCAGCCTGGCCTTGGGCACTGCCAGGGATCCAGGGGCAGCCACAGCTGCTCTGGGCACCCTGTGCCAGGGCCTCCCCACCCTCACGATAAAGAATTTCTCCCTAATATCTAATGTAATCACGCCCTCTTTCAGTTTAAAACCATTCCCCCTTGTTCTATCATTTATCACCTTTGAAAGGGTATGTTCAGATTTTGGCAGATACTTCAACCTTCGCAGTTAAAATTCAAAATACTTAAAATTAAGAAGACCTTATTCAGTGTAAATCCCCCCAAATGGGGAAAGCTTTGGTCCAGGTGATGCTGGGTTTAAAATCTGTCTGGAGTCCAGTCAGCAGGGCTCAGGGCAGGTCGTGCTTCTCTGAGCAGCTGTGGGGCAGCCCAGCCTGGGGTGTCTGCCCTGCTCAGCCTGCAGTCACTGAGCAACCAGGAGCAGCAGGAGCATCCCTGAACTGGGTGCGGTGCCCACTGGCATTGACTGGTTCTTTCTGGGGAAAAGAAAATGAGAATCTTTCCTCTGCAGCACAGGAGGTGCTGGGGTTATCCCTGCAGAGCAGCTGCTCCGTGGCTGTTCTAATTCCAGCAGCATCCGGGGTGGTTTTACAGATCTGCTGCTGCCATCGGAGCGTGGGATTCCTTATCCATTGGGTCTGGGGCTTCCTTATCCATTGGATCTGGGGATTCCTTATCCATTGGGTCTGGGGATTCCTTATCCATCAGATCTGGGGATTCCTTATCCATTGGGTCTGGGGATTCCTTATCCATCAGATCTGGGGATTCCTTATCCATTGGGTCTGGCGATTCCTTATCCATTGGGTCTGGGGATTCCTTATCCATCGCATCTGGGGATTCCTTATCCATCAGATCTGGGGATTCCTTATCCATTGGGTCTGGGGATTCCTCATCCTCAGGAACCCCAGACCGGGACAGGGCCCTTCTGGAGCCCTGCAGTGGGCTCAGGGCTGCTCCAGCCTGTGCTGCAGCCTCAGCAGAGTTACTGATCTGTGGTTTAGGCTGGGTTCAGCTGTCTCAGAGCCATCCTGCCCAGCACCTCGGGTCAGGCACGGCTGATTAAAGGTGACTCCACCTCCCCCGAGTCATCTCTAAGTGACTTATGGAGCTAATAATGGCCTCATCCCTTTGTACCTTGGTACACAGCTTGTGTTCTCAAGTCTTTTACAGCTCAAATGAGCTGCTTTTGCTAATTTATTTCCCTCCTCATTCATTTTTAATGGTTAGAAGAGACTCCCCCATTCTTCTTCTGACAGCAGTGATTTAGGCAGGGCTCATTATCATAACTTACGTTACTAAATATCCCCATTTATGCTGGTAGACCAAGGGAAATGCGTGCAGTGCTAAATCAGAAGGGATCCCAGGAGCTTGCCAAGGTGCAGGGCTGTGTTTGAAGTGTGTGTTACACACAGAGAGCGCTGGTGTGGGGGAAGGATCATTTACAGGAATGTGGATGGGGACAGAGCCACAGAGTGATTCCAAAATACAGACTTTTACGTGGAAATACCAGAGGCTTACCTTCCTAACTGGCCACCCTTGAAATGTAGAGACCTAAACTGCTCAAGATACATCTTATTGTCAAAGACTTATTAGCTGGGACTTCGTGAGAGTTCCAGCAGAACTACTGTAGCAGAAAAGCAGTTTCCTGTGAGGGCTTCACTGTTATCCCACGGGAATTTAATAATGATAATGAGGTGGGGAAAGGCTGTTAGAGTTCTTCCTGAGAGCTAACAGTGAAATGCTGGGTGCCTCTTCGGGAGTTATGGTGTACATTCCCCTTCCCTCCCTCCCACTGGATCTTTGCATTCTCTGCAGCCCGAAGCTGAGCCAGGGTTTGTGGGACCAGAGGAATGGTCAGCCCCAAGTTCAGATCTCCCACAGCCAGCCCCCACACCAGGGCACTGGGAACAGCAGCAAAACCCTTTTAGGAAGGGGATGGGAACAATGTTCAGTGCAGAACTGGATGCAGGAGGTCAGAGTTCCAGGGACCGTGTGGGATTTGTGAGGGGCATTACTGCTCCTTCCCCTGTTCTCCCCGGGCTGGCTGAAGCCCTGCTTCCACGAGTTTCGTGGTTTCTTCCACATATAATGTAGCAACCAGTGAACTAAAAGAAGAAAAACGAATAAAAACTAATTTCTCTGGTTTGTGACCACACCCCAGGAGCGTACAGAAGGTTGGGAGTTTCAGAGGACAGGGGTGACCCTTTTCAAACAGCACAGACAGGCTTTTAAAGGAAATGCAAAAAGGAAGTGCCTTGGAGCAGCGATGCCCCTCCTTGTGTTTGTTTGCCAGGAAGGACTGGGGATTCCTTGTGGCACAGCAGCATCCTGTGCACAGCTGCAGGGCTGCCAGCGGAGCTGTGGGCTCGCTTTGGGGGTACCCAGAGCTGCACGTGGGGCTGGGCACTGCAGACTGACAGCGAGGATCTGCAGGGGGAAGCAGCAGTGACTTCACTCCGACAGCAGGACTGGGGGTTCGGGTTCAGTGCAGGGCTGAGCACATCTGAAATGCTCCTCTCTGCACGTTTTGCAGCACTGACGATTGAACTCGACATCCAGCTCGCCAGAAGCTGCGTGTTTGGCACGGGCAGGGCGCACTGGAGATGTAATTGCTGCCTCTGTGCAGTGCTGGCAGCGTGGGGCAGAGCTCTGCCCTCGGTGCCCGCACTCCGTGGTTTAGGGGTGTGTGTGTGACTCAGAGGAAGCTGTCTTAGCTGTTCACTGATGTCAGGAAAAGAGGGGGACCTGCAGGAGCCAAAGGAAACCCGAAGCACTTTGATAACCGACCAAGTTCGTGCCCGAAAAAGCCATTCAGACCTCAGTCCCTCAGGAGATAAAAGCCCCCTGTACTGAGAGAATTTCTGGAGCATCTTGTGAACGCTAAGTACAGCCTTAATTAATGGCAGTCAGCTCAGTGCAGTTGTGTGAAAAGCTCCAGTGACACAAAGCCCAGAAAAGCTTCAGCAAGGGAGCACAGCACCAGAAGGGTTTAATGGCATTATAACGTCCTTGAATCACGGTGGCCACAACACAGAGATGTATTCCAGCAGTACATTAGCAGCAAAAGAAAATCTCCTCCTCTCTTGAGCCCTTGTCACCTTTACTGAGAACTGGAGCTGCCATCCCTGAGATACCAAATGTCACAGGAGGAGGAGGGGAAATGAGAGATGGGAGGAGTCCCTGGATTTTGGAAAGCAAACAGATTGGTCTTCCCCACAAATCACCCACCTTGCTCCGGTCCTTTTGTAGCTCCTGCGGGGTGCCAGCTGTGGGGACAGTGCCAGCTGTGGGGACAGTGCCTGAGGTGCCAGCTGTGGGGACAGTGCCAGCTGTGGGGACAGTGCCAGCTGTGGGGACAGTGCCCAGGGTGCCAGCTGTGGGGACAGTGCCAGCTGTGGGGACAGTCCCCAGCGTGCCAGCTGTGGGGACAGTGCCCAGGGTGCCAGCCGCCCCTGCCTGGGCCAGACCCTCCCTCCCGTGCATGTTTGTCCTGCAGAGGCTCAGCTGAGGCCCAGCAAACTCACTGCACAAGATCCTCCCTCTTTCCCAATGAACAGCTCCGAAAACACAATCTCAAAAGAGACAGAAAAACTCGATTTTCCTTCTCCCCCTGCATCTTTCAGCCCTTCTGTGTGCTGGAAGATGAATGGCTCGGATGTGTCTGCAGGACACGGGCATGGCTGATCTGCCTGTCTATTGATGACCTGTTTCTGAATGTGCTGGCCTGATTTATGAAAATGTACTGTACTTTGCCCCGTGTTTTGATGTTGCTCTGTTAGGACTGCATGCAAACTGCAGCAGAACAGTGATGCTTATTCATCCAAACAGTGAAGGGCTGGCTGGGAGCTGAATGAGCTCATAGTTGGTGCAGACCTCACTTTCAGCCAGGGAAACGGGCACAGGCGGGTATCCCAAGCACAGCCATTTCTTTCCTGACCATCAGTTTGTTTTATAAATCATAATCTTGAAGGCACAAGGTCATGGTATTTGTTTAATCATTCATAGAGTGTTTTTTTAGGGATGGATTCTTTTTTTAACTCTCTTTGTGCAGTAAACCCTGATAATGTTGGAATCGAGGTCTGTTTTCCTGCCAAATTTTGTGTCTCTTGTTATTGCTCGAGCATTAATGAATTTAAGATCAGAGAGTCTGATTCCCATCTCTAACCAGCATAACTCAGCAGTTATGTCTGTGGCCTGGCAGAGTCTGTGCTGAGTTCCAGCCCCTGTGTGCTGAACTGCTGTTTACATGCTCACAGACAGTAAAAACAGCAGCAAAATCCCACCTGTGCTGGGTGTGTGTGCTTCAAAAGTCACTGTTGAGACAGCGGAGCCTTACCCAGGCAGGAGGAGGGTTGGCAGGTGCCCTGCCATCAACCCTGCTCAAGTGCAGAGCAGGGGACAGGCAGGGGACACAAAAGGGACACAAAAGGAACACAAAAAGGACACAAAAGGGACATGCAGGGCCCGGTGGCTCCTCACGGTGATCTGGAAGCTCAGCTCTGATTTCTGTGCTGCAAGGCACAGAAGTTTAGCTGCTGCCCTCAGTCACTGGGAAGTGTTTCAGTCCTTAAGTGCCTTAAGATTCAGTCCTCCGTCTGTCACGTTTAATTGCCTAATGTGTTAATTAGCTAAGATTGACCAGTGTGAGGTGTTGGTAGCTGGAAGCAGAGGTGGCCAGGAGGTCACAGGAAGCTGTTACCCAGGAAAATCCTGGTGTTCAGAGCATTCCCTCGTGCCCCTGGTGCAGTGATGTGCAGGACCCCCGGGCCATCAGCCCCTGGGCTGCTGTGACCTTGGGGCCGCTCTGTCTCCAGATTTATCTGTTGCCTCGCTGGTGGAAATCAGCACTCTGAGGCTCTGCCCAGTTCCTCCTCTCCCTGGTGTCTCAGGGGAAGGGGGGAAGGCAGAAAGCAGCAGACAGAGCTCATTAGCACATAGGAGACTTGTCTGTGTGAGAACAGCACTTAAAATACAAAAAGACAACAGGGATAAGCACGATGCCAGCGAGCAGCAGACGATTCCCACTTAGAGGAGCAAGGTGGGAGAAGGAGCAGATGTGGCAGGCACTGCCTGAGGGTCTCCTCCCCTGGTGCCTGTGGGACAGGCTCAGACATTGCAGGGGAAGCACGATGCAGTTCTTGCCCTGAGAATACCCCGAGGAAGCAGGGATGTGTGCCCTGGGGCTGCTCCCCAGGGGATGTGCCTGTGCTGCCAGCCTCCCCCGCAGCCATCCCGCAGGCTCACAGCGAGCTCCTCTGGAGCTGTGCCAGCTCTCATCCTCCTCAGCCCCGGCCAGGGGGATCAGCCCTGTGGGGAGGGGATGGAGCACTGTGCCCGAGGCCAGCGGGGCTGGGACGTGTCCGTGCTCAGCTCCCTGCTCTGAGCTCCTGCCCTCGTGTTCTGAGGGGTTTGACAGCAGCTGGGTTCTCCTCCTGTGCATCACACTGAGATTGGACCCTTGGCACACTTGGACATGAAAAGAACCACGCAGACCCTTGTCAAGAGAGAAGTAGACAAAAGAGGGGGTCCGATGACCCCGAGCTTTATTATATATGTTCTTAGAAACCACCGTGGATTGGAGAGGGAAATTACCACCCCCCAATCACACTGGTCAAAGGGAAAATCCATCAAACGTCTCCGCCCAGGAGAAATGGAATGCAAACAATAAAGCATGGTTAGCAAAGCGTGGCTGTGTTTACAGAAAGTGGTGAGAAACTCCTACAGAAAACGAAAACATCAAAGAACTGCAAAACTCAGGGCAACAGATCCTGGCAGGAGCCGGTGTAAAACAGGCTTGCACAGGACAATCCCAAACCCATAAATCTGCCTGTAAACAAACTCTTTACTTTCCTGCTGAAACCATCAGCAACTCAAGAGTTGGACCTTAAAGCAGACTTTGCTTGGAAAGGAGACATTGCAAAAGCCATGATAACCTTTTCTTGGTGTGTTACCTAGGCTCAGACAAGCCAGCATGGAAATGCATTTGCTGTGGATCTGTCTGGGAGGGGGTTGTTGTTGTTTAAAGATAATAATATTAGGAATGCAAATTATCCTACAAAAGCTGGTGACATTTAAATATGATTTCGATTCATTCAGCATTTAAACAGAAAAGTAGAAAATGGCATTAAAATCAGACGAGGATGAGACTATACATTCCAGAGTGAGAAATATTAAACACATTGATGGAATGGAATCGAAGGGCTGGCTGGTAATGGATTGTGAAAAGAGTTCAGGGTTCTAATAGATCATTCCTTCAGATCATCAGCACGGTAAAGTGGTAGTTAATAAATTATTTGACGTGTACATTTACTCATGTATTTTAACTAAGTGTAATAATCAGGTCCTGTCAGCTCACCTAGATCCTTACAGTGACTGCTGAACTTGAGTGAGATTTACTAACTCCCTGCAATATTGATGTCCAGAGCTGCAGGTAATAAATGAAGTGACAGGAGGCCTGGCGTGAGCTCTGTTCAGTGCTGGGTGAGGCCTCTGCCAGGCTGGCAGCAGGGAGGAGCTGTTTGGGCCCAGAGGGCAGCCCTGGGCATCAGGGAGCTCTGCCCTGGGATTCGTTTGGGTCATGACCACCCCATCCCTGGCGCCTGTGGCAGGACTCATGAGGAACTCTGTCCCATTCTGGGGCTGATTAGAGGGGTCAGTCCCTCCTCAGTTCCCTGTTCCTGCCCCTGTGAGTGGGGTTCCTTGGGCTGCTCAGGAGAGAGCAGGACTGGGGAGTCTGCCTGAGCTTTGCAGAGAGGAGAGGAATCTTCTCTCCCTGCCATTGTACCAGATCTGTCCTACTGCTGGAGTGGGAATTAAGGACCAAAAAAAAGCTGTTCTCCTATCTTAGGTTATACTGGAACTGTTTATAGAGGGAAAGCCAGCCTGTTAAAATGATGCTGAATTATAGAGGCTATTAAGGGCACACCAGGCACCTTTCTTGTTATTCCTAGTTGTCCTCTGAACCTGGAGCTAGTTTAATCCTAGATCCTTTCTCTTCCTCCCACTCACTTACCCAGCATGTGGTGAACTTTATAATTTGTGAAGAGACTCACTAATTTTTTTTCCTTCTCCTTTTTTTTTCCAGGTTTCTGACAGATGTGACTATGTCTTTGTCAATGGGAAGGAAATGAAAGGCAAAGTGAATGTCATAGTTAATTTTACTTACCAGCATCTGAGTGCCCCTTTAGAAATGACAGTCTGGATTCCTCGTCTCCCGCTGCAGATAGAGGTCTCTGACACAGAACTAAATCAGATCAAGGGGTGGAGAGTCCCCATCATCTCTAATAAGAGGTAGGTTTCATTAGAGGATGTTCATTCTGGGCTGTGCACTTGCCAGGGACCTGTCAGGGCCAGTGGATCTGAACATGCTCATTTGGCCTTAATGCAATTCTGCTGCAAATCTGAAGGTCACCAGACATTTATTCAATAGGCTCCTGCACTGTAGTTCTGAGGGAAATGGGAACTGCAGGTTGCATGAACCCGTATTGGAAATCAATTGCCTTTTGTAGCACTAATGACTAAGATGGGAAGGGCCAATTGGTCAAGTTGGGAGGATCAGCCACGAGGCAGCAAGGGGACATCAGCAAGAACCAGCTCTGGCAAGGCTGGTCAGTCTCCAGCCTGCTCACAGGTCCTGGCAGCTCACGGGTCCATTGTCAGTGGGCACAGTTAGCACAGGTCCTGGCAGCTCACGGGTCCGTTGTCAGTGGGCACAGTTAGCACATCCCTGTTTGAGATCCCTGGAGGGTTCCGTGGCACTGATCAGAGTCCCAGAGTCAGGACAGAGCTGTCAGGCACTGCCAGTGCCCACGGGACAGAGGATGGATGAAGCAGGTCAGAACTGCCTGCATCTGTTGTCAGTGTTACTAGGAACAAGAGGAACAAATTGATAGAGTAGGTACTTGGTATTCCCACCTGCAAATGAAGACATTTGTTACAGGTTTCTGTTGGTATCAGAGCAAAGACATTTTGGTGGAGATGTGATTTCAAATTGTGCTGTACAGAGAGGGATGCGTGTGTAGGTGCAGAGGAGATTTCCATGGCAACACAAAGCTGTTTATGGGCAGATCCAGAAAGAACAGAAGTGTGAAGGTCCTGAAAGCAAGGACTTGACATGGAAAGAAATGGAAGATCTTTGAGGAGGACAGTGTGGTAGCAAAGCTGGGAGGCCAGCTGGTGATCTCAGGTGCTGTTCTGGAGTTATGAACAAGGGAATAAAGGATAAAAGTGGGAGAAGCTGAAGGAAGCAGCTTGGTCCCACAGCCAGGCTGCAGACTCAAGTCAGCAGCAGCTCTCCCGTTCCAGCTCTCCCAACACAGTTCACCTGTCCCTGCTGCTGTCCCGCAGGCCGGCCAGGGACAGCGATGACGAGGATGAGGACGAGCGCCGGGGCCGGGGCTGCACCCTGCAGTACCAGCACGCCATGGTCAGGGTGCTGACCCAGTTCGTGGCCGAGGGCCCCGAGGCTGGCGCCCAGCTGAGCTACCTGCTGGGCTCCGACTGGCAGCTGGACATCACCCACCTGGTCAGGGACTTCATGCAGGTGGAGGAGCCGAGGATCGCCAGGCTGCAGGACGGGCAGGTGCTGGTGGGGCTGGAGCTTGGCATGACCACAATCCAGGTAGGGAAATCGCTGATGGGATCTGTTCCTCCCTTAACTCACCTCCCCGGGCGGGGGGTGATCCAGCATTGACGACAAAACCCGGAGCCGCCAGTCTTTGAATGGAACAGAATTGCAGCAAGAGCTAGAACACATAGGAGAGATGGTTTTCTCTCCTTATCTTGTGCCCCAAAGTATAGTAGATTGCAGTTTTATTTAATTTTATCCAACCTGTATATTGGAAAGCTTTTTCTGATTATTTTTGTCTAAGGCTGCTTTTGAACCTGGAGCCAGGATAAGGGTTATCACAAGGCATGCAGCTGGTGGAACAGCTCAGTCTGCTCCCAGCCTACGCTGACAGAGCAAAGGGTGAAGTGAAAATTAACCAGAGCTGGTTAAGGAAGTGAGACTGGAATATCAATCCAAATATTAATTAAAGGAAAAGGAAAAGGAGATGGGGAGAGAGAGATTGTTTCAATGATGCTGAAGTAGAAAACGTGTTAACAAATGCTAGAACAGGGACAAAAATCTCTCTCCAAACATATTTGTCATCCCAGGCTGTCAATGCAGAAAACAACCAGCACACCTGTCGATAACGAGGTTGTCAGGGCTGGAGAAATGGGATTTGAGATTTCTGACTTTCTGCAAAATCTGTAAAGATTTTCTGAATGCCTTTCTAAAGCTCTGGAACTTACAATGCTCCAACCAATGCACATAAAACTGTGGAAAGAAAAATCCAAGGGTAAAAAGCTGAGAGCAAGTTGTATTTAAAGAACACCTCTTATAAGCAGCTTCAAAAATGCTCTGTACCCTGTATGGATCATTAAATTCAACTCACTTGCTAATGAGCATCTTTGGGTGTCATGTATCACTGCGCTGACCTCTGTGTGTATTTTCTTAACCAAAACAAATTTTCTCTGTCAATTTTGTATTCAGTACCATGAGAGGTTATTGTAGCAATACATTACCCTTTCTTTCCATAGGACAGAAATAAATACCATTTATTCAATGGATTTTATATAAATCTACAGAGTGCATTGTATTTATGCTACCTCAAAACACGAGGATTAATAAAATACGTGAATTTCACATGAAGATTACATTTACAACTCATTAATACATCTGAGGCAGATGTGGTTATTACATTTACAGATAGTTACTGCATCTGAGGCAGATGTGGTTGGCACGTTGCAGAGGTGAGTGGCACAGATGATTGCAGTTGCATAGGTAAAAGGTGTTATAAGGCCCCTGTCATTGCAGAAGTGTTACAGAATGTGAGTAGCCCTTTCTAATCATATTTTAATAGTGTCTGCTGTGAGAAATCCTTCCCATTACCATAAACATCCCTTATCTGTGTTGGAGCAGTTCTGTGTGGTGTTTTACGTGGTGCTGGACAAAATGGCTGTGGCTAACTCCAGTTTTTCTCCTCAGATACTGTCCCCCCTTTCAGATGCCATCCTGGCTGAGAAGACAGTGACAGTCCTGGATGAGAAGGTGACAATAACCGACCTGGGAGTGCAGCTGGTGACGGGGCTGTCCCTCTCTCTGCAGCTCAGCCCGGGCAGCAACAGGGCCATCTTTGCTACAGCAGTGGCACAGGAGCTGCTGCAGTCCCCAAAGCAGGTACTGGTGCCCTCCTGGGCTGTGGGGAGGACCCTGCTCTGGGTCACTGCAGCCTCTGACACTTCCAGCTGCTGCAATCAAACAGGTTTTTACTGATAGTGTGCTAATGGAACTTCTCCTCAAGGAGACTTTCCTGAAGGCCACCAAGGGCTGTAAACAGAAAAACAAAGATCTCACAAAAAGGGCACAGTGTTTAAACAGCCCCAGGCACCAAACACCCCTCCTGCCATGGCTGATCCCATAAATAACACTGGCAGTGATGTGCCAGGACTGAGCACCAGCAGTCCCCTTGCACACACACCCCCCCCCCCCACACACCCCTTTTCTGGCCCCTCCAGCACCTACCAGACCCCAGGACATCCTGCCACGTTCAGCCTCCCACCACAGGTATCCAAATCAACCCTTTAATTCCAGCTTTACATGAGAAAGTGACTTGTGCCAAACTCATCTTCCTTTTGTTACTTCCTGTGAGCACTTTAAGAAGTCAGGGAACATCCCTTTCATTCTGATTCATTGCTCGAATGTGAATCAGCATCACTGACTCATTTCCTGATTCATGATTTCATAAACCATTTTTTTCCCCTTATTACTCTTAGTTCCTTTATTAGGGAACCAGCAGTTACCAAGGGCTTTTGGACTTTGCCATGTCCTCATCAGCCCCTGCTGGGTATTTGTCCTTGTGCTTCTGTATACATTTGAAATTTAAACTTTTTTCCCAACCCAAATCCATCAGTCTGGGACTTTCATCAAGGATGCACTGGGCTCTTAACACGTAAGCATGTTCTGAGCTTTAAAGGTAAATGATCATGGCACGCACATTTGAAGTCTGGCCAGCTGTTGAGGTGCTTTAATTCATCATGGGGTCTTATCCTTGGGATGCAGGATGAGATATAATGCAGAGCTGCTGTCTTTATGAGGTGATAAAAATCAGGCTCCCACAGTGTTCCAGGAGTGCAGAAAGTGCTGCCAGGCAGGTGGAGGGAAGGCCAGTGAGCTGACCCGCTGCTGACATGGGGAGCTGAACAGAGAGCCCTGAGAGAGTCCAGCCCAGGAGCAGGGGCTGATGCCAGTCAGTCCCACAGCTCTGCCCAGCTCTGGCATTGCAGCCTTTAGAAATGGAGTTTGGACAGGTCCTGGATGCAGGGGTGCTCTCAGGGCAGCACTGGATCCACCCTGAACCAGAGAGGAAGTTGTGTGCCCTCCTCTCTGAAAGGCTGACCCTAATTTCATCACACCTCTGGTGTGAAAGGCAGCTGGGTCCCCCCATTGCTCAGGACATGATTTTCAGAGCACAGTTTCCATAAGCAAAGCAATGCAAAATTATTAAATCATTATGCAGGTTTAAGCAACACAGTGGGAGGATGAGAGTTGATGACACAAATTCTATGCAGCCTTCAAGAAACATCCAAAGATTAATAAACACAAAGCTGGGATTTATGACAGTGTCAGCAAAGTCTTAGGGCTCTGTCCTGAAATAGAGACAGAAGCAAATCTGCCATTGAAGCAGGGGGAGCTTTGTGGCTCTGAGGATTTCGGAATCAGGCCAGTAGATTATGCATGATACAATCCCAAAAGGCTGGAAGCTTATTCTCCATGCTCTGAACAGGTGAATGACTCTGTGCTGGGAACAATGTAAAGGATAATCATATGTATTTATTCTCTGTGCATATGTGGAGTTGGAATGTAAATACTCTCTGTATGGAAAACTGCTTATTTAAAGAAACAGGACTTTTATATTCACAAGTTAATTTGTTGGCTGGGTGTCTGTCTGTCTGTCTGGCAGACTCTCAGAGCAAGGAGATCCCAACTCTGACCAGACAAAAGCTCATTTCAGACAGCAGAGAATCCACTGATGGAGCCAGGAGTCTGTCTGGTGGGGATTCTCCGGTGTCTACTGAGGTGCAGATATCGCAACCAAACCAGGGCAAGTCAGACCACCAGAAGCAGGAATGAGATTCCAGGAGAGCAACCTGAATTTTGTCTGGAAATCATCAATGTATGAATACAAAGATTTTTTGAATACAACGATTTTCAGTAGCCATTTGAGAGTCCTTAGAGGGCCTGATTTTCAGAAATGGGTGAGCACATGTGTTCTGAAATTTAAAAATACTTTAAAATGTTTCAAGTTAGAAGCCAGAAGTCAAGGATCCCAGGAAGGCTGCACCATGAGGCACATTTGTTACAGAATCAGTACCCAGGTCGGATTCATTTGCATTCAGAGAAAGCCTCTGCACACACTGGAGTACACAATCTGCATTGCTGTGACACAAGATTAAACTTTATTATTGTCTTGCTTTTAATTGCTAACAAGCGTAAAAATTACCCTGGCCATTTCCCAAAGAAGCAACTGATTGGTTTCCTCTGCTTGCACAATCTGCTAATTTAATTTGAGAGACAGAAATCAAGGAGTGAAGGTATGGAGTCATGTATGGGCCTGTTTGCTGCATTAGCTGTCTTTGAACATGTGTTCTGTGTAATAAGAGGAGACTTTGTATTTTAAGCAGTTTAGAAATAATATTGGGGTTTTTTTCATTTAAATATACAACAGTAAATGATCTCAGTCACTGGTAATGCTTCCTGACATGCAATTTATTATGGTGCTGAAGTGGATTCCGCAGAGCCCAGGGGATACAGCTCCGTTAAGCACCTTTGTGGAAACAAATCTTATTATCAACGAGTGTTTTAGACTAGTATTTCTCCTCACATCTTGGCAAGATATTAATTTCACTACTCTCCCTATTTATTTCTGTTCTGATTACTAATGGTATATGGATCTTGCGAGGAGGAGGGAATAGACCAGAATGGAGCCCATTTCCCTCGGCGATCGTTCTGAGCGTGTGTATATTTGTTTTACACGTTACAGGAAGCAGCCATCAGCTGCTGGATCCAGTTCAGCGATGGATCTGTCATGCCCCTGGATATTTATGACTCCCAAGACTTCTCCTTGTCAGCCACCTCGCTGGATGAGAAGGTGGTCTCCATCCAGCATGACCCCAAATTCAAGTGGCCTGTGATTGCTGCTGAGACCGAGGGCCAGGGCACCCTGGTGAAGGTGGAGATGGTGATCAGTGAATCGTGCCAGAAATCCAAAAGGAAGAGCATCCTGGCCGTTGGCAGCGGCAGCATTAAAGTCAAGTTTGGGCAGAGCGATGCCAACCCCAACGTCAGCGACAGCAGGCACAGGGGCGCCGGTGGCCACCTGGAGAACCACGGCAGCGAGCGGCGCCACAAGAGCGGCTGGCAGGACAGAGGGGACGGGCACTACTACAGCTCCTCCATGGGCCACGAGCAGGGCAGGGGCACCACCACCCACAGGTCCATCCTGAGCAGGAAGGAAGACAGGGAGAGCCTCCTGGACGACGACAGCCAGAACCTGCCCATAGACTTCACGAGCTTCCCCGCGCAGGTGGATCTGCCGAGGGACAGCGGAGGCTCGGAGGAGAACGACCTGGTGCAGTCCCCCCGGGGCCTCAGTGACCTGGAGATCGGGATGTACGCCCTGCTGGGCGTCTTCTGCCTGGCCATCCTCGTGTTCCTCATCAACTGCGTCACCTTCGCTCTCAAGTACAGGAACAAACAGGTTCCCTTCGAAGAGCAGGAGGGCATGAGCCACTCTCATGACTGGGTTGGGCTGAGCAACAGGACAGAACTCCTGGAGAACCACATAAATTTCTCATCCCAACAAGATGAACGCATCACAGCCATCGACAGAGGAGTGGACTATGAGGAGAGCAAGTATCTCCTCAGCACAACTGCCACCAAAAATATCAATGGACAATCTTTCAGGTCTCCCGAGTCCACATTCACTGAAGGGAAGGAACAGAAAAGTGAACCAACCACCTCTCCTACCTCTAAGAGGAAACGGGTTAAATTCACCACCTTCACCACCATCTCCTCTGATGATGGGTGTCCAACTGTCAACTCAATCTTGATGGGTAATGAGGATGACATTAAATGGGTCTGCCAGGACATGGACCTGGGGGAGTGCAAAGAACTTAAAAACTATATGGAGAGATTACACGAAAATGCGTAATGAGACACAAAAGACTTGTTTTGTTTGGTTTGTTCGTTTGTTTGTTTTTCACTCACCTTCTGCCTTTAATTTTGGGTAGTGGGGCAAAATGTTGTATTCTAACAGGAATCAGCTGGTGGATAGTAACTCAGTGGAGCCCCAAGAAGCCACCCAAAAGCAGCTGGGAGAGCAGAGATCCTGGACAGCTCTTAAAATTCAAGTCTTCTCTGTGCTCAGAGATGGAAGCGAGAGAGGTGTGTGGTTTTTTGATACAAGGTAACATGAAAAAAAAAAAACTTAGAAAAATAATACGGTCTCATTCTCTGAGCTTTCCCAGGAAATCAATAAATATAACAAACTCCAGTGCAGTTTGGATATTACAAAGCTCACACAGCTCTACTGTTCAATATTGCAAGCTTTGGTTAAAAGCAAAAGATTGGTCTCAGAATAAATAGATCCATGAAAAGAGCATGTCGTTCGAGCCACGTGCAGAGAATATCCATCCAGGAACATTAATTTAAAGCTGACAAAAACCAACGGTGTGAACAAAACAGCTCCCAGAGCTGAGGAGTCATGAGTTCCCAAAGAATCTGGAGGGGATGAAGGATAACTGGGCTGTTTACAAACCAGCATGTTTGCCTCCCAAGCACTGACAATGGATACACATATACAGTTCAAACTGAAACTCTCTTTTTAAGTAGATGCCAAGGTAATAAACTTTGCCAGCCAATTTTCGGTATTCCTTAATTTGTAAAATAGGAGAGGCTATAATCTATACTCAGAATATCACTCATACTAAGGAAGGCCTGTTTTGGAAAGTTTGAGAGAATGAGCTATTTTTAAAAGCCCACTTTATTTGATTGTCCTGTTTTGAATTTGTATTCCCAGCCGTTCCCTGGATCCCCATCTGGTATCCTGAGGGCACTCCCCAGGACCGGCCAGCCGTGGAAGCTGTGGTTCCTTCCCTTCCCTCCCATGCACACTCACCCCTCCAGGGCTGCCCCTGCCAAGCACAGCCCTGCAGGCACCACGCTGTCCTGGCTGCCCACGCTGTCATTTCCCAAAGCTGGCCACTACCCCGGGCCCCGTGCCCCTCGTGCTGAACTGGACACCACCAGCAGCTGCCTCTGTCCATCCCCTCCCCGGGGGAGCTGGGGTTGTGCAGTTCCTTGTGCTCCCCCCTCTTCAGCCCCGTGCCCCACACGTTTAGAGGGCACTGGGAGGTCACAGGGGAGAGCTGCACATCCAGCATTGAACCCTGCACAGCCAAACTCAGCAGATAACATTTGTTTCTCCCAGGGGTGATGATTATCTTTTGTTTTCTCCTGATAAGGATGTACATACGGTAGGATTTCGGTGATTACCCTTCCAACCCGACGTGCCCTCCAGCCCTCAAACCTTGACATTTCTTGTGAGGTCCAACAGCAGTCTCCAATGGCCAGTGGCAAAGTGCCAAAGCACTAACTAAAATCCAGGTAATGGATATTATATATACAAATAGTTCAAGTTTTCCTTTATTTTCTGGAGTAAGTCCTTGCCCCCTTTTTGTTGAGTCTTCCATCCCTGAATCTAGGTTGCTCAGTTTAATACACACCCGCCCTCCCACAAACACTTAGATTGAATCCCTCTATATTTAGAATGTACTGTAGATTGTAAGAATGTAATATATATATTTATAAACATGCCAACTGTGAATAAAATTTGCATTTTAGTGGCTTCATCTTTTTTCCCACTCTGAACGCCTCTTTCGTTTCGCTGTTGGAGCGTTTACCCTGCGAGAGGCTGTGTCCTTTGATGAATCCAGGAAGGCTCGTGGCACAATCCACTCAGAGTTTTCATTGTGCAGTGGTGGGGGAGAACACGCAGCACCAACAGCGTGTTATGCTACAGATGTGTGTGCACCGAGTCACCCTTCCCAGATCTGAAACTATTTGCAAATAAACCCACGTGCTTTATTCCTAGCCTGAAAGCCCCATACGTGAGTTTCTGGGTTGGGTTCTGATTTTCTTCTCTTGCGAAGATCCACATTTGCCTAAACACCTTTCAAGGCAGTTTTAGGAGAGTAGGTGAGTAAATAGAGCAAACGTGCGTAAAACTTTGGAGATCAGATGGTCTTTGCTTTCTTCCAGCACCTGTGCCCAAGGCTTGGATGACAAGGTAACATGCGAGGTGCAGCACTGAGGACAGCACAGTGCAGGACAAGGTGCAGCAGTGCAGGACAAGGTGCAGCGCTGAGGACAGGACAGTGCAGGGCCCAGGTGAGCTCTGGGTGAGCTCTCAGGTGAGGGAAGCAGCCTTGGCAGGTGAGGGAAGCAGCCCCGGTGCTGCAGCAAAGCGTGCCAGCCTCCCCGCAGGTCCGGCCGTGTCCCAGCCCAGCCTCACCTCCAGCTCTGGGGCTATTTCGGGTGCTTTTTGCACATCCCTGCGTGGTGTGTGCAGTGTGTGCAGTGAGGCAGTCAGGCTGAGAGTGCCCGGGTCTCTCTGGAGCCCAGCAGAGCAGAGATGTGAGCGCCAGGCTGCCTTTCCGACACGGCACTGAGTGGCCAGTCTCCCTCCCTGGGAGGAGCAGGTACAGTCCACAGCCTGTCACAGCTGCTCTGCCCACGAGCTGCCCTGGAAAATCCACATTCCTGCCCCAGCTGCCTCTGGGGAACAGGAGGGACTAACAGCGAGTTCCTCTGGTGGCACAAACCACAGCAATGCTCTCTGAGCACACACAGCCCCAGCGCTGGGGATGCTGGCACACAGATCTGTGCCTGTGCTTGCTCACAGGTCCCTGTGTCCCCAGCAGCTGGAACTGCTGTTATCCATGGGGCAGTGCTATAAATAATGAATAGTGTTTAGAGTGGATCTCCCATGGATCTCACAGGGCTCTGAGCAAGGTGTGCTCCTCACTGACGTGGGGAACCCCAGGGGAAGTGATTTGCCCAGAGTCACTGCAGATCTATGGCAAAACCCCACTGTGCAGGATCCTGAGAGGGAATTGTGGCCAGCTGTATGCAAGCAAACACTCTTAATTAATCTGCTAATAGCAGAATAAACCGACTTCCTACAGAGGTTTTTGCATGTATGTATCTGTGGGGGGTGTTTGTGAACATTCCTTTTTTGCACTGCACAGGGGCCACACTTCCAAGCAAAACCTTCTGCACCTCGGAGCATCCCGGGGAGGAGGTTTGTGTTTCAGGCAATCAGCTGAGATCCCGACTGGCAAACGAGGGGCCTGAATTCTATTCCCCATCATTAAAGCAGTGATGGTGTTTAGATGCTGCATACACACAATGCTTTGCAGCTGTGGCTCCCGTTGGCAATCTCCTGAACCTGATAAAGAGCCCTGCTGGCAGCAAGCAGTCTCCTGTGAGAGTTATTAATTACCTTATTGTTTTCTTCCTTGCAGTTGCCTCTTACATTCATGTTTGAGTCTCTCAGGACAGGAGTAGACTGATAGACTGATAGAGGCACATTTAAAAAAAGAAAAGGAAATTTATCTGATACAGTTTGGTTCTTTTTAGAGACTTTGTGCATGAATACAATCAGGAGTAGAAATCTGATGGTCCTATAAATCAGCTAAGCTGGTTCTTTACTCTCTTCCTTCATTTTAAAAGCTTCCCCTTCAGCAGTCTTAAATACATGGTGGTTTAGACCCAGCTGCATTAATACACCAGTGAATTCAAAGTCTGAGAAATGCAGCTAAGTAATTGGTTTGAAACAAGGCTTCTCTGGAGGTAAGTGACTTGAAAAACCAGAATAGGTATTAATTCTATGTGCAGCGTGCACCGAGTAGCTCCAGAAACTGCTTTCACACCTCGTTTCCATAATGAATGGGATGTAAATGAAATGAGCACACTGGAGACCCTTTAGTTCAGCTCTGTGTGTGCTCAGTTTCTCCAGGAGTGCCAGTTCTCAGTCTCCTGTGGCCTGAGGGCTGTTGTGCTGTGGAAGCTCCTCAGTGAGAGCAGAAGGATTTGTGGAAGAGCCCTTCCTTCACCTGTGTCACCGAGGAGGGAGGGCTGGCTGGGCTCACGCTGGCATTGATCAAAGTCCAGCGAGCACCACTGAGGAATTAGCTCACGGAAGGAGCTATCACTGCCAAATGGTGCGTTTAGAAAACACCTCAAGCGTTTAAAAAACCTCCCAGAGATGAATTTATTTAGTCCTGAAAGCCCGGGAACTCTGTCACATATTTCTACATGTTTATTGTGGTAGCAGAGCCCATGCCTGCACAGCCCTGGAGCACTGCAGCCTCACATCTTACAGCCTGCAGCACAATGCCTGCCACCAAAAATCAGAGCTGTGCCACTGCCAGCCCTCCCCATCAGACACTCACAGGGCGAGGGAGCTGTGAGGAGGAGGAGGAGAGCTGTGTCCTGCAGGACAGGCACACGGTGCCAGCCTGAGCTCCCCACACTGCACCAACCATTCCTCACCATTCCTGGCTGCAGCTTGAGCTGCCCCCGAGGACAAGAGAGCTCCAAACCACGTTGGGGTATCACCTGCAAAGTGCTGAGGAGATGGAATCTGCGTTCTGCTCCTGGTTCATTTGTGTTTGACATCTCCCAGGTGGGACCTGCATGTGCACCTACCCCAGCCATATGCTCGGGCACCTTTCTGAGCGGGTGTTTGGCTTCCAACTCCCATCACCTTCCTCGTGCATAAATAACGCTCCTTCCCTGTGAAATCAGTGATGTGCTGTTGGTGAGAGCTCAGACAGGTGGAGTTCAGAGCTGGCAGCGCTGATGGCCTGAGGAGAGCAGAGCACCTGGTCCTGTTCATCCTCAGCAGCATCAGAAGGGCCAAGGTCACACCAGTCAAGCAAATGTGCCTGAAACAGGATCATTTTCTGCCTTTTGGCTGATGGGATGTGAAGACCTCTGTCAACAAATCCTTCATTATGCAGGCTCCCTGCTCCGGCTCCGTGAGGAACAGCAAATTAAGCAGCCCACAAATGTAATATTAATGGCTGGAGAGGCAGCAGTGCTGCTCTGTTTGTGTGTACTGCCAGTGCTCGTTAGGAAACCCCCATCACACTGTGACCATGGCCGGTGGATTATGCACGATGGGTTCTGCCACCCTCTCCTTGAACCACCCAGGGAGCCTGGGGGGACACGAACGCCCCGAGTCACGGTCTGCTCCAGCCCTGGACTCGCCGGCTCCTTGGAGCCCTGGGTGCAGGTGAGGCCTCCTGTGGTGCTCCCTTTGCAGGCACAGACCCTGCTCAGCCCTGGTCCCTGCCCCAGCCCTGGTCCCCACTGAGCTGACCCCGGCTGGGTGCCAGCACCCCGTGGCACCTGGCAGAGCCCAGATCAGTGTCCCCAGGAGCAGAAAGAACGCTGCAGCTCTGAAGTGTAACAGGGACTGTGCTTGTTCATGTTCAGGCCTGTGTTCCCTGTAATTAAATTAGTGTTTCCTACAGTCAGTTAATACACTAATGACACAAAAACCAATCCAAGGAGCTTCAGCACTCAGCCCTGATGATACCAGACTGCAAAGATGACTGAGTCCCATTTCCAACATTTTACTGAGCTCAGTAAGCACCGATGAGCAGAGAGGAGGAGAAATAAGGACAGAGGAGAGGGGGCTGTCCTTCCCCTCTCCCTGAGCCCTGCTTAGCTCAGCACACTCTGCATGTGCCCAGCCCAGGGTGATCTGGATCCATGAAGAGCTCACCCACCAGTACAGCTGCATCTCCTGCCTCCCTGTTTCTTCAGCAAATCCTTTGTCTGATGGCCGTGGACACACATTTTCCATCCTGTCGTCGTCAAGCCAAACCCCTAAATCATGTGCTCCTCTTGGCCATTAATAACTTTACAGCATTCTCCCATCAGTCCCCTCTCTCAGGCCCAATCAATAGCTCTGCTCTTAGCATTTGGCATCCCCTCCTGCTCTGCCCGTTAGGGTACCAAGGTCAGAGCAGTCCCTCTTGTGTTTCTCCCTTAAATAAGTGGCATCAGCCTGCAAAATGGTTTGCAATAGTGAAAAATCCCATATATTGATCAGGGCTTGCTCTGTACCAAGCTCTGCACGCAGCCTTGACCTTAATGCAGCACTCAGTAATGTGTATTTTGCAAGAGCAATTCATGCAGCTGGAGAGGCATTTTCGGCAGGCTGCAAGTGCAAGCTCAGAAGGATTTGTTCATTGCACTGCACAGTCCTTGCACAATCAGCCCAGCCCCTGAAGAGCCATAGGATTTTAATCATCTCTTCTAATTGTTTTGTCCCCTCATCTTCTGCAGAGCTGCTGTCCCCCACTCCTACTGCACCCGTGAGGAGGGACTTTAATTGCAGAGGATGCTCTTCTAACCCAATTGTGATGGGATTTGTGAGGCTGCTGGGGATGGTTGCTGCAAAGCAGGAGTGGAGAGGGAGGACAGACAGACAAGCTGGGCATCATTACTCAAATCGGGCTTTAAACCAGGGGAAATTTCCAGGTTTTGGACCCAGAGTCAGGCCAGAGCACTGAAAAATTTGCAAACAGCTAAATTTTGCCACTCTGATGCTCCTAAAGAAAATAACATCATCTCCTCCTTCGGAGTCACACCCTTGCATCTTGAAAGCCTGGTTCAGCTTCTCACCCTCCCCTGCAGTGACCTGGGCTATAAACAGCCTCTCCTGCCTTTGGGGTGTGGGCTTGGGAGCTCTGAAGGGGATGGAAAAGGGAAAGCAGCAGAGAGGGGGAGAAAGGAGCAAAAGGGGACGGGGATGGCTGGGCTGGGACTCGGGGGCACTTTGTAGCCTGCCCTGTTGGGAAGGGAACAGCAGGAATGCACAGATCTCTGGGCTCTGAGAGGCACCCAGCCCTGGGACCAGCCCGAGCTGGGGGCACTGGGGCCATCCCAGCAGGATTTGTGCTGAGCCCAGTGTCCCCAGCTCAGCCTGGGGAGGGCCTGGGCTGTGCCCTCCCTGCCTCCCGTGCCCAGAGCCCGTGTCCTGGGTGGGAGGCTGCTGGATTAACCAGGAGCTCCCAAGCTGCTGCCCAAGGAGTGGAATTCTAGGTGGAATTCTGGGTGGAATGCAAAGCACAAATCTCCAGGGGAAATGCCCCTCAGACTCATTGGTAGCTTCTGCTGCTGTGGCTTTGGATGGAGGCAGGGGATGGGAGATTGTGATTTTCTGTTCCAAGGCAGCAGGAGGCCTTAAACAATACATACTCATGTATTTCTGTGGGTGTACAGACATCCATGGGTGCCTTAGGTACATCCAGAGTTGCCTGTCCCCATTTCTGGCTCTATTCACCACTTGCTTACTCCAGCTTCCCCATCCCCCCTTTTAATATTTTCACTTACAGTACTTTAAAGAGCCAGAAATAGCTTGTCAGATTGAGACAGCTCTTGAGAAGTTTAATTTTCCTAATGCTTGTTGGAAATCCCCTTTCTGAATCTGCAGGAATATTAAGGTTCTTAGCATGAGCTGTGCAGAGAGGGAATTTGCAAGTAAAGCTGTCAGAGAATTGCAGTTGGGTTAGGAGAGGCTTGATGGACAGCAGGATGGGTGCAGGATGTGTCTCCGAGGAGGGAAGGATGCCTTGGAGCCGTGGGTGGCATTTGGAGGGGGTGGGGAAGTGCCAAGCGTTTGTTTTCTCCCTGCCAGACCTGGGGACAGAATTAGACAAAATCAGAGCAGAGGCACATGGAGCGTTTAGAAGCAAGGTGAGAGCTGTGCTGGGTTTGCTGCTGGGTCCCAGCTGGGTGTGTGTTGTCACTGTTCCTGGCTGTCCCAGCTCACAGGCACTCGCTGTGCCTGGCTCTGGCTGGCACAGCTCCCGTGGGCGACAGTGGCCTCTGCACAAGGTGCCCTGCACCCAAACAAGGGCAGCTCTCAGTTTTGGGGTGCAGGGACAGGGCTGAAGGAAGCGTGAAGGAGAGCTGGGACAGCCTGACCTGAGCGCTCAGTGCTGTCCCCAGAAAGGCAGTGCCACTGTGCTGTGAGTGTTCTTCACCAGAGGGGAAATCAAGAGGTGTTTTACAGAGAGCTGGGGAACAGCGAGTGTCTCAGCACTGGCAGGGACAGCAGGGACAGTGCCATGAGAGCCTGGCACTGCCCCGATCCCGGTGCCATCGGGGCATCCATCTGATGCCTTAGGTTTTAGCTTTTATATGTTTCAAATCCTGCGTTCCCAGTGTGTAACTGTGCAGTGCCCTGCAGCCTGGGAGCTGCTGCTCTCTCATGCTGAGACAGACAGAACAAAGCCTCTCCAGGCTGCTCTCCAAGGACACCCAGCCCGGCCTAGGCCCAAAATGTGTAACCCAGCATCTTGAGAAGGGGGGCAAGCTGAGGGGAAATCCCATCATTAGCTAAAGTTTAATGGTGAAATTGGGTTGAGATGCAAATGGCCCAAAGCTATAAAAGTGTGAAGAACTCGTGACTCGGGGTCCATCTTGGGTGCAGCCTTTGGCCTGCCCAGGGTGTGCCTCTGAAGGCCTTTCAAATAAATACCCACCTTTATTCCCTTACTGCTGTGCAGTGTCTGGTTCTGGGTTGGCCTCTTCAGGCATCCATCCACAGCCACAGCTGCAGAGCCAGAGCCAGCAGGGCCCATCCGTGCCCACTCCGAGGGCTTTGCTGGGCACAGCTGGGACCACGGGCACAGCCCCTGCCCGGCTGGCACCAGGGGCTGCCACGGGCTGCTCAGGAGCTGCACCATGCAGAGCTGGCACCACGGGCACAGCCCCTGCCCGGCTGGCACCAGGGGCTGCCACGGGCTGCTCAGGAGCTGCACCATACTGGGCTGGCACCATGGGCACAGCCCCTGCCCGGCTGGCACCAGGGACCCACCACGGGCTGCTCAGGAGCTGCCCCACGCTGGGCACTCCTGTGACCAGAACTGTGACCAGGGCTGTGACCAGCCCCTTCCCTCCACCCCAAGCAGGAGCAAATCGTTAAGTGAGATCAGAAGGGCTGATAATTCCTCCTCCTCCCCTTTTACCAGCTGTTCTTTTCTTCCTGAGTGCCTGGCCTCACCGAATTACTGAAATTAAATATAGCAATTGAGGCTGCCCATTGTTCCCTGCTCTGTAATGTGCCGGAGTGGCACCTCTGTATTCACCCAGCCATCCCATCTCCTCGGATGTGCTGCTCACACAATAGTTATTGTCGTGGAAGGGACCCGGAATGAGCTCCTGCATTATTCACTTCATTTATTTTGATACAATATTTGGAGCCACTTCATTAAATTCTCTTACAATGTCCTGTCATTTTTCCCCCGTCTCCTTGCCAATGCCTGGCTCATACAGATAACGCAGCAACAACAGTGTGGGGTGTGGGGAGGTGGGGAAATGGATTTGTTTTCTGTAAAAGGGGAGAGCTGTGAATTATTTGACTTGCTGATCTGAGGATTCCCTCTCTCTTCCCCTTCTCCCTTCAAAAAAAAAAAAAAAAAAAGGAACAACTAGCTTGAAACACATCATTTTTGGGTAATAGATATAGGCAGTAAGTGCTCAGGGCAATTAAGGCTCGAGCAAAGAGAAGAGCCTCCAGCTTTACAGCCAGTGTGGGGAATGCAGAAGACAGGACAAATAAACAGCTATTTACTAGCTCTGAGAAATGAGCCCCTGTCTCCCTCACCTTCCAGTGTTTTCATAAATGCAACACATCAGTCTCGTGAATTGTTTTTTTTTTTCTTTTTAATGTTCCAAGCGCTGTGATCTGAGGAGGGGCTGGTGGAACAGGGCTCTCCCGTGACTCAGGGGCTGCTGTTCCCTGGCATTGCAGAAGGTGCCAGAGCTGCCAGGGAGGGCAGGGAGCTTGCCTCCAGGTGTGGCTGGCACATTGCTCCAGGGGAAGCCTTGGGCTCGGCAGTTCAGGCTCTCCAGGGAGCACGATGGATGCTGAAGAAGGGAGTTTTGAGCACTGGACTTCAGAGAATTAACACCCTGCAGTTCCTCCCAGGTCAGGTGGGGGTTTTTGGGATTCCCACCCTGCCTCCTCACAACAACAGCGCACACGGTGTTTTGGGTGCAAAGGCAGAAGGGCTCCCCTGGACACAGCCCGTGGCTGCATTTGAGCAGCTTCTCACAATCTCCTCTCCTCCAGGCTCTCCCCACGCCCCTGGGGGCTCTGCTGGTGCCTCCAGCGTTTCTTTGGCTGATACAATCAGGAGGGGTTTGTGTCTCCAGGTGAGGTCCTGCTCTGCCTCCACAGGTGCTTCCCATTAACACTTAATCAGCTCGGTGGAGCGGCAGAGCCAGCTCTCAGTAATTAGTAATTGTGTGCAATCAGGTGCAAGGTTTCACCTGTTTGTACCTTTGTCTTTGCCCTTCATCAGCCAAAGCCAAAACACCTGAAGAAAGGTTATTTGGAGTGGAAAGCAAAGAGTAAGCTGCACGTAACTCTAGAGCTCGATAACTCAGAAAGAATCAGCTGTAATTTTACTGCTTTGTGGGAGAATGTGCCCTGTGGGACCCTCCCTGGGCAAAGACTGCAGTGGAGGAATCAGACTCTGGAATCTTCCAGCAATTCAGCCAGGAGGTCTCGAGCAGGAGGCACAGAGGTGAGGAAACCTTGGCCCAGAGCAAAGGGAACCATTCTTCAGACTTTTGGGACAGCCACTGTAAGTACGAGACATAAATAACTAATTGTGGTGGTGGGAATAGTAAATACTTGATTATTTGTTATTTTCTGTGGTAGTAGCATCAACAAAAGGTTGTCACTGCCGTGCGTGTGTTTTTGGGAGCACAGAGAAGCTCCTGGCGTGCAGCACCCACGAGCTGGGGGTGCATGGGCTCCTCCAGCCTCTAACACAGCCCCTTCCAGCAGCATAAATCCCCTGTGACACAGCAGAGCTGCTGAGCCAAAGCTGCCAAAACTCTTCTTTATCCTGATTGCTCCGTGGCCTGTCCCTCCTGCAAAACCCTGCTGGAATGTTTTAGTGACCGCGGATTTGTGTACTGAGAGTGGTGTGGTTATTTGGCTGCTCGGGCTGTGCTCGCCCCTCGGTGCAGGGCACGCTCATAGCTGAGCCTCGTGTGATGAGGCATTGATTGCAATTAGTCAGGAGGCCGGGGCGGCTCTTTGGGAATGAGTTGTTAACAGCAGCTTCCCCGTAAAGGTTATTGATGATTTGATTTCGTTGTTGATGATTTGATTTCATTGTTGATGATTTGATTTTGGTGCTGGGTGGTCACTCCCGGGCAGAGAGGGCGTGGGGCTGCCTCTGTCCACTCCTAAAGCCTCCATTTGCTGTGTGCTTGGTTTGTTGGTTTTTCTCAAGCTTTTCCTTTCAGAAATGAATATTCAATATAGCAGAAAATGCTTTGTTATGTGGAATGTATTATGATAAATATTCTGTTTAAACTCAATGGGGAGGTTTTTTTTTTCTTCCTTTTAAATAAATTTAAGTAAAGCTGGACTCAAAAGGATTCATTTGCAGCTGCTCAAATTGACTTTTTCTGGTGGAAATAATAGAGGTGGAGGATTAAAACTAATATTTAATGGATTTTTTTGTAAGGGAATTTACAATCCACATGTTAGTTTACGTCAATTTAGGTTACCTAGGAAAGGGCTAATAAGGAACACAGCCTGGGCTCCCAGCCTCCAAAGGCAATTTGTTATGTTAATAGACTGACATTTGAATATTTGGTGTGGGAGAGAAAAAAGCACATTTCATTGGCTGCAGCACAAACCAGGCTTGGAGTCATTCATGATCTTTGTGTAGAAGTCAATGAAACATTTACTGGAAAGCAGAAGCTTATGTGACAAAAACCTGCTCCTGTTGAAATACAGCTTCCCATCAATGTCAGCACAGAGAGATGTTCCACGGAGCTTTTCCCTGTGTGACAATTATTTTAATTATTCCCGTGGCAGAAGAGTTCCTGTCACATTTTCAGCAGGAACACATCACTCTGCAGCAGATACTGGGTTTGTTAAAGCCTGGTGAGCTGTGCTGGCACTGCTCTCAGCTGAGCCTGGCACCTCACAGCTGAGAGACACCTGCAGAGGCTCCCGGGACACAGAGGGGGGACAGGACAGCGCTGTGGGCACACAGC
Organism: Pachycephala philippinensis; assembly: GCA_013397055.1. NCBI lineage: Eukaryota > Metazoa > Chordata > Aves > Passeriformes > Pachycephala > Pachycephala philippinensis. Next base: position 542,727 of record VWZT01007953.1, on the reverse strand, counting down.
CCTGGTCCCAAAGCATAAATCTGGCTTTATTCCTCATTTTGGAGTAAATGAATACCCCTCCTCAAGTCTTTATTTTGGACTAAACCACACCAGTCTGGCAGTAGTTACTTCTCTCTAGTGTTGCACTGTCTTGCTGGATGACTGATCTTTGAGACTGTTCCTTTAACCTTGGGGTTTTTGGTGGCTTCAGTTTGGTATTAGGGCTGGAAACTCTGCTTTGCACCCTCTGCTTTAATCCAAGTCAAGGAGTGGCGATGGAGCAGGGTGTTTGGAATAATTCTGTATTTTCTCAGTACAACACTGAGCCACAGCCTTCACCTTCCCCAGAGTTCATGGCAGTTGCAGCTGAGTTGTTTGATTAAAATATTATTTCTACCAGCTACTTGCAGGCGCTGCAGCAATGTGATTTATCCTCGTTCAGTGTGTATTTGCTCAGGCTTTCAGAGGGAATGAACTCACCCTTCATTTGGCACCAACGCCAGGGGAATGATTGTATTCCCAAATAATGGAGCCCGACATGCAGCAAAGCATTTTGTTGTGCAGTTACAATATAATGCACAATGGGAATTATTTGGGGGCTCAGGGTGTTGATCTGATTCCTCTGTGAGTGGGACTGGCAGGTTTTGTGTCAGCCCAGAGCTGTCCCCAGTCTGGAGGAGCTCAGTGTGTCCGAGCCAGGGATGGAGATCTGTGCTCTGGGTGTTGTGTTCTGATCTGTGCTCTGGGGGTTGTGTTGTGATCTGTGCTCTGGGGGTTGTGTTGTGA